>JBBPUD010000002.1:0-423841 GCA_038094475.1 Phylloporus aff. rhodophaeus | reverse complement strand
CCGTCCACCCACTCCTCCTCCTGCCCCCGCCTCCCCCCCACAACAAGCCCCATCTGCAAAGCGATCCAAGGGCGGTCCTGCAGCGCGGCAGGGCAGGTACTACCCGCGCGGTGGTGCACGCCCAAACACCGACCGCGATCCCCCTTCATCCGAGGATCCTCCCGCATCTGACGCCAAACCAGATGCCAAACCGAGACGCTGTTCGTCCTTCCCTTTTCGCTCCTTCTCCCTCTTATCCTCCCCACACAGTTGATGGCGAGCGCAGAGACTCTCGCGGCAGAGGCCGCGGCACAAATCGCGGTAGGGGTCGCACCTTTGACCGGCACAGCGCAACCGGAAAAGTGTACGTTGCCTCCCAACTCCCCTCCCCTCCCCCCTCACCCCCCTCAGTGACACAGACAAGAAAATACACAACGGTTGGGGTGGTGATGATCCCAACCTCGAATTGAAAGCGGAAGAAGCTGCGACCTTTGATGTCGCCGCAGAATCTGGCGGGATAAATGACTGGGCAGCACCCGCAGAGGCCTCTGCCAACGACTGGGATGCGCCTCCCCAAGAAGCTGCTCCAGAACAGTCCCCTGATGCGCCCAAACCAGACAGTGCACGCAGGAATCGAGATCCCGAAGAAGAAGACAACACGCTCACCCTTGACCAGTACTTCGCTCAGCAGAAAGACAAGGATTCCGCACACCTTCCAAAACTCGAGACTCGCAAGGCCAACGAAGGTACAGACGAAGCCATCTGGGATGGAGCTACCCGTCTGGACAAGGGTCAAAGCGAATCCTACTTCTCCGGAAAGGTACCTTTACATTCCTCGCGCTTCGTTCTACGCCTTACCCTTCCTCAGACAAGGTCTACTCCAAAGGCACGGACAGAGAAAAAAGAAAAGGTTTTCCTCGAAATCGATGTTCATTTCGACCGTCCCCGTGGTGGTCGTGGTGGTCGTGGTGGCGACAGAGGAGAGGCCAGAGGTCGTGGTGGCCGTGGCCGTGGCGGCAGGGGACGTGGTTATGCCAATGGCTCAGCAACCCCCTCTGGCGATGTCAATGTCCATGACGAGGCGGCTTTCCCTTCGCTTTCGTAGGCAAACGCTTCGATAAATCTCGACGTGTTCCTTGCTTCATGTTTCCGGCATGTTACAGATTCCTGTTGCGTGGTGGCCTCGACTAACTGGAATCCGACAATGGTGTTTTTCTGTTATGTTGTATGAAAGCGACAAATTCTCTTACCGTCGTCACTTACATGTGTGTGTACATCATGTCTGTATGTACATATCCAAGTATTCCTCACCGTTCAAAGCGTCCAATGTCAAATTTTCGGGCGAGTATAAGTTATGGACAAGCACAACCCAGCCCCATTCTAGTCTCGCAGACCACTCACCCACCGACGTTTGCGCGAACTTCCTCAGGGCTGATAGGGATTGCCATGCACGCTACCCACTGTGGACTGGCTCGCGCCCAACAGCCATTTTTCGCAATAGTTGTGCCAACATCCTTAACAGAGAGCTATGCTGGCCGCGACTCGTTCCCAAAGTACTCCCACTGACCCGCTGGTGGTTTTTCCTCCAATGATTCCCAGCTGTGCGACAATCAGCCCAATGTCAGGCCCCATGAATATGATCACATACGCTTTCCACTCCAACATGTTCCTGGCGAGTTTCAGCTCGTCCTTGGCAATGTCCAGAGACTCTTCAATCTGCCCCTCATCCAGCTGCTTCTCCACTGTGGTTATGTCCCCATTTGCACCCTGCACGATATTGAGTTTGTGTCTTGTAAGGGCCTCGACACCCTGTCTGTAGACAGACGTCAAAGGTATCGAAGAGAGCAACGAGAGTGTAGACTGGTATGTTTCCGCGAGTTCCGGTAGCGGATTTGGATGAACTCCAAGACCAGTAATCCCCGTCGTCTTCTTGACAACTTGGTGTAGCAAAGGACGCGTGAATCTAAACATGGGTGTTACGGGGAGACTTGGAGGTGGCTGTTAGTTTGAACCCGACAATTCTCTCCGCGATTTCCTAACCTCCATGGCTGCTCTTGCACTCTACCAGACCCACTCGTTTCTCTCCGTTGGTCTGCCATGGTTAACCCGCCATACTTTCCTCTCCCAGGAAACACCATTCAAACTAGTGCAGCCTGTTCTCCATTCCCTCCTGGGCCTCATTCCCGCAATTGTCCTTGCTGTACCCAAAAGTAAAATTTCTCATTCCCGAAAATCAATGCGTAGTGCCAACAAGGGGCTCAAGGACAAGCAAAGCACGTTACACTCAACGTCGACCGTAACTCTTTTCTGACCACTGTCCCGTGCAGACATCGTCAATTGTCCAGCGTGCGGAGGAGCCAAGCTCGCGCACCATGCCTGCAGAAGTTGCTACGATACAATCATTGCAAAGTCGAGACAGCAGTTTAGAAGGCCCTCCAGCAGTGCGCACAACATTTAGCGCCCCTGCCACAGGCCTGTTATAAGTATGTTGGGTTAGGACGGGATCATACTTGGATTGGACCGTTCTACAACCAGGTTTCTCTTAGTTTTGCGACAGTCGCGCCATTTGTCAGTATGTGGCCTGCCTAGTGGTTAATAGGGAGCATGATAGTCCAAGGTATTGAATCAAAGGATAATGAGACGTGTGACTTCCGTGCATACCCATATGACATTGGAACATAGCCGGATCTTGGACTCGTCCCCTCTCACCCGAGTCCTCTATGTTGGTGTCCACTCTTCGCGCTAGATTGTCCATGGCCACGATGCGGACCATGTCCACACACACTGTACAAGGTCCTGCTGCCATCCTGGAGAAACGTCCAGATGATGTTGTCATCACGTTTGCAAAGCGTACTGCGATGGGCAAACACCGGAAGGGCCAATTTAGAGACGCACCCGTCGATGAGATGATGCAAGCTTTGTACAAAGTGCACTCTGCAGGTGGTTGACATACATGTACTGACAGTTTCTTACAGGCAGCCATCAAGGAGACGGGCCTTGACCCACGGAAAATAGAGGATATATGTGTCGGTAAGTGCTACTTATCCTTCTAGCGCTCAAAGTGTGCAGCGTAAATTTGTCGCCAGGAACTTGCCATCCACCCTCTCCAGCTTATGCTTCCCGTGCGGCCGCCCTGGCTGCTGGAATACCACGTGAAGTGCCTATATCGACGGTGAATAGACTGTGTGCGTCTGGTCTCATGGCCATTCGGAGCATCGCCCATGCAATCAAGTCAAATGAAATTTCCCTTGGTGTCGCGGTTGGTGTTGAGAACATGTCACTCAAGTGAGCAGCTCCTCGAGTGATTGATTGTCTTGGGAGCAACGAACATTCAGCGCGCGTCCAACTCCAACGATTTCGGAGGCAGTTGACAACAATTCGCAAGCACACGACTGCATTCAGGTACGAGACAAATCCCGTTCCTGCAGGTATTGAAATTGTCCAACTGTAGCCTATGGGTTGGACTGCCGAGATGGTCGCACAGACGTACAAAGTCTCTCGGACAAAGCAAGACGAGTATGCACTAATCTCGCACACCAGAGCCAGCCAGGTATATGCCGCATCCCACATAAAGTAAACCTGTCCTTTTTTACGCCCAAGTTCACTAGGCACTTGCAAAAGGTGTATTTGCACAAGAGATCATTCCAATTGAGATACGCGGATCCGTCATTTCCGTGGATGATACTATTCGACCAGGGGTGACCCTGGAATCCCTCACTTCTTTGAAACCCGTATTCCCTGATTGGGGCAACAATACAACAGCAGGTAATGCTAGCGGCATCGGCGACGGTGCCGCACTGTGCATCCTCACAACCAGACAAAGGGCACAGGCAGAAGGGATGGAAATCCTGGGCAAATGGGTCGGATGTGCAATCGTTGGTATGTTGCGGTTCCAGCAATCAAAATCTCAGCCTGAGCGGACATGTTTAAGGTGTCGAGCCAAAGTACATGGGCATCGGTCCCATTGTCGCTATTCCAAAGGTTTTGACCCAGTTCGGTCTGTCGAAGGAAGATGTCGACATCTACGAGGTCTGGGAAGCCATTCCTTATTCTTAGGCGATCTCACTAGCAGGTTTATACAGATAAACGAAGCGTTCGCATCACAGTTCGCGTACTGTGTGGAAGAGCTTGGAATTCCAGTCAGCAAGGTCAACCCAAAGTATGATGTCGCATCCGCTCACTACAAAAAAAATCTGAACAATCGTTGCAGTGGTGGCGCGATTGCTGTAACACACCCTCTCGGAATGAGTAAATCCCTTTCGCTATGAATCCTTTCGGCCGATTGAACTAGTTGCAGCTGGCTTGCGTCAAGTAGTGACTGGACTAGCTGAACTGCGCCGCAGAAACGAGAAGATACTTTGCACAAGCATGTGCGTAGGTAGCGGAATGGGCGCTGCGGGCATTTTTGTGAACGAAGCCCAGCCACTACACTTTGCCAAACTTTGAGTTCATCCCAAATTAATTATGCCTGTAGTCTCACCTGACACAGGACAAGTCATTAATTATAGCTGATGCTTCTGTCGAAAGAAGGGTAGTCTCACATAGGCACCAATGACCAGGGACAATTCCGGCCACCACGACACTAAGGTGCTTGTTGAGCGATGTTCATCATAGGGCTTGTTCATGGGTCATAGCTACTCCACCAGTTACTTCCTTCTGTAGCAGGTGATTGATTAGCTGACCCTCAGAAGATCTATTTCCGTTCAACGTCAATACTAATGGTCAAGTACACACTGACGGCTGGTTGTCCAATCGCTCAGTTTCATTGATAGATAACACTGCCCCGAAGCATACAGCGCATAGACCCTGAAAATAAGGCGCGTTAGCTGCTGAAATAAAAGGCATTCATGTAAAGCAATCAGAGAGTCGGTGATGTCAGTGATACAGAAGCAAGAGCAACCATATCAAGTCGACTAAGAGGTGCCAGTAGTGGTTGATTATACAACACTCATCCCATTCGCAATGGGTAGGGAACAATCGAAACTCACGTAGTGTAAGAACGTTCATTGAGAAAAAGTCAACCTGCTAATGGCTACATATATGGCAAACTATTAAAGCGGCGATTGAAGCCTGCTTTGGCAAGTCCGTGGCGTGAATAATGTCTCCAGTTTACCTATACCTCACTGCTCTATGCTCGTGAATCTGTTCACTTTGTCCCAAGGACATGCAGTTTCGCCAGTGAAACTACCACCGGAACAACGAAGAATGCGTAACCAATCCAGATCACTGACGGTTCAATGTCAATCTAGACAAAACTCAAAATGACCCAACTTACTCGTAAATGCGTTACTTGTACTTGCAATGAGCTGAGGACCATTCGCGCCCTGGCCCTGGATGCTCTGATTGAAATCATCCGCTGCCTTCCCAAAGTACATGCGAATAATGAGGAAAGACGCCAACCCTATTGAACATGAACGTCGCAGAACATTACAGAGCGTTACACCACATACCAACGAGGAAAGAGGATATGCCAAGCCAGGCCGAAACCCGTTGTATCATTGGTTTCTCCCAAACATTTCCTGCTTTGCCCATTAAATGGCGAAACGAAATACCAGTGAACATGATGAAGAAGACGAGAGAAAATGTCAGCGCCATTGCCAGAAAGACCGGCGCAATAGTGGGAGGTGCGGCCAAAACACTACTAGGTGTATTTGAGGTGAACACCGAGGTATCTAGACGCGATATTCATAACGTCCGCAACAGCAGGAAATAAAAATATCACGTACTGTAAGCGGGTGAGATTGAGGGTGATGTGCAAGTCAGACTCCCCACATTGTTCGGTTTGGAACACGACCCTAGTATGACAATATCAGCGATCTATCAACCATTCAATAATGACAGGGAGTGTACCGAGCAGCCCTAAAAACATACTAGGGCCATCCACGGCCTTGTCTGACCCAGGTTGTGTGAGTACCGAGGACGGCATCACCGTTAAGAGTGACACTTGACCATCCAGCATGACCACCGGTGCGAGGTACGCGAAAAGAATGAGGAATAGAGATGCAAGCATCAAAACGGGTGTGAGGTACAAGGTAGTGGCTTTTGAGATGTCGGCGAGCATGGCAGCGAGGATATCTTATAGCACCGAGAAAATACAAACGAGTCCCGCTCTGAGGTTCGGTTGCGAGTAGGCCAGTACTGCAGGGGTGAATGGTCCACCGTGAACGCTGCATCCTTATAAACGCAGGGGGCCAAGCCTGATTTGGATTGCTTGTTGTCTAACGCCATTGTTTTCGGGTAGCGACGATCACTACCGGCCGCTTATTACTTCCATGACACGCTATTGTCTCCTTGGGCGAACAATACTAATCTATCAAGCAGTGAAGCAACCGATTTAAGGCTGCCAAATATCATACAGTGCGTCAGGTAAAACAACCAGTCAGTGATGGTAATAGTACGTATGCAACAGGGGTATCCGATGATAGGTGTTACTAGACAACATAATAAAGAACCAAGACAGAAGAATTGGCGATACAACGGTAAATTTCCCGAGTACAAGTGGAGGCACCACCCCGGGTCACCACTGAAATAATCTGCGAATGAGAGCAGTATCTCTTCCTTGGGCGAAGTGACCGTCGTCCCTTGAGATCGACCGAGGTAGGCTTGATCTAAATGGTTCATCGACAATGTCCGAGTCTGAAACCGGTGCCATTCTAGAAATCTGCATCTGTAGACCCACTCAGTTCAGGAACTTGAAACCAGAACAAAAATTTCTGACCTCCTCTGGCATCACGTACTCATTGAACACCAAATTCCTAATCTTCGGTCGCTCTGGAAAGTTATAATCAGATGTCGATTGACACTGCAACTGGCAGTGCGTTGTGCTTTGGATAAATCTCCCAAACATGTTGAACTTTCCCCAGTGAATCTTGTTGGTTTCACTAGCACTGACATCTGGGTTTCCTTCATGAGCACGGATGAGATCCGATATATGTACTTCCCTGTAAGATATCATTTTAGGTCACTCACGCTCGTATAGCGCAGATACGCACAAAGCAGGAATGCATGCTCCTTTAGTGTTCTTCAGCGCCATGCGGTAGGCTTGGTGAGCCCCCCTGTGTTGGAGTAGAACATCCCATGACAAAAGGTTTTTGTAATGGTCTGGTGTTTTGGTTTTGAACATCTCCATCGTATCGTCGCCTTGAAAAGTCGAATTGTTGATCCCAGCAACGAATGCACGAAGAGCAGAATAGTTGTTTAAAGCGCGAAGCTTATGAGCAATGTCAACAAACTTCTCAATTTGCCTTGCCCGATTTTTGGGCTTGTCGTGGCACAAAATTAGAGAAACAACCCTACGGGGGTGGTTAGGTGTAGACAAGACATACACGTTCGACACTTACCAATCTGCAAGATGGTTAGAAATAGCGTTAAAGCGCGAGATAGAGTCAGTTTCAGGATCTTTACGGCCGGGAATGAGCGTATATCGGAGCCAGTGTCTTGGCTACAAAAGAGATGTATTAAATGTAGAGCATACCGCATATATCAACATACCTCTATTTCCAGGAATAGCTTGGCTTCAACACGGGTGATCTCTTCAGCAATCTCGGAACATTCATAGTTCTGTAACTCTAATGACTGGCGATACAGTTCTTTGAGGAGTTGCTTTGGGGACATTTCGCCAGCATCGGCTGGGTGCAACGGAGTGACAGGCATAATCAATGTCTTCGCACTCAAAGGCAAGCTTTGTTTGCGTTCTCTTGAATTCGAGCCAGTCGAATTTTCATGAGAGGGCACCGAAGAGGACAGGTTGGACGACGCCGAGTCCGTGACGATTGCTAATGAGTCATCTTCACTGTCAGATATACTGTATAGATCATCGGCGTCATCGAGCAGGTGATCGGCCTTGTGTGCCCAGGCCGAATCGGAATCAACGACGCTTGAAAGGTGTTCCAAAAAAGGGACAAAATCAGATCCATAGTGCAGAAGATATGTCTTCCCGATGATGGATTTCACTAAAGCATTCAAAGCACCTGCTGCACCGAGAGCGGCAAAATCTTGCGGATAAGTATGTATCCAGGTCTCGAGTAGGTGACAGATCCTGGAGTAGAGTGATGAAATCGCTTGCAATGGGTTATTGACACACATACCTCATCTGAGCATAACTAGCAAACATGGGGTCGCCTAACGAATTATCGAGTTGTCGCATGCGCTTCTGCATGGCCAACAACACACTTCGGGGGCTAGCAAATCTGCGATAAGTGAGCAAGAAATGTGCAATGAAAGTCGAGTCTAGTATCAACGTCAGAACAGGTACAATCATGTTACGTTCGGAAGCTGACCATCCCCGCTGACTGCAAGAAAGAGAAGCTTGTCAAGGAGCTCCTCCAGGGTGGCATATTGGACCGATCGACTTCTCAACAGGCTCAGTAGAAAGTAAGATTCAAAAGAAAATGGAACCCACGGTTCTTTCTCTTTTGTTGCGTGACGATCATCGCCCTCGAGCCCATTCAATGTATCACGTTGCGGAGATGACACGGAAGGTGACTGTAGGCTGTTGCTTGCTACAAGGCTAGTGACGCTTCGTGCATTCGATAACTTGCGTTCACTTGAGGTGCGGGATCTGGCTTTCTCGTGCTCCGAAAATAAGTCTGACGTCGAGCGGGCACGCGTTGGAGAAGTTGCCAGTGGCGGAGGCGATGACGGGAGGGTAGACGTTGGGGAAAGTCGGAAAGAACTTGCCTGCGACATAGTGCGGATCGAAGGTACAGAAGAAGATGCAGTCGGCGTCGCCGAGGTTGACCCTCGGCGCTCAAATGAAAACGGGGAAACCAATGCCTCTGGTGACGCAGGATTTCGGAGGTCAGCATCTGAGAACACAACGGAGTTAAAGCGCAAACATCGAGTATGGCGTCTAACACCCACTTGGTAGTCTGAGAATTGACATCAACAGAAACTTGAACACTTTTCTCATCTTCCCCACATCTCCAACACGATTCACTTGGACTAGGCCGACATCATGCTGTTGAAATAAGTTCAGGGATGTTTGAGGATCGACTGCCACCGGGAGATCCGACTTCAGAGCAACCGCAATAATAGAATACTTTGATGGTCGTATCAGTTCTGAAGTGACTGCTGAGCAACTAGAACGGAAAAGCTAATAATGGTATTTGACTTACGGAGAAAGTCGGAGACCGGAATGAATGATGATACATCCCCACTGTCGTAACATACAAAGATACCATCTACTCGAGGAGGTGAATTCAACCTCGTTATATCCAATTCATGGATCACGATCGAGACGCTTGGAGGTTCCCGTTGCTTTACCCAGTCGAGTCGTCTAGTGTCTGAAAAAAATGAGGGATGGTCTAAACGACGAATACGTCGACTGCGTACAGCGAAAGGGTGCGGATATTGAACTCCCAGACATAGCGAAGAGCGCAGTGAGATCTTCAACCCCATAAGCTCTTGCATCTTCTGAGACGAACGTAGACTTTCCACAACCAGGCGTGCCCACAACAGCGATAGAGATCTCCTTTGGAAACGACTGAATAACTTTAGTCTGTGCTTGCTGATCCTTTTATCTAGCTTGTCCTCACCGTTGGTTGGATCGTATCGGCCAGGAAGCCCCTACTTCCAGGGTTGGCCTGCAACCCAAGGCTACCGCTCCTGACACGGCCGGATATGACGTCGGTGAGGGAAGAATGTCTCGGGAAGGACTGAAGAGAAGTTGTAGAATGCAATCGACGAGGGTCATCACGTAAACTTGGTTGATGAGATTGGTTTGGCATGCTAATCATTGGGACAGCTGGCAACTGATTGCGAGCAGGAAGTTTGAGGTCACCGGGACGGCGAGAGTGCCTTGCTTGCTCCTTGCCCTTAACGGACCCTCTCCTACCTTTATCGCCCACCTTTTTCAAGGGCTGCCAGGGTTCAGATTCAAAGTTTTGCTCCGCAGTAGAATTGCGACCATCACTCTTGGCACTCATACTTCTGCCACGAGTCCGAACGAACAACTCCGAGTCATGACGACGTGCAGAATCGACGGACAAGTCTGTCCTGCGAGTTCCAGATGAACCAGATGAAGTGTGGGTGGAGGTGCGAGGCGGTCGCGAACCAGACGGGGTAGACGTGTTCTCTCGTTCGTAACCAATGAAGGAGTCGACAGAGACCGACTTGCGAAGGTTTTGTTGTGGATGGTGGGCTGAAGCGAGTAGGGCCGGACTGGCGGCAGCGATTGGGGAAGAGACGTCGGGGGATGCGGCATCGTGAGGGGTGACGGAGGATGAAGAGTCGACGGAATCGATTTCGCTCCTGTCGGGCATCCGTATGGGAGGCAATGTTGGGATGGCAGGCAGAGAATGAGGCGTGGAGTTGGCAGACATTGCGGATTCAAGTGGCGGTCATGGGCGGCTTTGTGGTAGTACTAGTAGCTCCAGCGCTGCTCTGGATGGCGACGAACGGCGAACTTTTTTTCACTTGAAGGTTATGGGAACATCAAACATGCACAGACGCTGGCAAACTAGACCAGTTGAGCTACTTCCATGTCCCCCAGAGTGTTACTCGTCGTGAGTGTTCTCTAGATCATATCTACCTCTCGCTCTCAATCATGTTACTATCAGAACGACGACGGCCCACCGGGTGTGGACTCGCCCTACATCTTTGGCCTTTATCACCACCTCGTCAACCATCTCAGTGAGCGCGTCCGAGGTGCCACACAGACAACCCCTTATGTCACAAACCTTCCCCCAGAATGGAACGTAAGAGTTGTCATCCCCAGTTCCCAGAAATCCTGGATTGGTTAGTGTGTCATAATCCACCACGTCCCCACCACATATCAATACTAAACACGAAGGGAAAGCATACCATATCACCGAAGTTACTCAAGGCAGATATTTCTATCCAAAGGAGCCAGGTCTGTGCGCCATCACTCGTCTAGTTTGTCACTCACTTCTTCATAGATGGTGTAGAGGGTGAAACATCAGATACCCCAAGACCACTGAAGAAAGGAGAGATCGCAGAGTGGATTCTACTGGACGGTGTGCGCGCGCGCCCGCTTCTGTCCTGTTACCATCAGGCTCACGTTCCCTAACCATCCCAAGACTCCTGCAACTTGTACAAATGTCGCTCTCCACAATTTATATCCCGGAGAAATCGATCTCGTCGTCAGTCTATATCTTCTATAAATAATCTATCTCATTTAATCACAAACCCAATCCAGATATCAGGACCGAACCATGGGAGAAACACATCGAGTCGGTAGCTGTTGTTCTTCCAGCAAGAAAGAGTCTGACATGTCTTACAGCTGCTTTATGCCTCTCATCTGGTACCATCGGTGCAGCAATGTCTGCTGCACTTTCTCGTAAACGTGCTGTTGCGATCTCATATGGCACCGTTTTCCACCCGACACCTGACATATTGCATGAGCCTGCCCATAACCTTTCTGTCCGCATCGTGGAATATTTATGGACTAACTGGGGGAAGGATCCTAGTGGAACTCGCGACGGCGAAGTCGACCTGTACAACGTGAACCTTCCTATGATTCACAAACTTGCAGACCCTGAAGGTTTGCAAGTGTACTGGACACGCATATGGCGTAACTCATATGGTCGCCTCTTCCAAGACGTCCCACCGGTTCACGGAACTCGCGGGGAAATCCTTTCATGTGATCCCACAGGGACTGTGACCCGGGCAGATGGTTATCTTGCGTTCAAGTTCGCTCCCAGTGACTGGGGATCTATTCTCAACCCAGATTTGTCAGTTGTTCCCATAGGGACGGACGGTTGGGCATTTGCAATGGGGCATGCCAGTATTAGTCCCATGAGATCTGGTTTTGCTGAAGCTGATATCCAAGGTATGGACGAACCACGGAAAGTGAAGCTGTAACGCAGGGTCATACCCTAAATCCATCGAGTAAGAGAATAGGAAATAAGACTACATTCTATCCTTCGTCGTCACTGGTCAGTAACAGTCAATATCCACTAGGTGATGATCGTCTGCAGGGATCTATAACAGTGATAGCAAGACTTGAATGGTAACTAAGGCCACTCCGACGTGCAACGTTAGCAGTAGACCCATGTAGCAATGTAACGTAGAACTTGAAGAGCTTGCGGACAGGGTGGCCGCCTTGTAGACTTTGAGGGAGTTTATAATCCACGATGCATTCTACAAGCCGTCTGTCAAAGTAAAAATTTCAGGTGAAGTACAATGCTTACCACGAAGTTTGATGGATTCATCAATACCTCGGTACAAGTGCCGGGACACCCAGAAGTGGAATAGGAATTACCAGCCCAGTCGCCTTGGTTTGAATGCATTAGCTACTAACCCCCTTGGTGTATTTAGGAAACTTACCACAGAACGTGATATCTGGAGGAATGTAAGCTTGAAAGATTTGAATAAGCTTGGGGAACATACCGAAGACAATCGAGTGGTTAGCAAAGTATTGTGAAATATTGCATTGCGTTGGAACGAGGGCTGCAACAGGTTCCCCCCAGTTTGATGGGTTTGGCAAGCCTTGGGTGATGTCTTGGGGAATAGCAGCACGATAGAATGACCCTAAACGGATTTCAGGCCTCGAAGAAGCACGCAAACCGTTGTGAGCTGACAAACTGCAATGCCATTTTCATCCCACTTCATCGCGAACACACCGCCACCTTGCGAATCAAAGTATGGACCATAGGACGCCCTGCTCCATTCAGTGACTCCGCAGCCTGCATTATTATCGATGAACGCATTGCACTGTAAATTGTCTACGCCATTAGTTTGCTAAGTAATGTTAGTGCATTCAATCAACTGAGGTCAACTGCCATGACCTACTACAATCGTACCCGTGAAATTTGTCGTAGACGTCAAATTGCACCCTTTATGAATCTTAGTACAGATCCGGGTCATCTGGCGTGGCATACCTGGGGCAGTGTGCCAGGTGACTTGATTGTGCTCGTTGTCATGTACACCCTCAATAATGTCTATTTCGCCGTCCTTCAGTAGAGTTGATGTTGACTTTCAAGACAGTTTGCATACGTACCCAAGGCCAAACACCACTTCCTAAGGTCCTAGATGAATGACAAGGTCAGGTGAGTAGCTTATGAAAGGTGATTCGTTGGATACCAAAAGGCAGGCCATACACCTAAACAAGAGGTTGGAGAAGGCACACAAGCAAGAGGAAAAAGAACCGACCACACCCCCAGGGTGCCATGTCGAGGTCCAACACGAAAAGGCCGGTGTTGTATACCGCTTGGCTAGATATGCGCACGCTAGACGGTATTGAGCACGTTTTCTCGTAGTCTTGAAAACGACTACCTGCTACGATTAATGCCCTCAGGAAGCCACGTAGTATTATCGCCTTTCATAATAACCTTGTTGTCAGACGTTACATATGCTAGGCCATCTGCGAATGCAGTCTGTGCATTGACGAAGCTGGGAGAAACGTTGTCTAAAACCATGACTTGTGAACATTCGGACTCACGTTACCAGTCCACTATAGGGATCGGTTATCAGCGTTCATAAATTCACGAAAAGAGCTGCAAGCGAACTTGGTAGGATCTGCGCCGGTATAAAAGTCAAAAGTACTTGATATTTATTAGCACAGGACCCGAAAGTAAAACACTGTCACACACTCGAAAAAAGTCGAGCCTTCATACGTGTCTTTGATCACCCACAGTGTTGTGTTCTGGCTGGAGTCGCGTTTCGATGGACCGACAAGTGGTCGACCACCCGAGGCACTACGTGGGAGGAGTAAATGCGTAAGACCCGCTTGCGCCAGGGATATCGTCGAAAAGGCGTATAATAACGAGTAGAACGAGAGTCCCCAAGGGTATCCCATCTTGTGGTAGGTTCAGAGAATGTCCCTCCCGCCAGTATGTGATTTAATAAGATTCAACAAGATGCCGCAGTCAATGTCGTAAGTGACACGCGAAGACCGCGAGGCTCCACATTATTTTTATTTTGTATAGAGCGTAAAAGCTTGCGAATTATTGTTGCAGGCACCCAAACCCGAGCAGAACACGATGCATAGTTTTCATCAAAGTCACATGGATGTACACCCATACCAAACATATTCGTAGCATCCAATGCAAAGGGGGGAAGTAGTATATGAAATCACCGGTATCGGCGAAGGCTGAGGGTGTTGTGCCTCTTCCAAGTTGAGCGAGCTGGTGTATGGTTGTGGCGATGACCTTTGCCAAGTCCACGGTTCTGAGTGATCAAGGGTATAAATAAATGTTGCTCGGAGAAAACGCATGGACCACACCTGCTTGCCGATACTGGTAAGCCCACGAGCCTCGCGACGCTTGTGCACTGGCTTCGTGATCCAGTTGATGCGGGGATCGCGGCGAATCTGAGTCGAGGTTCAGCAGTGGCGGATGGATGATCGCATACTACTCACCGCCTTGTGACTGGGATCGACAAGGATGACCTCGTAGTATTTATAAACACCATCTTGATTGATCCAGTAAGAGTTCAAAACGCGCAAGTTGCCACAGCGGCGACCGACACGTTCCTCTGCAACGCTCCTCAAGCTCCGCTGGAACTTGAGCTGGTTGACACCCTGACGAACGGGCTTGCCATAGGTAGCACCTGATATGTTTTCATAAGCTAAGCTATCGCAGCGTACGAGGTCGTGAGGCATACCTTTAGGCACAGGCTTTTTGCGGTTACCCCGCCTGACACGCACACGATAGATAACATAACCTTGCTTGGCTTTGTAGCCTAAACGACGCGCTTTGTCCGGACGAGACGGACGGGATGCCCGGTGGATAACGTTCAGCTGACGGTACTCCCAACACCTACCAGGCTGCCGTGAGTGGGTGGAGTGGCCCTACTTCTACTGAACCCACCGAACACGAAGGAGAAATCTCAACACATCAGACTGTTTTTTCTTGTACAATTCAGTGATATACTTGTATGCACCCATCTGGAGGCTGTTTGACGAAAAGGATCAGCCCGCCATTTCCTACATCCGAGAGCAAACAGTAACATCCACCCTTGTTCTGTGAGACGTGAACCTGCCTCAGAGAATAATGGGGTTGAAGGGTATACTGGGCATCTCAGACAATCCGGAAATGCATGAACATACCTCTTGAAGGGGTTTGGAGGCAATGACGGCGGGATCACCCAAGCTTCAGTTGGAGGACGGAGACTGTCAGGAGTGCGGGAGTTGCCGATGACCAAATTCGTTTCAAGCACAATTAGGAGTACTCTAACAATAAAGCTTTGTATTCCTCCGTTGTCAAGGTTCCTCGCTGCGCGTCCTACTTAAGAGCGTGCATGATGCAGGACGTCGTCATCATTCGTTGCACTGTTGCTCTACGCTTTTTTTTTCGGTTTCTCACCCAAGGTCGATCATATGGCTTGGTGGGGTATCGATGACCTTCGCGGCTACATGAAAGATGCGGTACTCCCTGAATTGAAATACGGGACCAAGGATATACCATGCCCCCCTTCCGGGCACAAGAGCCATCGCAACACCCTTTCCACTCGATTTCGAAAAGAAAGACATCTTACTTCGATTCAATGCTTAGACGAATCATTTGACAGCCTTGTCAACAATTGTCAGCCTCGGGGATGTATCCATCATACGCTATTCACTGACATCATTGATTTGCTATAGGGATTGTGGGAAACGTACCAGATACATCCCTGGGACTTAACCTGAGAGACCAGGACGAGCTAACTGGGGAAGTTCTAACCGTACCCTCAGCTCGGAAATTCAGAATAGGTCGAACGCTACCCGCGCCAGTGACCGAATTTAATCGGTGTGTTATGTTACTTACTTTGTGGTCAAAGGACGTTTTACTGAATTTGTTGCTCAGACTCTGGGCCTGGGTTGATCATTTCCCGCTGAGAACTGTGCAACGTATATTGCACATTCTTTACCCGCAAAGCAAGGACTGGGGTTTCGTGTCGGAAATACAATCGCACTACGACGATCAGATTTTCAAGGAGTTCTACTTTACCCGCACAGAGTGCACATCGACCGCAGAGATTGCTTCAAACTCTGTGCTTGTCGCTTGTCAACCCCCATGGGTGCTCTCTGACGAAGACATGTGGCAATTTACTGAAATGCGATCTGTAAGTTGTAGCCAGCATATTGTGGATGCAAGTGACTGAATGTCAATCCTAGCTGCCTGCCGGTAACACTCGCTTGCGAGGGAAAGAACGTCTTTGGTGCAAGGTTCATAAATAACCATGAATTATAAATGTGACTTATTTTCATCTCTTAGCTCTGGGACTTGTGTGTCCGCAAGCAGTGTTTTTATTTTATTGTGACGTCCTACCAACAGTGGGCGTTCGGAGTCTTTTCAGATGGTAATGTATGCACAAGCTATCTTGCTGTCTTACCAACATTATTACCAGGGTGGACGAATGCCTATATATCCCCACCGTTCGATGCGAGGGCAAGGCAACCTACTGTTATGCACGCCATCTTATATTGGTTGGCCTCTGCGCTTGACGTTGATGATGGTTATGTCCCACCGAGCGTAAGCCGAATCCACCGTTGGTCGAAGAGCGTATTCTCACCAGTTTTCGCTCGGCCCAGCTTCCAGAGCCAGTTGAATATGTGACGGGCCAGTTCGATATACCACCATCTGAGACCTGTCCTTCTGATATCATCCAGGAATCCTTGTCGAGCTGGGCGGGGCAGAGCGACGGTAAACTTATTTCATTCAACCGATGTACGGACGCTGAGTTTGTGCTGCAGAACTCTCACTGTCTGCCCGTGCAGGTACATACCCTCCGTTAGGGGTGTCTGAGAATGACGATGATGCGTGTCTGGCATTCGAGCCATATGTCAAGCCGAGGGATCTGGCAGAGACCCGACTAATGGTCGAACGATGGCGCGCAACCATACCGATCACGAATGGTGGGCGAAAAGGGAAAAGAATGGATGCGCAAGTACCCATGAAGTCGGGGCATGACCTAGCCTCCCAGTTGTCACTTGATTTCTTCAGAGATGCTGCCTCTACTACGGCGTCTTCTGATTGTACAGAGGTGGGGAATAACAAGGGTCACTGGCTGGTAAGCGTCAAACGAAGATGAGCCAGATACCAGCAGCCCACCAATACATCAATGTGGGTGTACACCATGCGTCCGGTCGAGTGACTCTATATACATGCTCCTATGACCCCTATACACCTCTCTCTTCCTTGGAGCGCAATCGTAACCATGCTGTACTCAGGAATAAGATCCATGCGGTGCAAATAAGCGACGCCGAAAGCCAGGTAAAAAAGTAACCCCGTCTCTTTTCAGACCACCTTCGGATGTCATATGCGGGATCATATGAGACATCAACATTATCCGAATGTGATAACAGCGGCACCCGCTCAAATGGTGCAGCAGTGAGAGAGGCCACAGAACTACTAGGCATGGAGGCAGGGGAATCGGGGCCAGATGTTGAAAGTAATTCATCTGGGCAATAAGGATGTGAGTCTCTCCCCCTTCGACGTTTATTAAGGTGGCGTAGCCCTTCCAGACTGATGAGCTGCAAGAAATTGAAAAACAAGAATGCGTAGAGGAGGTATTGAATGGCAACCGCATTGTCCCACCTGGGTAGTGTCGATTGCGGATCACCGTTATCAAGCCACATTCCAGCAAGCGTTTGGAATATAGTCGACCCAGTGTGTTCCAGCTGTTGAATGAACTCAGGCAACTATTCAGGTGCAACGATGGTTTGCAGCACTTACAGCTTTGTGTACACCTAGAGTTGTGGAAACATACTTAAGGGGGACGATAGTGGGTACAATAACCACCAGTAAGACTCCAAGGAGATGAGTACAGTAGCGTCAAGAGATGCCAAACTCACGCGGAGAAAATCCTACACCACTAGCAAAAGAGATAATCCCGGGAAGAGGGCTTCTAGTCCATTGTGGTGGTGCCGCCAGCCATGCATAGCAAAGCATGGTGAGGACTGAAGAAAGAATGAACATCCGCACAACGATTCTTGGATTTTTGGCGCGATCCACCAAGTATCCGCACTGACGCAGAGTTCAGCGGTGTTCCAAGACGTCGCCAAACTACTCACGGCGGGATACAAGACCACACTGCCAGCGAGAAGGTATGACGCCTGTATGCTCGCAGTTGCTTCACTTAATTGATATCGCTTTTCAATCATATTCCTGGCGAGAAAGTGAGCAACGTCACGAAGACTCAAAGAACATCATCCCTACGCTGCAAGATGAGTGAATGGGGACCACACCATTCCGCAAAACACGTTGAGACCGATGTATCTTCCGGCAGAGTTAGTAAAGGTATGGGATGGAAAAGAGAGACCCACGCCCAGAATACATCTCCGAGCAGCGGCACTTCCTTTAGACTAACGTGGCGTTTTTTGGCTACCCTTTCTAGAGCCATCACTTCTGGGATGCTGTAAACCGCGTGTCTCTGAGCCTCGTGCCGCGCCTCGGAAGCCTCGAGAGTCGTCCCAGACCCGATGACCAACTTGTGGGATGCGAGCATGTAGACGAGGTTGATGATGAAAGAGAAGCCCGTCAGTGCGGTCGACACATAAAATGGTGCATGACGCCCAAAGGAGACGGACAAGGGATAGGATGCACGTGCTGCTACAAACGATGCGAATTTTCCAACCACGAGACCCATGGCCATTGAAGTGCCCAGTCCATGTGAGTGAAAGAATCGTACGATGATGGATTCTTGAACGACTGCGAGAGGACTTAAGCCGAGACCAAAGATAAATAAGCCCAGAGTCATCAGACGGACACTCTGCTGCGTCTCTCCGATAAGAAGGAGGGCCTGACCTTTGTCAATTGTGAGACACGGATGCAAGCTTCGTTGGATCCGAAACCTACCAAAGAAAACCACACCGGTCGCGAAAATGCTTGCGAGAGTTGTCCCAAGCTTGCTGGCCAATACTCCACCAACGAGGGGAGTCCAGGTACCATTTAGGCTAAAGGCTGATATAAAGAGGCTGAATTCAGTATTGGAGGTACCGAGTTCCCGTGACAGCCGGGACTTGAGCGGCGCAAGGGTGTTGGTAGCGCTGTTCAAGCGTGAGCGAATGTGTTCCATGAGGAAAAGAGATATTCTAACTAATGGCTCCCAATGCTCAGAGAGCAAGCGCACAGAAGTGCGAGGGTTCGCATGAGAAGGGCCCTAGGTGGGGATATTACTTGGTCACCTGGCAGAGCAGCGTCGTCGTCTACTGGTCCGCCTGAAGCAGTGGGGGGCTGATCACTGAATGTGACGCTCTCGTTAATAAATGGGATCTCTGTGGATATTCGTCCATCGCCAGTGGTGTCTGGGGAATGTGTTGGTGAGACTGCACGGGGCATGTTTGGGTGAGGCAATCCTTATCAGATAAAATTTTATGTAGTCCAGAAAGGATGACTAATCCAGATTCACACGACAACGGAGCTTTATTCCCTAATGAGGAACGTTGGGAAAGTTTTCAAGATCGTACCGTTTGGTTCCGTTTATGCGACATGACCCATCTCTGCTCATCCTTGGGGCGGCGGTTCGGTCGGATGAGAGCCTTACTGACTCGAAATAGCTGCTCTCAGTCCTAATGTCCTGGTTCGGAGGCCGACGACACCCCCTAGTTTGATGCGACCACTCGGTACAGCCTAGACAAGTGGTTGACACTGACAACCTAGTGACATTGTGGAAGCCCCACTGCCAGTCGCCCTCACTTTCGCAGCGCTGACACCCTTCTTATCAACGAACGGATGGGGGTCACATCATGCCGCTGACTACTTGACGGACTGGCTGTTCACCAAAAAACACACACAACTCAGCAGAGTGCCACTACAACAGTATCATGCCTAGGCACATTCCCTACAATGACAAGAAAACGTTCATCTACCTTCTACACATAGAAGCTAGAATGCTGTTGACATAGTCCAACCGACAATCAATTCTACATCTTTAGTCATACCAATCTGCGAGATTCACTCACGTAGCTCCGCTTGCTCGTTCGCAACCACATGCACGTTGCAGCTAGGGTCAAGGCACACAACCCGAATTCCACCCACCCCACTGCCTCCACAGTGAGGGATTCTCTGCAACTGGCAACACTGCTTAGATCTTGGGGCTGAGAGCAGGGCGAGCTTGCGTTCACGAACCCAGACGAGCCTGATATCCAATTGCAGTTACCTCCTAACCGCGCACCGTGCATCATCCCCGCAGCCACGCCCTGTGCACCAAGCTTGAGCACAACCAATATGTCACTAGTGCGTGCACTCACCCAGAGTGTTGTGGTGATAACTAGCCAGATGATGGAACTTGCGATGCTAGCGAGCAAGTGCACTGCCCCATCCACTATCCAAAGCAGATAAGCTGTGCCAAACATTGTCGTCCAGACAGCATTGAACTCGAAGAGAATCAATCTGAGGCTGTCAGTGGCCCAAACCATGCCCATGCCCGGGGTTACGCACAATGAATGATAGCGAGCATTTGGCCAATTGTGATTCTCGTTTCCCGCACTGATCAAGAAAGCCGTGAGCCCCAAGTCCGCCATCGCACAAATCGTGATGAGGACGAAAAGGAACGGGTGGTAATGGGTCTTGATGTAAGGCATTCGTCAGAACCTTCCAGAGGGTAAGAATGAGTGTAAGTCAGTGGCGACGAGAAGACGAAGAGAATGAACCGGACTATTGAGGGTCTCGTACATCGTGGAACGGTCGTGACGTCCATGCGAAACACACGAGGTAGTCCGAAGACCATTGTGCAGACAACATGTGCATGAACAAAGGCTATGTAAGAGTTCACATCTGGAGCATGTGTGTTCTGCGTGTTGTGAACTGAGTGGTACGCGCCGCCAAGTTGAATTGCACTGGTTATGATAATCAAAGGCATTCGCGCCATGATCATTCATTGCCGCAAGTATTACATTTTAGTGCAAGTCTCGCGAGGCTGAGAGCGCCTTCTCGTGTCTTATTCCCTGCATTGCGGGATTAGATATGAAAGGGACGTAGCCGAAGACAGCAACTTGCCTCCTATAAACCCTGAGGCATGGGCGAAGATACAATCATCGACACCAGTCAACCTGGATAAACTTTCGTCCCGAAGGCCCCTCCATTCCTCCGGAAGCGCCTTGCGGCTTGCAAAGCTATCCGGGGTGACGGGGACAGCCTGAATGCGCCAGCTTGCACCGGCTTCATCAGGGTAAACAATGTACAATGGAAGGTCACCTCCAGCGATCCCATGCTCCGCTTCAAGCTGGAAAAGGTGTTCCTGCACAGTTTATAAAGCCAAGACAAAGAGTTACACGAGTCCAAAGCCTTACCTTCCACGGGACGAACTGTTGAAACACGAGAATGTTACCACTGGGATCTTGTTCATAGCGTGTTGAAAGAGTAGAAAGGACTATGTCTCGCGCAGGTAACCAAGCCTCAGCGTAATACTTCAGCCTCCCAAGAAATTCTTCACCAGCAAGCTTCGAAGCGTTGGCGAAGGAAGTCTGTGAAACAGGTAAGAAAAAGGAGTAAGAGCTTGTGCCCCACGCACATCGATGGTTTTGGGGCTGGTCGGTTCATTCCACCGAGGGTTGAGCCAGCTGATTCTGCTTGATAAATCGGTTCGATTACTGTATCTTGGCTGTTCTTGGGAAGAGTATTGTGGCACTCCATTATCAATAGCATCTATCGCCTCAATAAACTCCTGCTACCAGTATAAGCCATCAAACGGACGACTGTATGTCAACA
Organism: Phylloporus aff. rhodophaeus; assembly: GCA_038094475.1. NCBI lineage: Eukaryota > Fungi > Basidiomycota > Agaricomycetes > Boletales > Boletaceae > Phylloporus > Phylloporus aff. rhodophaeus. The sequence continues at coordinate 402,269 of JBBPUD010000002.1, read as the reverse complement.
CCCACCATGTATACTTTCAACCAAAGAACGTGAACCTTGGCATTGTCACTCTCGGCCCCAATCTGTGTAGCAATGATTTCTTTTCCAAAATGCCTGCTCTAATGCTTCAGAGACACGATCTCGAAGAGAGAGATGACACGTGCTTGTAAATGAGGCCAGCAGATGACAGTTTAGTGGTAAATCCGTGACCAAATACTTCCTGGAAGCCCCTTTGGTGGTGATCAAAGCGCTGTTTTCCCTCGTTAAACACTGCACCAACGTCGACGACGATGTCGCATGCGTCTAGAATGTCAGGGTGCCTGCTGCGTTTCACGTCTACAAAACGTTTAAGGTCGGAATCCCAAGCGCTTTTCTTGAATGGGTACCTGCACCATGATATTTTTCCGTGAGACGCAAGAGAAAAACGGCGAGGGCTTCATCACAGTGAAAGGTCCCATCATGTGTCCCTATTGTCTGCGTTGAAGTGGTCTGTGAGCCCTGGTTCGTGTCGAAGGTTACACCACTGGACCTTGACATCCATCTTCTGCTTTTTGGCAGCTGGTTGTGTCTGATCCATGCGAGAACGAGTAAGTGATTGCGACCGTACCAAACTTGTCAAGATCGAACGCCTGAACACCGGAATGTGGCATTTCCACACGGACCCCACACGATGCATCGTCTTCAAGGATCGAGATGTTTCAAGGTCTACGGAATGCTGTGCTTTACAGTGTGTACACCAACTATTATGTGCTAAAAGCTAGTTGTTGCGACAAAGGTCCACTAAGGTAGGGTAAAGCGTCAATGAGAGGAAGTAATACGATGCCAGCTCGACATAGAGTGTCTGCAAACCTAGCACGATGAAGTCCATGGCAAATAGGGTCCCAAAGAGGTATATCGCATGCAAAACTCAAGAGCCGAGTTGGAATTAAACAAGGACCAAAGCACCCCCCACGACGAATCCGACAAGGCCGAGCATCCCAGCGCTCTTGAGCGCCTCTGCAGCAGCGATGTAGCTGTCTGGTGGGCCATACATGCCACCAGGTCCAGCTTGTCCTGGACTTGGGGCGACGCCGTTCGGACCGCCTCCGCCTCCGCCGGCGACAGTGGAAGCAGCGGTGGGAAGACTGGTGGTCGTATTTGCGGTGGAGGTTGCATTGCCAGCAGCGCTACTGGTGATATTTGCTGAGCCTGATGCGGAGACAGAACCACTCCCAGTAGCAGACCCTGACTGGCTGGCCGAGCTCGGTGCAGAAGTGATGGTCGTCGAGCTGTTGCTGTTACTGAGATACGGTTAGGATGGAGCATCTCCCATATAAGCAGATACTTGCGACGACTAGAGGAGGAAAATATGAGTAACAGAGGCGGAAAAAGGGAAGTAAGGGGATACCTGAGCAACAGAGAGGGCAGGCAATGCCAGACAAGCAAGCAGAACTGAGACTCGCATGGCTGGAGGTGGTGGTAGTGAGAAAGCGGCTGAGGTCATCGAGGGGGGTCGCACAAGGGGGGGTCAGCCGACAACGGAACACCAGAGATATATCCTCCCGGGCTCTCTTCCCAACCACCATGTTCCCCCTCCCTGCCCACACCGTCGACCTCGTCCTCCAGTACATATCCCCCCTCACCGATCCCCTCCCACCCCATCTCATATCTACCCCTCTTCGACAACGACACCATTTCCTCCAGATCTCCCCATCTTCCCTTGTCGACTACCTGTGCTGGCCGTCTCCTGACAACGCCAAAGTCATCAACCTCCTCGACCAATTACCCCCTCGGTTTGATCATCCCAACTATCCAACGCGTTACACGTCGGACCCAGGTTCTACCTTTGCCCATGTACACATATCAGGGTTGCGTCTGGTCTTCTATTGGGACAGCGATACCTGGAAGTATCACGACCTTTGCCTCATGCCGTGCCCATCCCCTTCCTTCTCGACCCCCCAAGGGTCACTTCCCACCAACTCGGAAATTACGGAAGATCGATCTCCCCATCCTGTCGCCGAAGTCGATCAAATCAATAGTGACAGTGACGATTCTTACTGGGCCTCGTACGGATCTGGAGCTGATGATATGATCTCTCCTTCACCGTCACGAAATACCACCGATACCGTTGGAGAAGACACCTATTGGGCACAGTATGCTTCCGTACAAGGTTGCTAACTCCACCCTAATTCCTCCTGCACCTCATCCCAATTGCTTGATATAGGTTCCGCTGATTCTACAGTACCTTCCCCTTTACCGGTCAGTCGCAAACTCCGGCCTGCTATTAATTCTAACGACACCGAATCTGTGCCATTTCCACCGCGAAACGAGCCAATCATTGATGTCCCAGTTGATGCGATCCATTCTCGTCCTCGGCTTGGACCTCCACCCCCGAACACGCTTGTGCATCTTCTCAACGCAGTATCCCCTAGAAAGGATGTCTACTACTCTACCCCTGATGACCCATATCCATCGCAAACATACAGCACCGACCCCTTTCCGGAACAGAACACGGCAGATTCCGAGTTGCTTACTCCATTGCCTGATGTGTATTTAGATGCAGCAGTGATCTCTCCTGCTGTGATCAAGGTAAATGGTGTGCCACCCTCCAAATGCCGGCCGCGCCTTCTTGAAGCAGAGGATAAAGCACTTAAAGAGAGTATCAAGGGGCTTTACTACCTCTGGAAGTCTGGAAGGAAGGGAGAGCCGGATGTAAATGATAGGGACGTCTTCTTGCAGATTGTTCAGGAGGCAGTTACTTACGACTGAGACCAAATGTCTATAACCACTGAGATAATGACATGGAGCTCTGCAGATAAATCGTTCTGCTCGTATGTAAAACTATGAAGCCTGAAGCGAGACCGAAACCTGAAGCAATGCGCCTAGCTCCAACAATGCAAGATCAATTTGTGCGATAACTTGAGAAGCCTGAGGAATGGACGAAGGAATGGTAGAGGTGGTGGACGTTGAAGATGGGACAGCGGTGGATGCAGAGGTCATGGTAGTCGTTGACGAGGTAGCCATAGCCACAGTGGTAGTCGATGCCAAAGTAGAGGTGTCGCTGGTGGTCGATGCTGGAGGCGTCGAGCTTGAGACGGATACGTCGCTGTTGTAGGACCACGATCCATATATCACTCCATCGCTCAATGGCGCAAAGAACTCGAAAAGGGATTGGCTAAAATCTAGGTGACCCTCTTCGCAGCTACCACACTAGCAAAAGATGGTATGAATGAGTCCTGCTAACGTCATGAAATAACAAACTTGCCTCATCTACTATTTGGGCTTGCGCTGTTTTTCCACCGACGGTAATTGTGATCATCTCAAAGCAGTGTGCACCACCATCATATTCCTACACTGATAAGTGTCGTAGGCTATGCTAAGAAGTAGACTTGCTTACAGCAGTATCTATAGCAACAATCTGTGCACGACAAGTGAGTGGTTGAACACGAAGGGGTTTCAACACGTACAAAATCATTGGGCCCATTTATGGCGCCACAGGCACCTCTGAAGGACAATTTGAACGACGTTATGCAGGGGATCCTGTCGTACGAACTCACCTCCCGTCTGTGAAGTATGTAAAGGCGACATTTTCATCTCTTTTAGAACTGCTAACATGTCGGGACCGAGTGCCAAGGCTTCCGTGCCTGTGAGGGTCCAGTGCTTGACCAGGGGAGCAGTGGAACAGGAAAATGCTTGAAAGGAGCGACAGTAGATGAAACGAGCGCATATTACAGCACGGAACGTGGCTGATGAAATATCGGATTAAGGAGCAGAGGAAACACTGGACAAATTTCCATGACACTTTCGGCACAAGACCCTCACGTGCTCACAATCGTTCAGTACACACCGTCACGAATGCAAAAAAAAAATCAGGCAGGATTCAGTACAATCAACAACCCGAGTTTAGCTCAGATATATGGCCGCAATGGTCAGTTGACGAAAAAAGGTATATATTCCACCCTTGCCAAGTTCCAAGATGAAGGGGACTCGACGTGATCACGAATGACTGACTACTTGATTCTCTTGAGCTAAATGGAAATTAACACCGGCTTTAACCATGAACACAAACCTTACCCTTTCGGTTTGTCTGAAAACACCATTGTCAAGACTTATGGCTTTGTCTGCAATGACATCAAGACGGTTGTTCTGTGCATCAAGCTCCTGACCCATGGCTGTCCCAAGAGCTTTCAGATTCTTGGTGAGTTTGGAAATCTCGTCGAGGTTGTCATCTAGCTCATCCTCAAGTTCATCGTCAGAGCCTCCTGCCTCAAACTGGTAACGCTTTCGCTGCTCTTTCCTTGTTGCAAGCTGTTCTGCAGTTCGAAACCTGGATCCGCTCACGCCGGTCTGAATCCCCTCGGAATCATCTTGCTCCGTGTAGGTAGTCGCCCGACCAAGACGATTCTGACTGTCCCTGATGTCCATCATCGCCTTCTCTCGCTCACGTCTTTCATCCTCATAGCGTTGTTGAATTTTGGCTTCTTGAGCAGCGCGTTTGGCATCCTTGTTGAACGTTATCGCTGGCCGAAAGATAGATCTATTGAGTTTCTTGAGTTCGTCAATCTGATCTTCAGCCCTCAAAGTATGAGTTCGAGACACGTCGATGTGGCGTTCAGTGTTCGCCAGTTTCTCTGCGGGCTTGATTACGAACTAGCTGCATTCAAAAGAGTCTGACGCACCGGATTGATCCGCGAGGCGACCCAAAGTCCCTCTAGCAGTTTCTTCAGCCTCCCGAGCCATCCGGAGCGCGTTTCTAGTAGAGTTGACACTCTCCTGCTTGAGAAATCTTGTCTGTTGTTTGATACCCTCTACATCCTCCTCATTTTCCTCCCCAGGAGAAGGCTCTCTCCCAATTCCGGGACCATCGAAGAACCTGCCTGAACCTGCCTTTTCTGGATTGTACCCAGCGAAAAGCTCACCGCGAGCCCGGTCTAGCTGGGACTGGGCATCGCTAGGGTTCGATTTAGCGACGGGCGAATCATAATCGTCAACTCCACTCTGAGACTTTGACCCCCCCATAGTGTTATATGGATCCAGGCCATCTCTGCTGGCTACATAGGTACTGGCGTTAGAACGGTAACTTGGTAGAGGCGAGGCAGTGCGTGATGAGCTGCGAGAAGCACCAGAAGGTGGTGCAAGCTCGGATTGGACGGGCGGGATATGTGTCTTGTCCTTGGATTTCCAAAGGGGCATGCTGAACGATGAAGAAGAACAACGGAAAGCAGTGTCAAGTCAAATACTGATGAATATAAAAGATCACGTGACATAGTGCATCCGTCGGTCATCCATCCTCGTCCTCATCGTCCTCGTTATCCACGTAAGAGACTGGCATACCCCTTCCCACTGCCTTTATTTTCTTCACAGTCACTCGTTCATGAAACCGGACTTTTGATGACCTGGAACTTCCATTTTCCATTCGCCCCGGTGGCACAAAAAAGTCATTGTAGAATAGTTCTGTCGGTACAGCTAGAGGTGAGCGCTCATCATCGCCAATCACTATTGCTCACCGTGACTTCCATCTTCACCCTCAGTTTCTGGGTCAACGACTGAGCCAAAAAGATCCACCTCAGAATCCCCGTCAGAGTCATCACCTGCGTCAAGTTCTAGTTTTCTTCCGGATAGCATCTTCGTTTCAGCTTCGTTTGTTTCAGCATTGAATGTCGCGAGATCGAAAAAGCCATCGTCAAGTTTTGTGTATCCCTGAGTATGTATCCTCGGCGACATTGGCTGCTGTTGGCTGCGAATGACATCCATGATTGACATCGGAACTCCACTGATATCTTCACCGTCGTCTTCCGAACTTTCCTCTTGGAGGTTGATGTCAGCCTCCGCCGTTGAGCTGTCTTCGTCTTCCCCATCCTCGCCGCTGAGCCCCTCCCAGGCACTCTCATCGTCATCATCCACGTCCATCTCTGCCCCCTCGTCCTCACTTCTACCATCCGAACTGTCATCCGAACTGGTATCTCCACCTTCATTTTCGCCTTGTAGAACCTGTAGGTTCTCACATACGCGTGATGCTCTTAGGTCCAGCTGTTGCCATATCTGGTCTGTGTTCATACCCTCGGTGAAGAGGGCCGGAAGTGGTGTCTCTCGAATGTTAATTTTTGTTTGACGTTTGTGAACCGAATTCGCACTGCGCCTTTGGGTCGTCGGGCTACCACGTGTACGAGACCTCGTCTGCGGAGGAATTGTTTCTGTCAGTGTAGCCAACAGTATTTTAAGATGAGGCATCGAGAGGTCCTCCGTCTCGAGAGCTGACTGTTTCGTCAAGATCTCGATAAATTTTGAATCAAGTCCATCTCACCCCAGTCGAAGATGTGTTTTGTTGCACACAGCGCAAGGGAGCGTAACTCGCCATTAGATCCTGCCAGACATTCTATATGAGAGTCGATGAATGTGGAGAGACGTCCAAGTTCAGGTGGCAATGGGCTTTGCTCACCCATATGGGTCAGAGTGAAGTCGGAATATTTGTCTCTATTTGGCAACTTGGACTTTCATCATGTCAATGCCTTGGAGCACGTCCACTGACCACTACCATGGATTTCGTTATGACCATAGACTCTGACGATGAAAAACATTTATTAAAAGGCGACGCAATGCCCAGAAAAGAAGATGAGTTTCGCATTGATCCTGATTTTCAATTCGACCTATCGGAGGACCCGTATGTCGATTTGCTTCAATCCGATAAAATGCGAGACATGGTGAAAAACATGACCAAACCGGTGCGCGCCTTTTATACCCCACTTTCCTTTACGTCTGCATTGTTAAACTATCCGTAGGACCCAGTGTCAATAGACGAGATCATCCACAGGCGGAAGCTGAGCGCAAAGCGCAAACGAAACGACAAACATAATGCCCAAGAAAGCGGTATAGAAAGCGAGGATGATGTCTCGGACGACGCGGATAGTTTCCACGAAGCGGACCTATCCGGCGATGAGGAAGACGTGGACCCGTTGGCGACATCCGACGAGCATTCAGAGTCAGAGGATCAAGTCGACGGCGCGGAGGACTCTGAGTTCTCGGACAGTTCGGAATTTGAGACACAGGCAGAGAAGGACCGCAAGGCAGCTTTCTTTGCGTCCGATATCCATGAGAGCGTCCACGCTTCTTTTTTGACGATGAATTTGTCACGCCCTATCCAAAAGGCATTGAATACCCTTGGATTCGTCTCTCCTACTCCAATCCAGGCTGCGACAATTCCCGTCGCGCTTTTGGGCAAAGATGTCGTCGGCAACGCTGTCACGGGTTCGGGAAAGACAGCTGCATTCATCATTCCTTTACTAGAACGTCTCTTGTACCGGGAGAAAGGGAAGCATGCAGCTGCTACGCGGTGCCTCATCCTAGTGCCCACGAGAGAACTCGCAGTGCAATGTTTCGAGGTTGGCTCTAAGCTAGCCGCCTATACCGACGTTCGGTTTTGTTTGGCAGCCGGTCAGTGAATATCGTATGCGCATTCGGATTGCACTTATTAAGGTGTTTTAGGTGGTCTTTCCGTGAAATCTCAGGAAGTGGCGTTACGAGCCTTGCCAGACGTTGTAATTGCAACGCCTGGGAGGCTGATTGACCACCTTCGCAATTCACCTTCGTTCACGCTCGATGCGCTCGATGTCCTTGTACTCGACGAGGCCGATCGCATGCTCTCAGAAGGTTTTGCTGATGAACTAGATGAAATTATTAAGGCCTGCCCTATGTCACGACAAACAATGCTTTTTTCGGCCACTATGACAGACTCCGTTGACGAGTTGGTCAAGATGTCGTTGAATAAACCTGTCCGCTTGTTCGTCGACCCAAAGCACAGAACTGCCAAAGGACTCGTCCAAGAGTTTGTTCGAGTTCGGGCTGGGAAGGAAGCAGATCGAACTGCATTGCTCGTAACCCTCTGTAAAAGAACATTCAAACAAGGCGTCATCGTTTTTTTCCGTAGTAAGAAACTCGCACACCAAATCCGCATAGTTTTCAGTCTCTTCGGTATGAAGGCCGAGGAACTACATGGGGATCTTTCGCAAGAGCAGGCAAGTTTTTCATCTCCCTTCCAGAACATTGATAAGCAAGCTTCTAGCGCCTCGAAGCGCTTCGCCTATTTCGTGATAGCCAAGTCAATTTCCTCATGGCAACAGACCTAGCTTCCCGTGGACTCGACATCAAAGGCATCGAGACCGTGATCAATTATGACATGCCTAATCAGTTAGCTCAATATCTTCACCGCGTGGGGCGGACAGCTAGAGCAGGAAAGTCTGGTTGGTGAGTGAGATTCTAGTCATTGAGGACACCACCCTGAAATGACCAGTTCACTCACCTTGGTTGGCGAGAGTGATCGTAAAATGCTCAAAGCTGTGATCAAGCATAGTAATAGAGAGGACAATATCAGACACAGAGTTATCCCAACGGATGTGCTTACTCGATGGTCAAACAAAGTGGCAAATTTGAAACCAGAAATAGCTTCGATTCTCCAAGAAGAGAAGGAGGAAAAGCAAGTGGGTCCAATTCTCGTCAGATTCTTGTCAGATTCTCATTTTAACGTTTAGATACGGCGGGCGGAGATGGAACTAAGAAAAGGCCAGAATATGATCGACCACGAAGTTGAGATATTCTCTAGACCTGCAAGGACCTGGTTTCAGACTGAAAAAGAAAGATCACGAGCGGCAGGTTCGACGATAGCTTTACTAAGGAAGTCGCACTAATCGCGGCCATGATACTTCCTGTGTATAGCTGTCAGCAAGCAACATCATGAACATGGCGCTGCAACATCCGCGTCATCCAAGAAGAAAGCTGCGTCAGAGGACATTTCCAAGGTCATTATGGGCATTCATTTACTGCTATATCTTTCTGCTGATGCATATGTGGTACTCTCAGCCGAAGAGAGACAAATATGCAGGGTTATCTCGCAGAGCCAAGCGACGAAAGATGGCCATAGAAATGGATAAGGAACTCGGAAGTAATGTTGGCCTTAACGCTGCTATCCGCTCAGCAAAGAAGGCAGCCCAATCACGAAAGATTGAGGCGGCCATGGGCAAGGGATATACGCGACCAAAACGGGACTTAAAGCGAAAGGCAAGGCGGCACAAAGGTAGTGCATTCGAGCAGGATTTTTCGGTGAAGAAAGCACACAATGAGGGTGTCAGAGCGAAAAAGGGTGATGCAGTTGGCAGAATGGGAAAACAGAAGAACAAAACGCGGTAATGCATTGATACCAGAACAAGGTGTTTGTCAGTTTGGGAGGTGTTGAAGTATACTAGATTGTAGGGATGTTAACCCTGAAGCAGTGGATGGGGGAAGCACCATTTCACGTGGCGCGAAGCACCATCCTACACCGCGAACGCATAATTAACTTCTTCGAATGACTTCACGTCTCAAAAGTTTTTCACCAGAGCCTAAAACATTTTACTGAATCGTACTCATTCTATATGCGATGGAGGGCAACGCGTTCGCGTCGCTCGCTACTCTACGGCTGCCTTCACCGTCCCGACTGCTCTCCTCAGCGTGCAGCCCAGACAAAGATCTGATCGTCTTGATATCGCGACTCGGGGGACACGATAAATTGAGCCTTTGGAAGCTGCAAGGTTCCAAAAAATGGGAGGTTAGCATTGGAGAGGTCGATGGTGCCTCACCTACTGTTGCTGCTTTAGTTTGGAGTCCCAACGGCGAGTTTTTGTTCTTATTCCTGCTTGCTCCGTCTCATGTTTGTACACAGGTCAAACAATCGCAGTCGTTCGTGACTCCGCACACATCACCCTTCATTCCGTTCAAGATGGTCGCGTCGAACGTTACCTCTCTATACCTTTGCACCAGAATGCCCCCCAAACGACTCGAACCATCGCTGGTGTTTGGTGGTTTGCTGGTCACCACCCTCCAACCAGCGGTGTCATCCCCGACATATTCAAACGAAATGGGGTAAAAGTTAGTTGTCTCTAACGAATTTAATGAAAGACCTCAGCCGTTGTCCAGACCGGTTCTGCGCTCTCCATTCTTAAGATCCTGCCTTTACTCGATAATCTGAAAGAGAACGATGAAGATATGACGTGAGTCGATTCGATCAGTTACAGTACTTTGTTGACCCTTTATCCAGTGCAACCGATTTGTTCGCTTTCCAAGGAACGCAGACACGAACTACCGTGCAGCAGTCGACTCCAGAAGTGATTAAGCAATGGCCCGCTTTAGTCCCTTTCCTGGAGGACGCATCTATTGCTCCCACCAGTCAGGGTCATGGTGTCCATGACAAAATGGTGGAGTCGGAGTCTTCCACACAGGCACGGGAAGACGAGGACAGCTTGCTCACTCTGGTTGACGAACGTGGCGTTCTTCATTGTTTCCTTGATGGAAGCTACTTTCTTGGATCTGTGGCCCTGCCTGATGGATTGCCATCTACTACTCTATTCAAACACCCCTGTGAACCACTGATATTTCTCCACCCGCAGCCTCTTAATTCTGACTTGCTGTTAACGGGTATGCAACCTCTTGTCGTCGACATCCCACTTCTTGCAACACCGAGAGTACGCGATTTCGCGCGACTCTCCTCTGCTGCTCGTGAGTTGACGTGGTATATAATGCGTGTCATCAAGGAAGTTCGGGGCAGTTGGTTTGGTTCGGAGTCATTCACAGGAGCTAGGGACCTCGGGATAAAGTGGGTACAAGCTCTAGAAAGAAGACTTGAGGAGCAATATGGTTGTAGGTGATCTCTATAGTGTCGCTGTTTCGGTGACGTCCACATTCATACAGATCAGAACCCTAATGTCGTCCTGGACCTCACCACTTTACTTGTGACGGGATGTGGGTCAGAGGGGCTCTCTGATTTCCTTACAAGCAGCGAGCAAAATAGTGAACGAGTAAGTTCCTCTCGATCATTACACCATAGTTCCACGCAGCTTTCAGACTCTTCAAAAATGGGATTCATCTGTCACAGAATCACTAACCAAGATTCGTGATTATGCTGCTACGCGCATTATCCCTGCCTTCCAGAGGCTGCATATCATCCTGGATGAAATTCTTGGGTGGTCGCACATGTGAGTGCCTTGCGTTTGTGGTGACGCCGTTGGTTTTAATTCGGAGTAAGGCCACAGTTTACATTATTTGGTCTTAGTGCGGGCTATGTAGATTCTTGCCTGAAGATGATTGAGCGTGGCATATTCGTATCCTCATGGCTGGCTGCTGAAGCAAGGAAAGAACTTGGGGCCTTCAAGCAGTTCCTGTCTTTCATTCGACATGGTCCGTATCAAATCCCTGCTCACTTTTCAGTTGACTTCCTGTCTGACACCTTTTCAGAGACCACTGTCGCGAATCCGAACATGGAGTCGCACAGTAATCCAGATCATGACATCCTCGAAGTCAACGGCTATTTAATATCCGGGCTCATGGCCAGTAAGATTGACGAATGGTTCACGGGGTCGTATCCCCAATTCAGTCCTGGAGATCTCTCGTACTTTCGAGGTCCTAGAAGCCCCGGTAAGGCGCTTGACGAGGTGGTGCAACTGGCTCGTGTCGCGCTGCAGGACCCATCACAGACATCGTGGCAACCAGTAGGTTTTACTTTCCAGTTGATATTCACATCCAGACATGAGGTTGAATGATTGTTTCAGAAAGCCCCGTCGAACGATTTTTCACATCTGGACAAGAATCTGGATACGCTCGTACAGGAAATAGCCTCCCGATGTCAACGGGTGTTTGCGGAAGTCTCTCAAGCCGCCGCTCGATCTGCTGTTATTTCGACAGACGGTGGTGTCGCTGTGTCAGAGGCAAGTCCAGCTCACACAGGAAGGGCATGTCATTTCGTGCGTCAGAGAGTGGTTAGCAATCAAAACGAGGTAAGCGGCATGCGCTTCGCGGTGGGGTGGCATTGACCTAAAATCGATCTTTATAGCCAGATCGTCACCTGCAGTATCTTGTTATCCATGTGAGGTGGGAAGGACAGATGCTTCGTGAGTGACCCAGGACCACTGCCTTTTTGTGAACTGAATGAATGAATATGAATATATATATATATATATACAAGTGTGCGTGAGCCGAATGCCATATGGCCGATATGTGGCGGGAGTACACGATGAGATCGCGGTCAGTCTTTTAGAGTGCGGTGTGGGTAGACCGAACGGGCAAGGAAGAACGGACATTGACGTATTGGATGCCGAGTTCTTTGACGACGAGACGCTCGTGCTCGTTTACCATGGGAAGGAGAGCGAAGGTAAGGAGAGCACGTTTTGATTGCATGTTTGTATTAACGAGAATTACAGGCTCGATATTTGTCGGTACGGTAAACTACACCGCGCTAGGGTACGAGAAACTCCAAACAGAAGGATACGTAAGCGGTCCCGCGCGAAGAGATATGATGGCCAGCGTGTTGGATCGATGGAAAGGGGGGCATGTAAGTCTCGTGTTGTGGTTTTATGCGGAGTTTTTATTGACGCGGTATGGGTCAGCTTCCGTGCCAACCGATTCCGATCACAAAATGTCGCCGATTGTGTGGGTGCAGAAACGGATCAGTGTCCGTCGCGGTGAACGGGAGAGTCGGACGGAGAGTGGTCTGTGTGCTGGACGGGGAGGGGACGACGCTGGAGGTGCTGGACATGGAGGGGGAGGAGCAGGACGAGGACGAGGAAGCCGAGATGGAGGTCGGGGCATGACTGCGGCCTCGTTGTCTTTTTTTTTTTTTCTCTCTCCCTCTCTCCTCTCCTTCCTGGATCGGGGCGGTGTTCCTGGGTCTGGGTGGGTTTGTCCCGACCGGGAATGAATGCAGATCCAGAGGTGATGATGGTCACATAGATAACATCTTGCACGGCGAGGAGGAGCTGTCCACGCTGGTTTACTGGATTGTAAATACGCTCGCTTAACTCGATCACACCGCGGCCCTCCTCGTGCCCTTGTGTGATTCGAATTCTTTTTTTCCATGCCATTTTAAACCTCCTCCGTCGCACCAGCTCATCGCTCGTTCCTCTCCTCCCCCCAATGCCGAACAAACTCGAGTCCCCCCCCGACGACAAGTCCGACTGCAAGACCGACATCGACGATCCTGCAGCCCGCATGTCCGATATTGCACTTCGCAAGAAGAAAAACGCAGATGCACAAGCCGCCTTTCGCCAGAGGTTATCTCTGTCCACACTCGCTCCCCCTGTTCTCTGATCCAATCCCCTGTCTAGGCGCGCCAACTACATCGCCACGCTCGAGGAGACAGGTCAGCATCTCCCTGTCTGTCCCCTTCCCGCTCACATATCTCCCACCAGTCACCTCGCTCGAGTCTGTCGTACTCCAGTTACAGGACTCCTGCCGCGAGGCCCGCCAGGAAGCCGGTGACCTCAAGCAAGATAACGCCCGTCTGAAGCATGAGCTGCGCGAACGCGAAAAGTTCTGGAGGGCTCTCTGGCAGGCACGCAAGACGGGACAGGCGCCCGATTCCGATGACTTGCCCCCGTCTGCTTTCTCCACGCACACACCATCCAACATCATCCACAATCGTCTCCCCACATCGCATGGCAACCACTATAGTGACGATGGCATGGCCTTCCAGACAAATGACGACCCTGCATCCATCTGCAATGGTGCATATGGGCCACCGCCGGCCCACGCTTATCCAACACATTCCCCTTCCTTGTCCTACGCCGGGGTGGATTCCGATCATCTCTCCACCCCAGGGACAACCCCGCAACTAGGTGCTAATCGCATCTCAAAGTTTGGCCATTATCCTTATCCACTTCAAACAATGAACCGTGACGCAGCGTGGGCTCAAAGTGTCCCACAAACGTCCTCTGCCAATGGTAAGCTCCGTCCCAGGCCAATCTTATCATCCCTGACCTCATTTATTAGGGTCCCCCACGTTGACCTCACCCGATATGTATGTGAACCGCTCCTTTGCAGAGGAACAGAAAACACAATTGAATCATTTGGAAACTACCCCTTACCTTTTCCCGGGTAGCCGGTCCATATCCCCAACCACGTCAACGCCACCTTCTTCCTCCACCACATCATTGACGTCACCGTTTCAGTTCACCTTTCCACCGGAAAGTTCAATTGCCCAAGAAAGACCAGAATTCGACTACCGCAGGCACTCGAGCGCCCACGGCGCTGAAGTCACGCTCCACGGTGGAACCGCCGATATTTCACTCTCCGGCGCTGCAGGTGACGGTGTCCGCTATAGAATCGGATCTAGGCGAGCAAACTCGGGTCCGGAGCGCTCGTTACTACCTACCATACCTCATTTCTCTGGAAGCGATAATAGCTCCCAGCACGAACGAGGAAGCAGTGAGGGGGAGTCAAACTCTTATTCACAACTTCCTAAATTGCGGCCGCGCCGTGGTCTCGACAGGGAGTCACGGTCGCCCTCTCCCGGTGCTCCACCTATTTCCGGTACCCTGGCGGTGATCAAAGCGCAAGCATTTGGCGCATTGCGGAGAACGCGGACACGCACAAAGAAGTCTTCGGAGGGCGCGGCAAAGGTGGCAATGGAGGTGCTGGAAGCAAGGGGCATTGGGATGGGAGTGGCTACCGGCTCCAAGCGGCCACGTTTGCATAATGATGACCCTGACATGGAATGAATTGGCCTACGGGACCAAACGCAACATTGACGACAACGATAACCTATTTGTGCATCTCTCGGTCTCTGGTCGGACACAGACTTGAAGCCTACTGTTTTACTATTTACTTGTATGTTCGCCTATTCTAATCATCTGTCACATATAGTGTTGCATGTAATATGATACCGATACCATGACATATCTGAACTTGGACAGCACCGACCATCCGTTCTCTTTATCTATCGGAAATACGCCGGTGACTGATGAGACAGTCAGGTCTCGTGTGCGGTACATTGTATCATGGCCGCGGACCAGGTGACCTGGGCGGAAATTTGACATGTAGAACGTGGCACTGATGCAAGGGATACCCATTGATGGAAGGCGATGACGATCCTATTCCCATCGATGCGTTGACCACGCCAACACATGGTTAAATCCAGTTTAGTCTTGGAACGGCGACGTCCCACGGTCCTCTGATTTCACTGGAGCAAGGTGGAGGTCAGTGAGCGAAAAAAAACCCCGAGATCGTCGAGACAACATGCTTTTTGTACCGTTGCGCCCAGACAAGCACCCCAGGGGCAACAAAAGTCACCGCGATGTAGATGCCAGTCATCATGATGGCGATGGGGATCGAGAGAGGTGTGACGAGGATGAGGGACACGGCGGTGATTGATAACGTCACCGATGCTTGCAACCCCGTTGAAATACCCTGTGAATCCGTTCAACATGACCGCCTTGTCGCAGTGACGGGGCAAGGGAAGGTTTACCCAAAATCGATGACGCAATAAAGGAAACAGGGCAAATAATTGCACAGCAAAGAGAACGAGTGAAAATACGGACAGGTCGTCAGGCAAACGTGAGGCAAGAACGACAGAGGATGATATGGCCGCGTTTATGGATAAGACGGACGTTAGCCTGTTGAGTGTGAGAATGGATCAGCCACGCGAAAGAGCTGATTGGAAACCTTTCTTGGGTGAACGGTCCGGACTTCACACAACTATAATCGGCCAGGAGTGTGTTGAGAAGAAAGAGGGAGGCAGACAGCGCCCATATGGAGTCGGAGGAAGTGGCAGCCGTCAAGGTCCTCAAGACGGGGGCTAAGCCCATAAGAGCCAACAGGACTAACAAGGACGACTTGAACACCTTTGAGCCTAGGGATGGCTTCAGCGATGGGGCGAGACACAGACACGCTGACGAACGGTATGTGTGCACGGAGCGATGGAGGATCTCCCATGCGCCATATCCCAGCACGAAACACGTCACCGATACCCACAACAACACGCGAGCATCGAGGACGCGTTCGTTCAGTCGCACAAAGATGGCAAGGAAGACAAAGACGGTACCCAGGTGCTGTGTGATCGCACAGCTTAGGAGAACGAGCGGCCAATAGCGATACGGGGTGAAGTTGGCTTGGGGGGCAGTCAGCGGTCGAACTCTGTGACTCGGCGCAGATCCACTGACGATTTCTACGCAAGGCTGATAGGAATGAATCTGGCGGTATGAAATTGTCAGGATACGGACATTTCTCCCAGAGCACGGGTCTCCACGGTGAGGGACGCATTGAACGCTGACAACACTGCCACTCTCAGATAGCCAGGATCTCTCATGGTGTTCAGTCACATTAAATAAACGTGTCTACAGCCCCGTGGGTTCGTCGCCGGTCCGCTAGAGTGAAGGAGATAACCCCGAGGGGCGAATCAATGAATCCGACTTGGGTGTGAACGCTGATGGCCCGGTTCCGAGTCAGTGACCACGGCGATCATGGCACGAGAAAGCCTGGTGGCCAGGGATGAACAACGCCATGGTTGCATCGGTCCACACACCAGAACTCACATCGGGGTGTACATCGATGAATACTCAATCCCACTGTGATGAAATGGGTGAAAAGAGGCAGCGGCGTAGTTGAGTAGCTCCTACTGACCACAAGTGACTCTTCCTGCCTCGATGCAGGCACAGGTTTCGCAGCCTTGGATGCTTGGAGCTGGGCCGCGAGACGACCCCGCTGTGGATTTGACGCATGAGTTCCGCGTGCTTGTGCCTAGCAACAGAGTGCGGGTGAATCATCTCGGGAACGACGAGCGAGTGCACGCACCGACTTCAGTCTCCTCTCGGCTGCGTCTGCAGCTGCAGCACGGGCATCGGTGCTCTGGTAGTTGCGTACGTTGGAGGACGAGGAAGTACCACCCAGTACCTGGTGACCACCCGAATGAGCACCCGGTCTCGAACAGAGCGAGCCCATATGTGGTGACAGCAAAAGCAAGTTGCCTCGTTTCAAAACACAGCACTTGGCTTTTGGATATCTACAACATCTATGTAGGTAACACCCCAGATACTTGTCTGTATTCCCCTCTCTCGTCCCGAGGTCGAGCGTTGCGTTCGTGGAGGTTGTACTCTTCCAGGTGGCGATGAGGTACCCACCCCTAGTGACTGTTGAGCGAGTAGAACATGACGAGGAGATGAACACACCTCCCACCACCGCCTGCCCACCGACCACGGAATATTGGGGTCCATGCCTGCCCTCACCATGCGGTTCTTGATCCCGGCACTGAGCAACAGGCCGAAAACAGTCAAAAGAAACAGGGTGACCACCAACTGGTCCCTGGGTGAATCGCGCTCTAAGTCAGATATGAGCACTCGTCACAAACGCCAAAACATCGAGGCTAACGGAAACATCTCGCTTCAACATCACCTTCCTTGCCCGTTGCCGTGTCAGGATCTGTGTCCCCGAGAGAAGCCCCGTCACAGATGGAGAGCTGCTGGTCCAGACACCATTGCTTGGTACACGAGAGACATGGTTTCGACGGGTTGTCTGGAGCATCCATTTGTAAAATGGTATAATTTGTTTCGAAGCAGATACCTGCACCCTGTTCGACCGCCTTGTGAAGAGCAGAAAGGGATGCAACGTACATTTGCAAAAGTTGGTCACCTCCCACTTGGCTATGATGCCTCGGACTGGTATCTGGTGGTGAAGCTCTAGCTGTCTGCGGACCAAGACACGGCTTGTCTACGCACGACGTGTGATACGAAGAGAGCGAACAGGAAGAGGACCGCTGCTGGTCGTGGCATGATGATGACGGAGCGGTCCGTTGTGGCTGGTCGGACTCAACACACGCTCGCTACCACTAGTACTACCACCAGATGGCCGAGTACGAAGACGTCTTGACGAACCAGCCAGTCGTGATCGACAACGTCTGCCCCACTTGCTCGCCGTCGCGTCCGTGTGCTCACCTCCCCCTCAGGGTTCAGGTACTATCAAGGCGGGCTTTGCTGGTCAAGATCATCCTAAATGCTTCTTCCCGTCCTTGTATGTGGCCTCTTCCGCATGCATCTCCACCCTATTCACACTCCGTCGCAGTGTCGGTCGTCCAAAGCATGTTCGTGTCATGGCTGGCGCACTCGAGGGAGACGTCTTCATTGGCCGTCGTGCACAAGAGTTTCGTGGCCTATTGAAAATCAAGTACCCTATGGAACACGGGATCGTTACGGACTGGGACGACATGGAACGCATTTGGAGTTGGATTTATGCAGAGGAGCTTGGCACGCTCAGCGAAGAGGTGCGATGTGGTGTTTTGGGACAACCCACTCACCATCTCAACTACTTGCGCCGTAGCATCCCGTGCTTCTGACAGAAGCCCCATTGAATCCTCGCAGCAATCGTGACGTAGCTGCTCAGATCTTCTTTGATACATTCAACGTCCCTGCACTCTTCCTTTCCGTGCAGGCTGTTTTATCACTGTGAGCTCATCGTCCGCGGAATTACTTGTCTCTGACAATGCGAGGATGAAGCTATTCCTCTGGACGAACAACGGGCATCGTGCTAGACTCTGGTGATGGTGTTACTCACGCTGTTCCCGTGTTTGAGGGATTTTCGATGCCTCACGCAATTCGCCGGGTGGATGTCGCGGGGAGGTGCGTACGGTTCAGTTTGACCATACAGCCACGCGTACCTGTCTGCATTCTAGAGATGTTACCGATCACCTGCAGCTGCTTCTGAGAAAGTCTGGCCATCATCTACACACGACTGCAGAACGAGAGGTCGTGCGGATAATCAAGGAAAAGTGCTGTTATGTTGCATTGAACCCCTCCAAAGAGGAGAAGGACACGCTTGGACGTTCAGAAGAATTCCGGCTACCTGATGGGAACGTGGTTCAGGTGAGTCCAGACACGACATTCGATGATGATGGTTTTAAGATGCTCTAGCTTGGCTCCGAACGATTTCGAGCTCCAGAGATTTTGTTCAACCCTGAGCTCATCGGTCAGGAATACGCCGGTGTTCATCAAGTCGTCGTGGATTCTATCAACAGGGTCGATCTGGATCTGCGCAAGAGTCTCTTTTCGAACATCGTCCTAAGTGGGGGTAGTACGTTATGTAAAGGTAAGCTATCGATAAGTCGCCAAACTGGATGTGGCTTCAGTCTATGCACCTTGTATGGTAGGCTTTGGTGATCGGCTCCTCAATGAGGTCAAGAAGTTGGCTGTAAAGGATGTCAAGATCAAAATCTATGCACCCCCAGAGCGGAAATATTCCACTTGGATTGGTGGCTCTATACTGGCAGGGTTGGGGACTTTTAAAAAGGTTTGGTGTTTGCACAACGATCTCGGAAACAAGGCCCATGTTCTTTTGACAGATGTGGGTCTCGGCAGAGGAATATCAAGAAGATCCAGATATCATACACAAGAAATTGGGCTTCTAGGCTGTTAGATATCTCTTGAACACTTCCATCATTCTCACATGATACCCGGATTATCCAACAGATGTTGTAATAAACTTAGATCTGGCGCACTAATGAGAGGGCTGCTTAGAGGCGGAGAGTAGATGCCTTATATACACCTTCACCATTGTTGCTAGAGATGTAGAAGGACAATGCGTAATGAGACATGGCAAGTGGAAACCTGGTCTACTTTCCCTTCTTGGGTGGTTCTGCAGCCTTGGCCTTCTTGGTTCCCCGAACCTAGTGACCTTTGTGAGACAAGGGAAACAGGCAATTCGAACACGGCCCACCTTTTTCGCGCGGTTCTTCCTTTCGTGCCGTAGTTTGCGAGAAGGCTTATCAACCTTGGTCTGAAGGCCATTCTAGAAATACGAGATGAGGTGTGCAAGTGACACACAGAGGATGAACCAACTCTGATCAAGCGGTACTTGGGCTCAAACTTCTTTTGTGAGGCTTCGTCATCGTAGATGAGGCCAAACCCAGTGCTCCTTCCACCACCAAATTGTGTCCGGATACCAAAGATGACGACGCGGTCCTTTTCGGACTTGTACAAGGTAGCGAGCTTCTCCTGGAGCTCAGATTTAGGGACGTTGGGGCGGGATGGATGAAGGACATCGAGAACGAATTGGCGGCGAGAGAGAAGACGGTTGGTAACGAATTTGCGCGTGCGCAGAGTGACGGGTGCCGAGGTATCAGCCTAAAAGACTTGTCAGAAGACCCGACATCATCTGGTCCCCCAGAAGAGCATCCAACGCTCCCCAACCGAGATTTGCCACAGAATTTGGCAACAGTGTCATTGAGCGTTCCACAGATGCGTACTCACCATGACTGGGACTTTGGATCACCGTTTGGGGGTGTTTTCTTGCCCGATGTTGGACGGGTCCTACAAGTAGAGCAGATGGGAACGAAATCACTGTCCGTCCGGCATCTACCGGGCACAGCCACCATATATATCTTTGCCCCTGTGTTCGGTTTACCTCTAAGTGATTCTAATATTTTGGTTCCCTTCGGACAGTGAGTCCAACGGCATCAACCAACCAGGCTAACGTTCGAAAAACGTTTTTCTGCTCCGTCGTGTTTACGTCTCGGTCCCGCATTCAGCGCTTACCTTGCTTGTCTTGGAAATCATACACACCAGGTGGTGCCGTCATTCATTTTGCGCACCAAACCAAACCGTGCCCGCGATCCTTCCCCTTTACCTACCACGCATTGCAATTTCCGCCATGGATCTCCCTTCCGGCCTTTTCCCTCTTTGCATGGGCATTTTTAATGGCGTAATATTTACTAGCGCGAGGTCCAGTCCAGTCGAGCACCGCTCCTGGCCTGCTCTCAGTCGTAAACATTCGCCTTGGCCCAGGGGCACGAACGGTAAGCCCATTCAATCGCTTACCAGTACATTTCAAGGATGCTGTCACATACTTGATTTGAATTCAGCGACTCTCAGCGTATCCAACCAACTGGAGTTCTTGAAGAAGAGGCAGTTATCTAGGTGATTTGTAAGACTGAGATCCTCTCCCCGGCCATTCGTCCTGCGATAAATCTACTTCCGTAAGCTATCTTCATCTCGATGGCAAGCCGAAACTGAGTAACTCTCCCTCGTTGTGGAATGGCATGCCCCAAAAGGGAGCTGTATTTACCAAGACTTGTCCGTGAACGTAGAGTGCTTACCCCGTCAGTTCCCTCGTATCCAATTCTGTGGTGCTGCAATGGACGGGTCCATTCGAGGTACCAGGTTGATTAAATTCAATTACCGACGCAATGCCTCGTTCCAGATTTCTGAGATAGCAACTTGCCTTTTTCCCCTGTAACGAGCATCGTGTTCACGGTGCGCTGTCTGTCGGGATGATACTACAATATCGAGTTACTCAGTTGTGCTCCTGCGCATCCTGAGGAAAACACAATTTGCCAAGAAGGATACCAACTCGGATTGGTTCATACCAGAACCCATTTGAGGCAATTGCCAACATTCGGTAAGAAGGTTCCATTTACAAAAGAGAAGCGACGAAAGAGTTATATGCGGGACGGAAGTTGAGGGAGGGTAGGTCGCACCAAATGGGGTTTGGTCCATTAATGGTGTTGGAAGGACAACCTCGATTGGAATTCGTCAGATTGCAGGAAGGTACAGTACTCATTACTCTTCGTCGGATTGTCCATGAGAAGAACAAGACAAGTAATTGGGTATTACGCTTGTTTCACCAAATATCTCTACCTCATCCTGCGTGACGAGGTGAGTATGGTCTCTCCAGGGACAAGACGTATGCTTACCAGACTTTTCTAGCACAGCCAAGGCCTTTTGCAGTGCACGTATAGCAAAGTATCGAACATCAGCATCTCCGTCGTTCTTCAGTTGATCCAGGACAGGGATAACTTTCTGCCTCACGAATTCTCTACTGTCCGGAGCGTTCCCAAAGGAAACCGCCAAAACCTCCAATGCTTTGGCAACATTGAATCGTATGTTGGGAATGGGATCAACAGACAGCTGTAGTAGAGGGGTTATGATCTCAGCTTGAATGATAGGTAAAGTCAAGGAGGGCGAAATGGTCTGGGGGACGCGTCAGCAAGATACAAGATTCTTGTGGCCACCGACGAACCGTGATAGCTTGCACAGTGGTCATCCGGTACAAGTAGTTGGGGTGTTGACCCATGCCCACCACTTTGGGAACAATGGCAACTTTGGCCCACTCGACACCAAAGACCTCGGTTAGTTTCTTCAGGTTTATAGTGGCAGCTTCGCGGATGCTGAATACAGTGTCCCCCAACCAAGACATGCACAAGTTGCCGAGTTGCTCATCAAAAAATGGCTTCCCCAATTGGGTGGCGAGGAGGGGGATGTACTCGATGATGGCTTGCCGAACGCGCCACGACTTGTCTTCTGCCAGTTCAATGATGGCAGGCAAAAGGCTATCTGACAATAGTTCGATGTCAATAACTATCGAAATAGGATGAGATTCAAGTGATCGTGTATGTTGCCAACGCTCCGTACCACCGTTGACTGTTTCCAGTTTGCTAATGACGTTCAGGCGGACTTCAGGGAACTCGTCCTTCAATAAATGAAGGAATAAAGGGAGCAAGTGTTCGACCGTTGCTTCACGGCCGAGAAGTGGAGCCAGTCCACTAATATGGTTTGCGAGAGCAGCTCTAACATGCTGGGACGTATCGTGCGACAAGTCACGGACACAGGGCACGATGCGCGCCAAGATGACCTCTCGTTCGACGAGTTTCGAGAAGCCTGGTAATCGGGTAAATGAACACGGACGATACGGATGAAAATGTAAAGTGTGATGGTACCCGGGATCTGACCAGCGGCGGCGGTCCGCACCTCCGCTTCATTGTCTTTTAAGAGCTGGACGTACTGTCCGATTAATTCCTCTCTGACCAGGTCTGCGCCAACCGCTTCGGCAAGCTAAGGGAACACGGGTTGTCTTCATTTGTCGGTATTGCGCTCCGGTTGAGACATACCTCATTAAAGTGCGTAGCGGCCATGTACCGTACCCTCCAGCTCTTATCGGCAACACTGTGTCTTAACTGTTTCAGAAGTTGTTCTTTTACTTCGGACGGCGTGAGTTGTTGGGCGATGACGATGAGATCTTCAACCGTGAGTAGGCGGACGGAATCCTGATCATCCGACTGAAGTCTCCGGTACACTGGCAAGCCATCTGAGAGAACATGCTGCTTGGAGAGGTTCTTGACCAAGGACTGTGAACGCACCAGATGAGTAGGTGGTAAATGTATAGAGAGGGAAGACTCACGCCGAGCCATCGGGCAGCAGCGCGTCGGACCATGGGTGTATCATCAGCTCCGAGACCAGCGAACAATTTTCTGAGCTCGTCCTGGATGGTAGGTGATACTTTGTGATAGACTGGCGAATAAAGTGCAGCCGAGGAAGTCCGCGATGTGAACCATTCACCGTGAGACAAGCGTTTTAGGAGAGGGATGTAGTACTCTTCTATCTGAGCGGTTGACAGGACGGTAGCTATTTTTGAGATGGACTCTGCGGCCTTGGAAGAGGATGAGAGAGGTGGGGATGATGGAGTCAAGAAATAAAAAGTACCTTGTCCCTGACCAGTGTCTCCTCTACGGAGGATAAATTCTCTAAAGGACCCAACAAAACGTGAGCATACTGGGGCCCGCCGATGTACTCTTCGAAATTTCGACCGAGCTCCTCTGCCAAGGCCAACAATACTTCGTCCTCGTCGTCGACCGAGTCTTGAAGGAATGGAATGAGCTCATCTCGTGCACGATCTGAGCCTAGTGCGAGTGCTATCGTGGGTATGCTGTGGATGGCGTTGAGTCTCAGTTGGACGTCTTCTGAACGTAGTTCGTCCATTAAGACAGCAATCGGCGCGATCTGTGATGAGAATGAGTCGAGTAAGAGAGGTATTCTGAAGGAAACCTGACGTCTTCCAAGCCAAAGGACGAGTCCATTGTGGTAGGCTGATATGGTGATGGAGGAGGTGATGGTCAAGGATGACTTGTTCGATTGACGAGCACGCCACACACAAGGCGAGGCAGCCCTCAGCCACATCATTCACAGATGCCGGTACAAGAAACTGAGCGTCGCATCATCCTCAGCCATCCAAAGGTAACTAATGATACATGTATATGAGGACGGTCGTCCGACATGACATCTAGGGTGCCTCGGCTGAGATCCTGCTTTACGGGGCGACTGTCATCTCGTGGAAGGCAAGCGCACGGTCCAAGACGGAGTTGGAGGAGAGACTGTTCGTGTCGTCCAAGGCAGCACTGGACGGCACAAAGGCTGTCCGGGGTGGTATTCCCATTGTGTTTCTATGCTTTGGTGCGCCTAGCCACCCTGAGCATGCACGTCTGAAGCAACATGGGTTTGCAAGGAATCAAGTGTGGACGTTTGACGGTGTCGTCACGGACGATGTGTCTCGGGTATCTGTGCGACTGAGTGAGTGAAACGGGTTGCCATGTCTTGCCGATGCTCATCATGAATGCAAGCATTGGCGCCGACAGCAGACACCAAGGCTGTATACGACCGGCCATTCAGGCTTGCCTATGTGGTGACGCTGTGGGAGCACGCGCTGGGCACGGAACTGCATGTGACGTCGGAGGACGACCTCGAGTTCCAGGCATTGTTGCACAATTATATTCGTGCGCCTGCAGAGGAGGTCCTCGTGTCTCCGTTGGAGAACAAACGGTACTATGACAAGACGGAGGAGACTGAGCAGGGGCGGAACACGGCCAAGACGGAGACGAGGACGGGCGTGGACGTGCGGAAGGCCACGGACGCTGTCTACGAGGACGCGGGGGGGCGATACGAGGTGAGGTGGCCAGGGAGCGGGCTGGTGATCGATGCGAGCGGGTTCAAGGACGTGGTGGTGTGGAACCCGCAGGAGGGGGGACACACGATTGCCGACCTGGAGGACGGTGGATGGTACGTCTGGTGTGCCCTCCTCTGTGTCTTCTGACGTGTTTGCAGGGCCAAGTACGTGTGTGTCGAGCCAGGGTACGTCCGTACCTTCGCGAGGGTACAAGCGGGGTCGACTTGGACTGGCGCACAAGTTTTGTCGGTCTAGCAAGCGAGTGTCCCTGGATACACCACCTTTTCTTTTTCTTTTTCTTTTTCTTCTTAAACATATCCGTCCCTCGTTTTTCCGTTGTATGTGGTAGCATGCAGGTGTCTGATCAGACGAGTGTCAAGTCGACCCGTTCTGAGCCCGCGCTTGCCGACGAGCTTGACTACATCACCGTCTCTCCCCCGCCCCTCCCAGAAAAGTCGCAGCTGCGCCAGGTCGACAAGGCCTCCCGCATCCTCGGTATCTCCCACAGAAAGTCGATGGAACCCATCCCAGCCTCGAACAGGACCTCCATCCTCTCAACCCGCTCAGTCCCAAACACCCCCACCCAACACGCCCCCTCACTCCCCCTCACCTCCCTCTACCTCGTCTCAGGTCTCCCAAAGAGCCCGCATACATGGACTCTCGCTGACCCAGATGCCGTGCTTGGCCTCCACCACTCGGAGGGCGCCGTCGCACGCTGGTGGAGACCAGAGGTCCTCGGCAGCACCGTCTCCCCCGGTGCTGGCGGTGGCAAGAAGAAGAAAAAGAACACCAAGGGCGAGCCCACAGAGGTGGTCAAGGGCGCAGGCGCACTCTCAAAGGCAGAGGTCGGAAAGATGCTCTCAAAGGCACTCAAGGTGTGCCAATCTCCCCACCCTGTTGGTCCCGCTCACCCCCCTCCTAGCTCTCCTTCACCCGCGAGGTCGAGATCATCGCGTCTACCCTCCAGCCAGCGAGCACGATACATACCTTCACCTTCACCCTCCCCGCGCCCTCTACCCCACTCGCGCCAGCACCCTCTGACATCGGGCTGCTCAGAGGCTCCGTCCTCACCGCAGACCGCTCCTCGGCTGCCCCCACATTCACCTATCCCTACACCGACGACCCCTTTGCAAATGCTCGCCCGTCTTCTGCCTATCTCGGTCCATCCTCCGTCCTCGCACCCGCACCCGCACCCGCTTCTCCCTTGTACGAGAAGCAGGCAACGGCCGGTATCAGTGGCAGCGGCACAATCACCTACCACGGCGTCTGTCTCACCGTCTGGAGCCATGCAGATGCAGAGAGGAGTGCCGCCATCAGAAGGACACTCGAAGCAGGCCGCGCAAGAAAGGAGAGCGCACAGTCTCTCGTTGCCTCTCGTCTCAAGGTCCTCCGGTCTTCCGTCGGGCATACGGCTGCGACAAACTCCCCTGCAGAATCTGGCCGTCGAGTTGGAAAACGCGGCACACGTGGTCCTTGGCCAGGCACAGACGGTGAAACAGACGGGGAGGGCGCAGAAACCGACGCTGGTGCAATCAGCGAGAGCGACTTTGACGTCGCCAGCACCGTCGGTGGTCACGGTCCGGGTGAAAGTACCCTCTTCCTCCCAGGTGACACCGTGTTCTGGCTTCCGTATGCCCTGTGTGAGTGCCTCTTCCTCATCTGCTGTTGTCTGACTGATCTCATCGACACAGCGCTCGTATCACGCCATCCCATCTATGACCTCATGAGGGACTATCTCACCCTTTCCTGGGCACGTTTCTCCAAAGATGTTCAGTCTCACACCCTGCAGATCTCGAAAATCCTTGCTCATCCTGCACCACGTGCGGGCGAGCTCATCAAGTTGGATGCTTCCCTTACCCCTCTTGTTAGCCGTTCAGCCGCCGGTGCATCTGCGAGCACCAATAACGAGGACACCAGTCTTGAGGTCGTCGCAAGGTTCCCCGGCGGTCTTGATTTCGGTAGAGGATTAGTCGATATCAACTTCACCATGTGGCCGTTGTTCAAGTGCTTGAATATTGACAATGTGTTGACCGTTTGCGAGGTACGCAGTCCATGTTCATTTTTGGTCCTTGATGCCATTCCTCCAAGATCGCATTGGCGCCCACCGGTCGGGTCTTGTTTTTCTCTCGATATCCCGCAATGCTCGGTGTAAGTGCCCGGTTTCCCTCGTCCTACTTTTTTTTCTCATTCATTTCATTATAGATCGCCGTATCGACCGTTAAATATCTCGTCGAATTGCGTGGGTGGAGTGGCATTGCTCTGTCTTCTGTTCATGCACGTGACGCCAAGATCTACATTGACGACCCTGGTCCCTGGATATTAGGTTTGGCGACAGAGGCAAGGTACAGCGTGCGCCCTGCACCAGAAGTTTGTGTGGTTGACTTGTAAGCCCCGCTTTGCGTTGATTGGTTCATATCTTTACGTCATCTCCTCAGGGACATCAATTACTTGAGCTGTCCCTCGCCTCCTCCCGGGATTGTCTCCACCAAACAGCAGCGAGAAAAGTATAGGCAGAGATTGCTTGCTGCATTTGAGCCTCACTATCATCCAGATCACAGTGTGCCTTCGTATGTCCTCTTTCCTCATCTCTTCCTGGCGACATCTTATGGCATCCATGGTAGTGAGTTTAAAGAAGCTTTTCCTGCCGGTCGGTTCCGCCCAGTATGTAAAGTACAGGCAAAAAGGGGCGGAGAGATGGCCGCCGTTGCCGACACGATCAAACCACCTGAATGGTGGCACTCCACACGTATCATCCAGGCGTTTGATGCCGTGCTCGAAGACAAGGTAAACTGGCTGGCAGAGTATTCGTGCAACGTCGTTGACTTGCTCCAAGTTCAGGAAACCTTCCCTCTTCAAACGTCTCACCTTCTTCGGCATCGCTCGTCGTCTACCGCAGTTGACCGCTGCCGAGCAGCATATTCAACTCTCCATTCGAAAACGTGCTACTGCATTTGTCGATGCGCGGGATGACCTTGAGACCAAGATTGGTCGACTCTCTCGCCGCCTCAACTTCCTCATGACCGAGGCCGACTTGTGGAGAGACAAATTCGTTACATTCGAGCAATATGCCGAGAAGTTGAGTATCGAGGCGGAACAGCTCAGGAGCAAGATTGGCAAAGAACAGAGGGAGACCAAGAGGTTGAGCGGGCTCGTCACGTTGACGGCCGCCGAGAAAGCCAAGCTTCAGACCCGTGAGTGAATTTCGTCGACTTTTTGAGTACGTTTGCTGAATGAATACTGTCAGGTCTGGTCGATACAGAGCAAGCACACAAGGATGCACTCATCGAACTAGAACGCATGCGGGAAACCATGGAACGCATGGAACAAGAACGCGCGGAGATGGTTGCTGAAGTAGAGGCACAGATCGAGCGTGCGCTTGCATCCATGGCCGTTGATGTGGATGAATCCGACTATGGTGGAGATTTCTCATCTCGCCCTGGTTCGCGCATGTCTGCCTCTGTGAGGTCTGCGAGTGGAACACGTTCGAGGCGGACTAGTGACGCTGTCAAGAACGGCGCCCAGGAAACCAACGGATCTCGGCTACGCAGCTTTGGCACGGAGTCGACCCTTGCAGAGGCGTACGAGCGCGGAATGGACGATACCCTGGTTGCAACTAAAGAGAGGGAAACTGACACTATTGCGGAGGAGGAAGAGGCCCTAGTATCGCCAACCAAGAAGAAAAGATTTTCAGCGACCCAGAGTGAGGTTGTCCAAGATGGCATGATGGCTGTCGATGAGGGCATCAGCGAGCGTAGCGATAAAATTGCACAAAAGGTCTTGCAAATTCAGCAAAAGGTCGGTATTGATGTTGCAGTCGACTCCATCGTTGGCTGATTTACCTTGTTTCGGCAGTTGGAGCTGGCCTTGGCAACGGAGAACGTCCAGGACTGGAAGAAGAGATCAGGCCACAAGCGCAGTGGGTCCGATTACGCGACCGATGAACGTGCCGACGAGAGCTCGGATGCAGCTGTATCTGTCCGATCGCGCTACCCTCGGGGTACCAAGCTCGTGAACAATCCTCCCGCCAAGGCAAAGCGCAGGGAACGCAGTGATACCGCCTCTACAAATCGCACTGGAACTGGAACCATCACAGGCCGTTCCAACGACTCTGCTGCCTCGACGACACCGCGACATTCCGCTACCCCAGACATGAGCTCCCCCCCGCTCCCAGATGACAAAATCCCTGCACACGTCGAATCTGAGACCGACGGTACAGAAGTGCCAACGCCCACTGCGACAACATCTCGCACAGTGTTGCGTGACTCGGTCCGGAAAGTTTCATCCGGAGCTTCCTTGACGGCGCTTTCTCCCCAAGAGCCAACTACTGCGTCGGCAACCCCCGCTTTGACCCAGGCCACTGCGACTGATGAGTCTGACACCGATTTCCAAAGCGCCTGCTCCACGAGTCCACGTGAGAGCTGCGGCAGTTTTGAGAGCAAGAAGGCAGCAGCACAGCTCGACTCGGATGACTCTGGGACCTCGACGGATGATTACAAGAGGAGGCATGTGACAGAATATACCGACTTGCCCTTGAGGGCACGAATTTCGAGTACGGTTACTGCGGCACCGCAGATCGGTTCCACCCTCTCTGATATCACTGCAAACGGACGAGTGCGTTTGCGTCAGGTGACCAACTAGTTGGCCTTCAGGAATATACCCCCACCTAGGTGCCATGTATATCATTATCATCCTCATATCGGAATCCTCTAACAGTCTTTTCACTCGCTCCTTTTCGCTACGATTATTTCACTCGTCCTTGTTTATACCATCCTCCATGTTCAGTGCATATATTACATTACAAAATTCGGGAGAGCGTGGTACAATGCTACATGACGATACTAGTCGGTGTATCGATTGCTTGCTAGTCCATTCTACGCTTATTATTGAATGCTTTCACTACTGACGCGATCTGTGCAAAGAACCAGACTTGTGCGTTCTTGTCAGGTATCAAGACAAACTTGTCATGGTCCTTGCCCGACTTGTGAGAGAATCGTATACCGTTGTCCTCCGTAGTGACGCCCTGAACCATAGTCAAGGGAAGATCCCAATCCAGGCGCAGCCTCTTGGACCAAAACGAGAGCACCCTTGCTGTAGTCAACAAGACGACGTTGTCACCACCTGTGTGGTCTGTCCAGATCTTCAACACAACGACGTGAACCGAGTTCAACACGTACCGATGTGGGCAACATAGTGCTCGTTCCTATAGGCACCTTGTTCCAGATCTCTCATCCAATACTGACCAAGTGCCTCACGACTCGAGAACGGCTAGGATGTCATCCCTTCAGACTTCGACCTGAATCGATTGTGTCACACGTACCACCAGCACACCATCTGAAGGAACAAGTCTCGGCTAGGATGGATGGGAGCAAAGTGAGGCCCTACGGGCGAGGCAAACGCTTGATGACCACTAACCGGTCTGGCACGGTCTCTCTCTGGCTTGTCAAATACGGTTGTAGTATTCCGTATCCCTATCACGGAATCAGCTATCACAGCAAACCGGACGAGAAACCAGACTACCTTCAGAGACGTTTGATGCCAGATCAAACACCCCGACCGCGGGTTTGGTTAGAGCACTAGAGTTGAGTGTCAAAGGTGGGTTGATGGGAGTAGTGTGTGCGCGTACCCAACCAGGCCTTTGCCTATGCCTTTGAAAAATCCGATGGCACCTTCCGTCTCTGCCCCTTGGATCGGTTTCGTCTAGTGCTTTGTGAGTGACCGCACAGTGTAGCTGGCTCATTCTCCATACCACAATACCTTCCATTGCACTGACGACGCTGGTGGCAAGCGCTTCACTGCCTGCAGTCACACCATAACTGATGGGATGTGTGGATGCAGAACGAGGCGAGCTAAAGATTACTACTTACATTGCATGACGAGGTCGATTGCGACGCTGTGATAGCCTACGCTGCGCTTGATATTCTGCATCAAACGTCGCCGCAGACAAGCCTGGGCATCTAGTCAGAAGTGAGCCTTTGATAAGAGCAAGTCGTCTAACCCTTTCCCAGACTACTTGTAAATTTGGTGACACTGTCTGACAGCCCAAACACCGTCTTCTTGACAAAACTAGCAGCTCCCTTAGCTTTGAGTTAGCATACCTGTCGATGCGAGCAATCAACTTAGCTACCTTTGCAATTCCGATACCTAGTTCCTTGTTTCCATGCATGACAACGCCATGATATGGTGCGTAAAATATGTCTGCAACCCCAGAACTCACGTTCGTAAAGAGGCCCACTGGATTCCCAATGAAATCGGCAGAGCCGAGAATGCGGTAGAGTTGCCGCAAGACGTCTTGACGATAATGGTATGTGATACGATTTTGTAACTCGGGTATTGTCAGTCGCATATCTGTGATTGCAAGGGCGTTGAGCTCAAGGGGGGCATCATTAACGTTCCCCAGTGTCATGGTTAGCGCGTTAACGACCACAGCCAAGGGGTTTCGAATGCTCAACCTACAACAACACTTAGAATCGGGCAGTGACGAGTACCGTATATGGCTTACTTCTCTTCGCTACTGACTCTTTCAGTTCGCATGAAAGATAGAGTAAGCTGAATGGGGTGCAACTGGAGCACCTCAAAGTAAACATCTTGCCCTGGGGCAGTAGGCTGTGGGTCGGGAATCGTCTCTGGATGTTGTATCAGAATACTGGGGAACGGATTAGCCATGCTCCGGGATTCATGATATGAACCCACTCCTCTACATCCTCCTGCCACGAGGCACCCTTAACCTGGGTGAGGTCATAGATCGCAAAGAGAAAATCTTCATCAGCCTCGATTGTCAAGGCCTGCAGCAGGATCGAACAGTATTTGACAAAAAGGACGCCGTGCTCTTTGAAAGCAATCAGAAGAGGTAAGAAAACAGTCTTATTGCTTCCTACCTTGGTCCTTCAGCCATATGACAGAAGCCTGGATTGTCGGAGGAACGGCCGCTGTTCCGCTGGCTTCCTTGGAGACAGGACTTGGTTGGAGGAGAACCGGATACAACGCGTCATGGAGTTGATTGTCAATTTGAAGAGACCCGCAATATAGCGTGATGGCCTGTGAGACTGGGGAATTGTTGTATTCGAAACGCAATGATTCCAACGAAGCATATACCACCTCAATAATCTTGCGATTTATGAGGGATACCCCGATGCCTGCAAGATCGACTTCAATTCTCAGAGTGGGTGTGGTATCCTCTGAAACAGCTTCGAAAGCCTCGATGCTTCCCAATGTGTCGGACCTGGATAACGAGCCAGTCGTCCGTTGGTGTCTAGGCTTATAGAGACTGCGTTCCGCAACATAAGGTGTGATCCGTAATACTTGTTTGTGTTGGTCTGCTCGTACGTCCAAAGATACGGCGCGTGTTCGGTGCCGGTCCTGGGATGTTGGTCAGCAAACTCAAAACAAGACTTTATTGGGACAAACTTGGAATCTGAATGGCATGAGAACACCAATTTCCATAATATCAACAACGCGACGTGAGTCGTTAAGCGTCAGCATAAGTTTCTTTTCCCGTGCGGCAGGATAGTCCCAAGCATACTGCATCACGGAGTGCGGCGGGAGCTTGTATCGCGGAGGGCTCGATTTCACTGCCTCTCCCTCATTCCGACCCGAGTCCTAAACATGGTCGTTAACTAACAAAGGTAGTACTCAGATAAACCTACACATTGGTAGACGAAAACGGTATAGTCGCACTCGTTCTCCAGTTCGAAGGGCCATCCGTCTGCATCTAAGAATGTGACAAAGATAGTGGATCCGTCAATTTTGATGTCTGCGGTGACAACATCTGCTTGATTGTCGCCCGAAGCCCTGGGTACTCGAAGATGAATGTTTCCTATGTCCTGAATGTTGACGGGAGGCGACCTAACCAACTGGTTCAAACTTGCCGAAGATATTATCGATGTCCGCCTACCATCGTGCATTGAGACCAGCGTATGCGATAGTGAGGAGTTTTTCATCCCCAGTTTGCATAATTTGTAATGGGAAACGCTCTTCTGGATCCAGTACGGCTCGACCACGTGGCAATCCTTTATACTCGCGGAATTGGATGGGGTAAGGGAGGTTATTCTTCAATATAAACCTGGGCGAGACCGTGATAACTTTTGTGAGCTTATACTTGCCCAGTCCTTCCGTCCACGATATTCCGAATCGATATTCCTCATTCTTCTGTCTTGCCGAAGGAATCGCCATCTCTGCCTCGGCTGCTGGTGCTTCAAGGCTGAAAACCTACAAGGGAACGTCAGCACTTATATTGAGTTCAGCTGCATGAAGGCACGATACATTAGACCAACTTGATTCCCCAAACTTGAATATGAACGCCTGAGCGTTGTCATGCGGATGAGACAGCACTACGCTATTAGCGTTCAAATTCATATAGAAGAAGTAGAACTCACAGAATGGCACGGGGCTTGCGAGGACATCTGATCGCGTACATGAATAAATAGAATCATAAGTTCATAACAAGTTCATACCCAGCCGAGTATCCCCAGCAACCTCTAACGGGGAAGTAGCGCGATGAGATCGAGCTGTCTTCACACTGAAGGGCATTCCAGATTTGTTCACCACAAGGTACGAACAGTAAATCTGAACTTTGAAGGCTCCGCCGGACTCCGGATATCGACTGCATAGGTTAGATCGCAGTGTCTCGTACAATAGGGGTCACGCACACATAATTGAGATTTAAGTGGAGTCTCCGATTGCTCGGGTCGCGGAGAGACAACCGGGGTTCAATATCAAAGTCAGAGTGACGGTCCGTATTGATGATAGCGAAATCGCTCGGCCCGAAGACTATGCGAGCCATCAGCACCGCACATCAGAGGTTTCAGCTTGTTCACCTGTATCTTGCACTTCTACATTTAGAAGGACCAAGTGTTCAAGTTCTACCGAGTGCACGGGCATAACGCCACCTTTTCGTAGGTAGCTCTTCCAGTTTTGGTCCGCGTTTTTGTCATAAATACGGTATTGGAGATTGTAGGGCAATAAATTTTCCAGCTCGATTGGAGCGCGAAGCTTGACTTTGATTTTGGGGGATTTTCTGAGAAAGGTGTTAGAAGTTGTCGAGAAATATGACACGAAACTTGCCGTGCCGCAGGATCATTCGAGTCTGTTTGTACCCATGCCTGGAAGCGGAAGGGTGCCTCGCGCTGATCGTTGTGAGGACAGCTAATTGAAAAAGACTTCTTGGCCACTAAATCCTCGAATCGCAAGGACGAACACCACCGATAGCCAAAACCCTCTGCGACAACGTGTCATAGGGTTCAGTGTGTGCCAAAAGTGCTATACTTACGGTCTGGCTGGAGCTTGATCCTGTTTTGTGTGACGGCTTCAATAGGAAGAGCATAGTCTTGACCAGGAGCTTGATGACTGTGAGTGCAATAACTCAAAAATTGAGTGGAAACTGACCAATCTTTTCTAATGAATATACAGGATGGCCCGTATGGTCCACCAACATAAGCTCCAACGGGTAGAAGGTCAGGTTCTCTACCAGATAAGTCGAGCGCAGAGTCACTATTTTAACATTGTCTTCCACGGTTACAGCACACAACAAACGGTCCGCGTATTTCTCCATCCGAGGTCGCAGGGAGAAGGTGAACTCTCCTTCCCTGTCAACTGGAATACCTCGAAGTGCCTCCCAGGGTTTTCCGACGATCTGAACCCCGATGTTATGTTGTTCAGATGCCGAGCCATGCTGAAAACTAATCAGTGCACGGCAGAAGTCACACGTGGTTGAACCTACCTCCCGGATACTCTTCCAGTCGTCGAATCGCCAGTCTACGACTTGTTCATGATTAAGTTTGACTGCATTGCTTTCTTGCATCCCACTACTGGTATCGTTATCTGACCAAACGAAAAGGGGGGAACCCGTGCGATTCCGAATACGGTACGGAGCATAACTTCCGCGGTCCTTCTGCAAAACTAGCTCTCGCTCTCGTCCCCACATGTTGACGGTGGTTATCACAAGTTCAGCAAAGGTGGTGCTGAGGTTGATGTCCAAGCGATCGCGAGCAGCCATAGACAGCCTGAGGGCACTTGCAACATGATCCTTACCCAACTATCAAGACTGTCAGTGCAGATGCCCAAATGATAAATAAGCCAATTTACAGAGAGCGTAAACTTCCAAGGGTCGATCACTAACAGAAAGTCAACTGCTTGATAAACCGGGGGAAAAGAAAAACCGTACGAGGTTCCCAGTGCGAATTTGTAAGGTTCCAATAATTTATCTGCGTTTCTAGTATGGCTGATGCCTGAAGCTAATTCACTCGTGTTAGTTTCCCTAGTTTGGACTTCAGTAAAGAGCTCACTCCCGAGGACCAATCCTTAGCTGCCAGGATAAAGGGTTTCACATTTAACTGAAGCATTGGTTGTTCGTGCAGATCCCCAATCAGGATCAGTCTGAAACCGTCGATTGTCCCTTTCATCTGTGACGCCGTTACTGCGTGCATCTGATTGGTCAACACAAAATCATACCTGCTCCTTTGACATGACAATATGTGCATTCGCCGGTGTCTGTCGTGTGGACTTCAAGGATGGTACAGGTGGGGAAGTCTGGGTTTGTACATTTGATTGTTTTCCCAAAGTACCGCCTTGCGATCTGGTGTACAACTCGATGGCTTTTGTGGCAATGGTAGTGATGAGCATGATATCCCGATATGATGCCCGGAAGACTACTTCTGTTGATGAACTTTCCATCGATACGTGTTGCTCTCGTCGGGAGGCCCTACTGTCGAGAGAAAACGTCAGATCTACGTCGTCCAAAAAGCGTACTGTGTCTGATTCTGCACCCATCCGTATTAGCGACATCCCGAGACGGTTGACGCTCAATGCCATGATGCCCTATGCTCAGTCAGTATCTCACACGTACTTACACGGAGCACTGCTGACCTGCTGAGACATCAGGATTTGATTTATACGGAGTCTGATGGCTTGTGAAGAGGAGTCGGTGTCGTCCTCAAGTACGCTGATTGAAACGTCATGCAGCTCGAAGCGAAAGTCAATAGTAGAGGAGGTTGGAGGTTCCCTCGCAGTCTCTCTTTCAGCAGTTTTGTCAGAAATGTTAGAGCTTGGGAGCCCGCTGGTGAAGAAGGACAGAAGTGAGAAGATGGGCTCAATGGAGAAGATGATGTGGGGAGCGTCCACGGTCATGATTGCAAGAGCAGAAGTGCCAGTTGAAGTATAAAGTACCATGAACTGGTTCCGCTCATGATCTGCAGCGGGGACGATCTCCCTAAACTTTGATCCACCGGGTCGGGTGTTGCTCATGGTGAATGAACGCAAGACCAGCTGGGCCTCCGAAGCCCCGTCAGACATCGATTTCGAACGAAGGCTAACGTCATTCAGAGCAAACCGTGCAACCCCATGATCTCTAAGAGTTGCCTCGGTGGTGGCAACCTTATCATATAAATGCAGTTTGACGGCGGCTATGGATGCCACCAAATCAATAGTAGCCCAGGGCCGACTTCCAACGGGGGTGGATGATGAGCGAATCTCAGGCTCCAGATTGACCAAGGACATCTGGGTCAAGGGTCTGCTGAGGCTCGAGGTTGATGTTACAGTGGAATCAATTTGGCCACTGTCTTCGTGAGCATCTGCGAACACTCTTGGTATTGATTGAGAGAGGGCGACAAGAATCTCATATTGAATTTGAGTGAGGTGGAGCTTTATATCGGATATATTGACATTGACCTGTAATGTCGCATATGAGTAGAGTCGAGCTTGCAATAGCATAAAGCCTACCCGTGTATCTGGAATGCCGTGTTCTTGTAAACGGTCGATATTTGCACGTTGGTAAATGTTTGCGACAATACTAATGTCGTCGACGATCTTGAGTGTGGATAGTTTGCCATCATAATATAGGTCCGATGCAAGCTGCAAGCCACTCAGGCTAGCCGAAGTCCTAGTGATATCTCCGTCAAACGAGTTACTTGCGAAGACCTCACCGAGACGCATTGTTACGATATCGGGGACATGTGTGGGATCAGAGGGGAAGACGACAATTGGAGTCCTCACAGAGACTTCGAATTGCATACGTTCTATCTCAGAGGCTCTCTGTACAGCTGCATCACGAGCAGCGTCGTACAGGATCTTCAGCTTCGCCAGTTTCGTGACAAACAAATACATGTCGTGGAACGGCTGCTCGAGGAAGTGAACTTTGAGTGACCCTGCAGCCAGGTAAACAGCTGATTTGACACCGGTATAACCTTCATCCTCGGGGTCATACGTCTGGTATCTGAACTCAGCAAAGTTGCTGCCTTCGATCGACAAGATCTGCTTGAACTCCTCTCGGCATACATCCACGGAGCGATCATCGCTTAGGGCTAGGCTCCCCAGGCGACCGGTAATGCGCATCGCGTTCGACCTTAAAACCATGAGAACAGAAGCCGTCGACAATGAGAGAGTTGCTAAGCTAGCGAGGTCGTTAATCAATACGACTAATCGTCGCGTTCAGTAAGGGCCGCGTAATTCTACTGGTAATGTTCACCTTGGATGCTATCTAGCTTCACAGCGATACGGGTAGCGCTGGTAGATTGAGGTGATGTCCTTGTGACACCTTCGGGTGCTACGTTTTCGACAGCACCTGGTGTTTCCCGTGGAACAAACGTGGTCATAAGAAAGTCATACAGAGATATGACAGGCTCCGGGGCGGCATTGAAGATGAATGTCGACAGCCGGACATCAATGCTCTGCTCGATGTTATCATAAACTGTAGAAAACTCCGGAGAGTTTCTCTGGACACGCAGATACGAGACCGAGAGAAGATCTTTGTTATCAGCTCTATCCGAGTAGTCCGATGATATGAGTCGAATTGGGCTCTGGTTAGCCTGCACGATATTCATGACCAAAGCTCTTCGTACAAATAGTCAACTACAACCAAGAGTTATCGTAGTTCAAACTCACCTGAGGTTGACATCCACAGTTAGATCATACTTGAGAAGCACTAGACTAAGCCGGAAGTGTTGAAGAGTGACATATCCAAGCGGCTTCTCACTCCCATTTTGAACCGACCGTGATATTGACGCTCGTAAGTCGTCAACTGCGAAGTCGAGTTTGAAGATCTGTTGCCGGAGTTCTGGATTCTAATCCATATGTCAGAATGGCCCAAAAACGAGTAGAGGTTATTACCTCCGAGGTCCCATCGCTCGCTTCAAAGAATACGTCGTCGCGGTTACTGGAGGCACGTTCAGTTTCGGAATGGTCATCGTCGACATTATATTCCAGTCCAGTTGGCAAGAATAATCCTGCAGAAAGCGGCAAGGCTATGGGTTCCGTATCGATGTATGGTGGTGACAACCTCAACTTCTGATTTTTTTCCGATTCCTCACCGAATCGTGGAATGGCAACGTCAACTAAGCGCATGAGTGTTTTATACTTCGTATCGGATAAGTTGATATGTAAACTCGGCAATTTCCCAGAAACCTTGAATCGCGCAAGGTTGAGAACGCTTGGAACAATCGAATTCTGAATTTGGAGATCGATGTTTGTACGTTCCAGAAGGTGAAAGCGACTGCCACTTGTCCCGATCAGAGCATCGCGACATGCTTGGAGGTTAGTGCCGATGACAAACTGCGGTCGATAAGCACAACGGCCCGTAATCTAAGAAAGGGAAATCACCTGCGCTGCTTCCAGTTTAAGTGTCACTTTATCATACATTAACGATTCTAAGCGCTGATAGTCTGCCTCGCTGTATTGCTGGTTCTTCTTTGCTTGTAGCTCGCGCATGGCATCCTTGTCAGCGAGGTTACTTTCCACAGCGATATGCCCTGCGTCAATTATCAAGTGACCACTATCGAAGGAAGCGATGCTAGTGAATTGTCAGGTGGAGTAGGGAAAGTATAAGTGTAAACACATACTCCTCCGGAATAACGATAACAGGCGCATTCATATCTATCTGGAGATCGATCGTCTTGTGAGATTGCAATGCATATTCCAAACCAGCTCGGGTCTCCTTCCGCAAACCTTCCAGCGTCTGACTAGCAACGTTCTGCGGATACAGTCAGTCTAAGAGAAAATCAAAAGCTCATACTCACAAGCAGCGCTTCCACCGACTCTAATTGACTCTCTGGGGGCCTCAAAAACTTGGCAATCGATTCAACATACCCTCTATGATAAATAATCTCCATGTAGCGCATGCGAGCTGTAAGAGCCATATCTGCCCTTTGGTCAAGTGGATTACTCTCGAATTTGAGATAGAAGAATGGCTCGCTCGATTCCGCATGCTTCCCGGGGTTAGCACCCTTGGTAATAGGATGTTTGACTTGAACGATTTGAGGATGAAGCGTATCCCTGGTAGTCCCATCAAACACACTCAAACCCCCAAGAGAGATCGAAGCTTCGAAATTGTCCGATCTCTGAATAAAATCGGCGCAGAACGATTCGAAAACGGTGGATATAACATCTGACGGTGCCCCTTTCGGGTGGCTCTTCAATGCAAACGATCCTCTCCTCAGCTCTGTTGCGACACGCAACTTGAGCGCATCTCGTGGCGTTTCAAATGAAGCTGCAATAGCCGACTTTTCGTCGTAGTCGAGTATATCATATAGCTGCCTTCGTTGCTCCTCAGTCATCGGATGGCCAAAACCTGCATCCTCGTTCGGAACATCAGAGTTTGCGGAGCCCCACAACCAGGACGTCCAGCCGCGTGCTTGTTGTTGCTGAGCACGCTCTTCCTCGAGCTTCTTTCGTTGTGCGATATCCTTCCGTATGTGAGATCGCGCGATGGACCTGTAGAACCGGATATCTTCATATGTGAGCTTGCGCTCCAAGTTCTCAATCAAGGCGCCTTCCTAATTTCAAATCAATGAGTACGGAATAACCGACCACCCAAGGGATCCA
This sequence comes from Phylloporus aff. rhodophaeus, assembly GCA_038094475.1. NCBI lineage: Eukaryota > Fungi > Basidiomycota > Agaricomycetes > Boletales > Boletaceae > Phylloporus > Phylloporus aff. rhodophaeus. The sequence goes on along the minus strand of JBBPUD010000002.1, from coordinate 363,008 downwards.
CGTACGTGTTCTTGGAGGGTATTTATGAGTTTCCTTTCAAAAAGTTCCACGTATTCGTTTCGATCGTCACGACGTTCTGCAAAGTAAGCCCAAGTCCATTTTCGACGTCGCTCATGCACGCCGTTCAAAATGGCTAAACCGGCAAATCGCAAAAGCGCTCGTGCACGGTTTTTCGTCAAGTCTTCACTGCTCGGGTGAAATTTGCGATACTAGATACGTCAGGAGCCATGCAGCAGTGCCTGAGCGAGAACTTACTTGATGCTGACGGATATAAACATGATACATATCTACAAGAGATATGACATTCCGATATTGTTTGTCATCCAAGGCTACCCCGATCTCCTCGAAACGTAGATGAACATCGAACTGAGGTGTCTTGTCATCTACTTTATGGTTTACAATAATCTTCAAAAGCCTGGTCAGACAAATGTCCTAAAGGGCCGATGAATTACTTGCTCTGCCCTCGCCCGAGACGGGGCTGAGAATGAATTGATGAGAGGAATCCTGACCATTGACCGGGATCTGCCGGCTAATGTGAGTAATACAAGGACACAGAGGGAATAACGTACCATATCCATAAACTTCCGCTTGGCCTCGGACGCGGGTAAACCAGTCATTGAAAGAGAATCTGTATCAAAGTAGATGGCCAGCGATTTCAGGCTTGACAACTACGTCGCGTTAAGTGATGTTGTAACATGTCAGAAGTCTACCTACTTTATGAACCGCGCCTGCGGTACTTTCTATGAAAGCTGGTTCCCAACGCTCGTTCACGGACCGGACAGCGAAGCCCGCAAGCGTGACTCCCGCAGCAAATGGGTGCTATAAGGGGTAATACAGCGCCAGAAAAGCGAAAAGGGTAAGTCCTTACACCAGGGACACTCAGTTTGTCTTCGTATCTGATGTGGATATTCTTGACAGTCACTTGTATATTGTTGATTATCTTGGTAGTTAAAGATGCCCAGAGACCCTGTGACTGAGGGGAGGAATCTGGTAGGCCAAATGGGACATGTGAGCGATGGCAGTGTGAAAGTGAAGTCCGATACCTTCCGAAGCCTCTGCTTGTGTGCGCATGTGGAGTAGCTCTGCATTCTGGAGGCGCTCTTGCTTTGTTGCCTGAGCCCTGCGGTCTTCCTCTTCAGGGTCGACATCAGCTTGGGCGGAAGGAACTACGAGGAGATAGACGTCTTCGATGAGAATCTCGACTGGCCGATTGCCCAAGTTCATCCAATGAAGGGACAAGGTAAACGTTCCGAGATAACCTGAGGATAGAGTCCGCACAGGTGTTTCCAACCAGTAGGTTGTGCACTGACCTTCGAGAACGTCGACGGGGAGTCTGAATTTGTCGAGAGCGCCTCTTTTGAGACGTAAATTCCGCAAGGTGAGTTGTCCTGAATAAACGTTTGTGGGAGAAACGGAAAATTGAGACGATGATGACCTTGTGCGATTCCATAGTTGACCTGGTTCATATCGAGATTTTCGACATAGGGAGCAAGAATTCTGTTGAACAACTGGGGGATGTAAATCTGGTGTCTAAATCTATGAACAGGGCTGATACGCACAACATTTAAAACTTCTTTTCCTGGGTCCAACCACCACATTGTGGCGAGGCGTTGGTAGTCGAGGTGGAAAGCGAATAGGGCAAGGGCGTCGTCATATCACGTGAGCTGTGCACGTGACCTATAACCGTGGGAATGAAACCATCCTTTTTTGGATATGTGATCACTTTGCCTAGGGATTTCGATGCCAACAAGTTCAATCATACAGCCTGTGTAACATTGGAATGGCAGTGGGGCGAGGAGACGGATAACGGTCTGATAAGTAACAAGAACATATGTACTCTGGTGATCTAATGTGAACATGGTCACGCACTGCCGCGTCACGCTTTCTCGGTTGTTCTGCCATTTTATTTAATAAACAAACTCATCTTTTTTTCTGTTCTCCACCATCATGGCCCCCCTTGCCGACTTCCTCCTCACCGTCTTGCCCACCGACGTCCTTCCGTATCATCTCTCCCACTATGTTCCAGGAAAGACACCGCTCTCGACGCTGCCCGCCGTGTCTGCCGCGCTTGTGTCCTATCTCGCCATCATTTTCGGCATTCAGGAAGTCATGAGGGACCGTCCTCCACAAAAACTCAACTCTCTTTTCCGCATCCACAATGCTTTCTTGACGCTCGGGAGTGCTCTCCTTCTCGCTCTCATGGTCGAAGAGGTGGCGTCAATATGGGTCAGGTCGACTACGTACGATACCATGTGTAACGAGAAGTCATGGACACCAGTTGGTCTTTTTCTGTTCATTGTTTATTCAGCTCATTATTTCAAACCGCTGCAGAGACTCGAATTTTATTACCTTATTAATTACTACTTCAAATACATCGAGCTTTTCGACACAGTCTTTCTGGCCTTGAAGAAGAAGCCGCTCGGTATCGTATCACGTTCTTCTCTCAATTTCACGCTCATATCCCTGCTTAGCCTTCCTGCATGTCTTCCACCACTCCGCAACAGCTTTGTTATGCTTCACGCAATTAAACGGCAGGACGAGCGTGGTGAGTTTCACCGTACCTCCTCTGTCACTGACCTGCTTATTTGCTTTAGTCATGGGTCGTTATCTCGTTGAATCTTTTGGTCCACGTCATCATGTGTGAGTGCTGTCCAAGTCCCAGAATTATTGGAGCGCTTACTCAAGGTATCACAGATTACTACTATTATGCGACGGCGGGTGGTGCCAGGATTTGGGTATGTTCATGGGTTGACACGTTCCGCGCTGTGTCTTACCAAGGTCTCTAGTGGAAAAAGTATTTGACAAGCATGCAAATTACACAGTTCGTCATCGATCTCTTCATCGTCTACTTTGGCAGTACGTGTGGATTGGTTATGCTGAAGCTGTGAGGATGCTGACACCGAGTGCAGCCTACCAGCACTTTGCGCATTCCCGCTTCCCACATCTTCCTCATGTCGCAAACTGTGCTGGAACAGAGACAGCTGCACTTTTTGGATGCGGGCTCCTCTCCAGCTATCTCCTGCTTTTCATCAACTTTTACATCCAGACATACCAGAAACCTGCCAAAGGGAAGAAGCCTGCTGCAAATGGCAATGGGTATTCCAACATGACAGGGTAAGATTGTGTTTATAAAACGAATCACTGTTTCGACATCTCATGTGCGTTACAGGCTCAAACAAGAGTGACGTTTCCGACCTTTCCAGACCACCCGTAGTTCGTATAATTTGGAGCTGTTCCACCTCGATATCAGGATTACTATTTTACAGTCTACGTCCAGTTCTCGTGTTACCCCCTCTTGATCGCGTCTGTGATAAAGCTATCTTGAATATGTACATTGACGCTTACATCGCGTCACTTTTAACGCTAGATCTTTTTGGGGCTTGTTGATAAGTACCATTTTTATTTGCGAGGTGTTGTGGTGCTAGATTTGGGTATCATTTCACGGAAAAAAAAAAAAGAAGAAGAAAAAAAAAAACATGAGACTGTAGTAGACTCTGTTGCGAAACACCATCTGCTCTTTGATCGCATGCTCCTCCTTGGTCTCTCCCCCCATCATGCTGTCCCGTGAAGATTCCCCCCGCGAGTTCATCGTCTCTGCGGAACTGCATGTCCCCCCCGCAGCAGCCCTCGGTCTGCGCAAGGTATGCTTGGATCAGCTATCCGTGTTCAGCCACCTCATCACCCCTGCCAGCCCACAGTTTCACGCCGCAAACTTGATCGCAAGGAACTCGGAAAATCTGCCGAAGACATCCCTAGGAAGGTCAAAGGTCCGCGCCCAGCCATAGACACCCGTTGTGAGCATCTGCTAAACCACACCTAGAAAAATCAAGCTGGATATCGCTTACTCGTTCCCAACCCGGATCAACCTGGAGGCCAGCGACGTGCAAGATACTGGACGAAGGCGAACTCTGCCTCCTGAACATTTATATCGATGTATGGCATTCTTATTGATGTCGCCCTACTCGATTGATAGGCAGTCAAGGGAACGATCCTCTACCAGACCGTATATTTGCACATGCTTTACCATACCGACATTCGTCACGTTGATTCATCACTGTTCCTCCGCAAGAATTGTATTGGGATAGCCTCTGCTGGGTGCGATTTCCCTTCTACCCTTTTCACTTCAACTGAGACCAAGAATACAGTGGGCAACGATGGAGTTCTGGTCCCTGCTCCGAGCAGATATATCTACATTTTGGTGATACAGATGCTTGCAACACTTGGCTTGTTCTCCTTCGATCCTATGCCAAGGCTGAAATATACGGTCAACCTCACACCCATTCAGATGGCGGGCTGTATCGCATGTGGAGACAAGTCGAGCTCACTGTGATGCAGGGACGAAACCTCGGCAATCAAAAGCTTTTCCTCGACACCAGCGCAAGCCCTTCAATAACATGCGACGACGCTAGGATGGAGCCTGATCCGGTCGACTTGGATGTCTTTTGCGAAATCTGCATAAACGACAATGTTTGTGGTCGAACGACCGTGATAAAAGGGATAGGCTCTCCGGATTGGCACGAAAACTTTGTATTTGCAGATCTGCCGCCTTTTGAAGCTCTGGAGATTTTACTGTGGAAGGAGAAGCGGCTTGTGAAACCGGCGCTTCTCGGCTCCATCCGCATCGCGCTCACCAATTTTCGTAGAAGTGAAGACGTGGAGGGGTGGTTCCCTGTCATACAATCAGGCGGCATTCTGACCGGTATTCAGGTCGGTGAGATACGCATGAAGCTTAAAGTTCATGAGTAAGTCGCTGTGTGATTTGTCCCGCCGTATCCTGTTCAGTATTTCCTTTAGAGAGATCGTGCTTCCCCATTCCAGCTACTCTGGCATGCTCACGGTAAGGTAATCGCAACCCTTTCAGCATGTTCACCCATTGTCTTTGCTACTCAGGTGCTACAAACGCGCAATCTTTTGGAGTGGATGAACGATTTCGAGCGCAAGCTCCAGTTGCGTACCTTGTCTGAACAGCTGATGTGCATTGCAATTGCAAAGGGTGTCCTTGTCGAACACGTCACAGAATACGCCGATCGTGAAGTAGACGGCACTCCTAGCTGTAAGATTTGTTTGTCATGCTCAACATGTTTCGTGCAACTCATTTTTCCAGCACACAGCACGCTGTTTCGAGGTAACACTATATTTACGAAAACGATGGAGCTTGCGATGGCTTTCTATGGAAGAGAGTTTTTGGATGCGAGCATTGGGAACATTATCCGTCAAATTTGCTTGGAAAAGATTGCTATTGAAGTCGATCCAAATCGCAGTGGCAAAGGTCTCAAGGACGCCGAGCGTGGAGTCGAACAGTTGGTGGAGTGGTGTCAGACAATATGGGACTCCATCTACGCGCACAGGAGCGATTGCCCCCAGTAGGTACTCGTCCAAAATATACCTTCTTGCTGACGTATCGTTTCTCAGCGAAATGCGCAGGCTATTCGAACACATCCGGAAACTTGTCGAAAATCGGTATAAGAAGAAAGATGAGCGGGACACACAAAAGAGAGAGCTTCCCTGGCAGAGTGTCTCTGCGTTTTGTTTCCTTCGCTTCATTGTACCTGCTATCCTTCACCCACACCTGTTTGGATTAACGCCAGGTAACTCGAAAGTTTTATACTGATCACAAGCTCACATTGTGCAGGACTGCCCGGCGCAACAGTACAACGTAGCCTTACGTTGATTGCCAAAGTCGTACAGAGTTTAGCCAATCTCAACGTCGTAGGTTGCAATCATTGTATCTCATCTATGGCTAACACATCCTGGTCTAGACCGTGCAAAAAGAAGATCATATGCGTGGAATTAAGAATTTTCTTAAACGGAATCTTCCAGCGATGGTGGATTACATTCTAGTTGTGTCCACGCCGGTTCATGATTCATGTCTCCCTCACTCTGGCCACCCTTTGTTCAGCCATCAGCGACTGAAAGTCGTGAATTCTTTGCATGAGCGGGGTTCGACAATCTCCATTCTCGAAAGAGAAGCCATCCCCCTCCTCCCCCACGTTCTTGATATACCACGACACCTTGCATCTACCAGTTCATCCTTAATCCGCAGCGTGAGACTTTGCGGTTCAAAGGTGGACTCGGCTGAGAACGACCATTTGTCCGAATTATGTTCCCGATGTCTTGAAGTGGAAGAAATTGCCCTACGGCGTGTCAGTCAACTCGCCAACGTCGAGTCCCATCCAGTTGCGCTAAGATGGGATGTTCCTGGACCTCGCATGCTAGACAACATGACACATTCCCCGCCCTCGCCTACATCTCCTCCGGTATCATTTCGGCCCTCTGCTACTCTTTCACCGTTCGACAAGTCTTTTCCGCGCCGGTCTCATCGTCCACCTAATGGTTTTTTCCCCCCTGATTCACTTCCTGCCGACATTATTGTCCCTCGACGAGGCTCCGTACCCGAATTTTCTTCTTCCGAGCCTCCCAAGTTTCTGGGAGATCGACCACGTACACTAAGCCGGCCACGCTTCTTGCGTCCTAAATCGGTATCGACTGAGTCAATATCGACATTGATATCCAACTCTACTGAGCCACACACACCTTCAACTTCTGCGCGCTTGCTCCGAAACGTGGACACGTCCTCGGGAGCGGCACTTGACGATTCTGGTAAGAAAACGAAGAGCATTCTGAACGGGCTATTGATTCGGCGATGAAACATGCATAACCACTATAACAATACAATTTCTTTCCTTCCACTATTTTTTGTTGTTGGCTAACTGATGGTGATATAATTATATCTGTATTATGGATATTGAATGTATGGACATTCATTATGAGTCTGTCTTGAGCACAGACTCTACTAGCTTTCGTACTTCAGCTGCCACATCTTCCGATGTGCTCCTGACCGTGATACGGCACAACTTTGTGCAAGTTAGTATTGGGCAGCGTATACATGACCAGAGAACATACCTTTGCTTCGCGATTTGGCTCTAGGCGAAGTAAACATCCAACCTTGCCCTCTACAGAAGTATGGAGAACCCCAGCTCCAACAAGATTACTCGGATTTGGGTCGATATCATGCAAGATCTCCAAATGATTACCCGCTATCACTTGTCGATTGCGCGCGAGATCAACGTGGCCCACATTGTCCAGTGATATCGGGAAAACGACCTGAGACTCCCTTGGAGGCCCTCCAATGAGCTTCCAGCGTTCAAAGAAATCTGCCTGCCCAAATTTGACGCCTTCAAAGAACTTTGTGACCGTAATCGGGAGCCGTACTGAGACAGACTGGTGAGCCCCTGCCAAGAACGACACTGTCAAGATGGGAAACGAAGTAAACACTTTTTTGCACTCGACATGCAAGATTTGTTGACTCTGAGTACGTGGCGCAAGTACATTTGGTGGGATTTTGGCAAATGTAGCAGAGAGTGCATCCGGCTCGCTGACATGAACAGTGGACGTGAACGATGTGAGCGGAGCGGACACCTTGTTTCCAAAGTAAATGGCAAGCTGTCCGAGGTGGCCCTGGAATCTTGACTTGACACCAATCTGTATTTGAACGTCTTCATAGAGCACCCCTTCGCCGCCGTACGTCAGCCTGTTGAACCATTTGTCAATACCGGGCCCGACGGTAAGCCGGGGAACTGCCTCAGGGTCTGGTGGGTGACTGGGCGAGGATAGATCAAGGCCAACGAGCGAGTTCATCATCCCGTCTGGATCTGGCGTTGCCGGCGAAGCTGGAGTCCCGCTGTTCAGGAGCACCCCTTTGCGCCTGATCGTTTGGCGTGTCGTCAGCTGGCGTTCAAGATTGATCTCCTTCCCGCCGTGTATCCAGGTCCGCTTGTCTTCCGTATCCCCGAGCTTGCGATTCAGTCGGTTCATTAAACCGCTAACTCGAGGTGGGAACGGGGGCATCTCCTCGCAAACATTTTGCAGCACTTCGTCGTCATCTGCACGGCAGGCAAGCGCGTAGAACTCGCATGCACGTTGCTGGAGTTCGGCATCCAGGACATGCCTATAACGTTCAAACACATTGACAAGTTGAGGCTTGATTTCCGGAAAAACATTGACCCATTTGATGTAAGTCGAGAGAAGTAGAGAACGCGTGGCGGCCACACAAAATTGCGATTTCGAGTGCAACACTTGGAACTGTTCGATAGGACTGTATCCTGGCTCGTTTGCAACGAGGTGTCCATATTCACCCAAGATATAGCCTGTTACACCGAGAGTCAGATTTTGGACAAGGTTGCGCGATTTGTAACACACCGCCCACTTTAACCAAACTCTCATGCGCAACAGGCGCCTTGAGGTGCTCAAATACTACTTTTGCGGCATACTCCTGAAGGTCCTCTGTGTTGGTAACAATCTGCACCACTCGATACCACACCTCGTCTCCAACATGGTCGCCAGCAGCACTAATAAGTCGCAATATGGTATCGACATACCATTTATAGGAGCTTGCATATTTTTCAGTCAAAATGGCAATTTTGAGCACCATTTCTTCCCGTAACGCGTAGTCTGCTACCTTGAGATATCGGAGAAGTTCTCCAACGATCAATTCCGAGTTATCGACGTCACACATGCTGTAGAGTAGATCCAGGGCACGTCTCCGAACAGATATATCCTTGTCACGAAGGGATAGGATTATCGTACCTTGATGCTTCTTCAAGGGTTCGAGAGAATCTGCACGTGCAGCAAGGTGAGCCATCGTGTCCAATCCGAGATACCGAACATTTGTTTCCTTGGAGGAGATGAAACGAGCCAGAAGAACAGCAGCAGTATCGACCAAGGGTGAGTTAGTGTCCAGGTGAATCGCAAGACTAATGGCTTCAAAAAGGACTGCATGTTGGGCGTTATTATGCTGCACGTTTCTCGAAGGTTCAGCACTATTGTTCATGACCGTCTGAAGAACTTCGTTCAATGCAGCGCGAAGCGCAGGGTCATCTACGAATTCAGTTGAGTAACGTAGTCCCTATGGGCAATCGGGACGCACCTGTTGGGGGATAATACTGTAGAAGTCGTAGGAGCTTCACTTGCAACCATGGAGTAGGAACTTTGTAGTAGGCATATGCTGACGAGTACTCGTGTTGAATGACCAACTACGGAAATGTGAATGAATGCACATGCGATCGCATGACACACTTACACGGTGCAAACGATCCACAGCCTTGGTATAACAGACCGCAAATGCATCTAGATGGTCTTGGGCGAGGGCCATAACCAGACTTGTCACACAGAGAACGACTCCCTAAAGATGGATTGCCCATGAGAGAAATGTAACAGAACGTGTCTGGAAACGTGCCAAATCCGGGTCGTCCATAATAGATACCAGGCGCAGCGCCCATTCCGCCGCAGGAATGACCTCAGGATGCTTCCGGTACAGTCGCAGCAATGTCAGTGCTGCTTTCTTCTTGACAAAAGTTTGAGAAGTTCTGCAACACCCGGTGCGTGACCAAGTTTGAAAGGACCAAAAATAAACTTACGGTGAAATGAGGAGCCTGTGTACATCCTCGGAAAGAGCCTCTGCCATCTCGCTGCTACCAACGTTTGCTATTGCATGCAACGCAAGGCAATTGTTGATCTCGTTATTCTCATCCAAATCCTTTCTTATCGAGTTCACGACTAGACGAAGGAAATCCGAGTTTTCGTGCATGAGGAGCGTCACCGCAAGATATCCCTGTGGACATTGTGAGGTGTCATTCAGGACGAGCGTGTACGAGACCGTACGATCTGTTTTTCTGAATATTTGGAACTCGAGATGAGATTGACGGCTTCCATGTGTCCCACGTCGACCTTGTAGCCCAATATATACGTGAAGATAATCTTCGCGACATACCTGGAGGCGCGCAGTTCAGATTGGGGAATGGACGGAGATATCGCCGAGCTTACTTCTTCTTCTGATAGCCGTCCAAGTTTCCGTCTGTGAACAGGTGTCACCGGGCTTGGTGGACGCGACGATGCCAGGAGGTCAAACCTTTGAACTTTTTGCGAATATTGGCCATCTCCTTGTTTATTCTCTTCTCTTCTAGTTCACGCACACGTGCGCCACGGATGTCAGCGATGAACTAGGACAGTGTCAGCAAGAACTGAGTTGGTAGGACGGACAAGACTTGCTTGCGTCAAACCGCGCATGTTAGTAGCCATCGTTGCAAAGTTGAGTAGTGGTTTGTCGTAAGAGCAGACCAAGTCGGCGTGTGTGAAAACACGGTAAGCGAACGATTAGATTGTGATAGATTAATAGGAACGAGGTGTACGGTACACTGAAGTGGGGATATACGTTTAAAAATGTAGTATGCCGTCCGTAGGATCATGAATAATAACTACGGGAAAGCCGGCTTGGTGTGCCAGGTCGTGAGTAACCAACACCAAAGGGCGTCGAATATCCCGACCTCGGTCCTGGCAGTCTGCTGGTAGAGAATGCGGGGGAAGCCATCGGTGTTGCATTCCGGGAGCTGGCCGCCGACTGCGTAGCCATCCGTTCGTCACTGTAACGATTCAGCAACCGCACCATGTCCCGTGTGATGGAATCCAGATTGGACAATTCCCGCGAGGACAAAGAAAGGTCCTCGTTCAACTTTTCGTCACCTGCTTCATCCTCCAGTGCAGACATGTCTACAAGTTGGCGTCCGGTGCGCGCTTTGCTCATGTGGATACCCTGAAATACCCGTAACATGCAGGCTTCCATCATAGTCTTCAGGTGCTGGACATCATCCAGGACATCCAAGTTTCCGACGATGGGCAACCATTCATCGCATTCGAGACCACGCTCAGTGATTTGGATATCGTTTGCGCCAAATAACAGATAGGTCAGAGGATCAAGGCGCGTTGTATTGATGAGGTACATTTGTGGAGTTTGACCCGCGACGGTGAGGTTCTGTCGTTTTTCCGCATAGGCATATATTTGCTTCTCCCCCTGAGGTAAAGGAGCGTCATCGTCGGACGATCGGATGTGCTTGCGGTGGTTCACGCTACTCGGATGAATGAAGGTCATCTATAGCCGAGTCAGGTAACATGGCGACGGGAATGACGAATAGCCAGACCTTGTCGTGCTGAGTTCGTAGTGTCATCTCACCCGTGCGAACAGCAAACTTGGGTTGGGTCGCAATGGCAACAAAGGCAGCAAGCAGTGATTGGGAATGTGCGTTAGCATTGAGTGCAGGTGGAACCTTCCACTCGCGATCGCGTGCGCGGCTGCATACACCGCCCTCGGCCGCATCAATAACTCCGGCTTGATATAGTGACTGCAAGAGATGCGCACGAACTTTGGCGATCAGTATCAACGTTGACTTGGAGAGAAAGTTATCAGTGCAGAACCGAGACGCGCGCCAATGCTCGCCATAGCGGTGTATTTCGTGCCACGCTTCAAAAGCGTTCAATATTGTCAATGCATCTGATCTGAACTCTCTGGGAGACCATGTAGTCTTGGCGGCAGCTGCTTCAGCTTTGAGTTGGATGGGCGAAAAGAAGGGATCTCGGTTTGTAAGTATTGCGGCTAGGGTCAACGCTTTGTCGAGACAGCGGAAAAAGACGCCATACAGGACCAAACGGCCCATTTGCACGTCTACTGGCAACTGGAGGAGGACACGACCAAGCGATGTCAGGTTCTTTTGGTGGTCCAAAGCGCCTGCCATTTGAAGAGCCTTCATTGCTGCCGCGACACGGTCGGGTGCGGGAGGCTCGATCGTCGCTGCAAGAACTTCTTCGACTTCCATTCCGGGGAAGCTCAAAGCCTTGACGTGCATGACGATATTGCTCAAGTCTACGCGTTTCATCTCGACCGTCTGATGTGGATGGAGACTTGCTGCACGAGTCTTACTCAAGATGCCAAAGTACTCTCCAGGACGGTGTCTGCCTGCCCGTCCAACCCTTTGATTGAGATTCGACGTGCCCACCCATGCAGAGACAAGGGAAGATATATGTCGGTCGGGGTCAAACCGCAGCTCCTTGATTTTTGCAGAGTCAATGACGTAGACAACGTCTGGAATCGTGACGGAAGTCTCGGCAATATTGGTCGCCAAGATAACACGACGAACGCCTTCTGGGGGGGGTTCAAAAATAACCTGCTGTTCCGCCAGGGGGATGGTTGAGTGAAGGACATGGATACTGTACTTGGTTTGGTCACCAAAGTTGAGCGGGAGTCTGCCATCCAACAAGAGTCGTTGCACAGACAAGATTTCTTCCCATCCAGGTAAAAATACAAGGACATGGCCTGAATCGGATTGTTGAAGGACGTGCGAGATGGTTGCAGCTACGAGAGGGGCAGGGAGCTCGAGATCGTCATCGACTGACAAGGGAGGATGCGATGGCGATGAAGGAGATGGAAGGGGTGTGTGGTCATGTGCGGACGCGTCTTCCCGAGTGAGGTACTTGGAAACGGACTCGTCGTTGAACACCCAGGCGAACCGGGGTTGGGCCTTGAGGTCGGCAACAAAGTCTTCCAAAAAGTGCTTTACAACGGGAAAGGTACGGCCGGGAATTTCGATCACAGCAGCCTTGTTACCGGCTGCATCGGGAAAGTACTCTTGGAACAAGCATGGGTCGATAGTGGCACTCATAAGCACGACTTTGAGAGGGAGGTTGCGCGCCTTTCGATCCTCCATTAAACGTTTGAGCACGACCAAGAGGAGATCTGTGTCCACGTCACGTTCGTGGACTTCGTCGACTAAGATGTGGGTGACTTGATCGAGTTTGGCTGCTATGAGGCCACCTTCTGACATGGCGGACTGAAGGCGTCTGAGCAAGACACCGATAGTACAAAAAGTGATGGAACCATGTTCTTCGGGAAGGTTCGAGTCGAAACGCACGCTGTAACCGACGGAGCCACCAACTCTCTCGCCTCGTTCCTTTGCGACGCGGTTAGCGACACTGAGCGCGGCAAGACGACGTGGTTGTGTACAGATAACGTTGCAGTGAGCACCTTGGCCACGATCAATATAGTCGTCGAGAATAAGCTGAGGGACCTGTGTGGTTTTGCCGGAGCCAGTAGCGGCCATGCAAATGGTGACATCATTATTGGCAATATGGGTGATGAGATGGTGAAAACGGGAATAGATGGGAAGGGTAGCACGAGTGGCACGTATTTTTTCGGTGGCGGGGTCATGGAGATAGGCCTGACGTCCTTTGAGGAGTTGAGCAGATCTGGAAGCAGCGACATGAGGGGGAAAGTGACAAGGATAGGATGGACGTGGCGCGGCTTGGAAGGGAGTAGGATGGTTTACGCTAGGTCTGTTCCTGTAGAGCGTGCTCTTTTTTATATCGGAGCAGAGGTCGACGATATCGTCTGAGAGGGCATCGCTGATGGCAAGAGCGACCTTGGGCGCGAGACCTAGATCTTTTCCAGACTTTGCCGCGGTGAGGTAGCGCTTCCAAAGATCAGGGTCGCAGCTCTCGAGATAGTGTGTGACGTCGAGATAGCACTGGACCAGGGCGCTCTTTTTGGCTGGCGCGGCACCTAGGCCGATGCGACGACCGTCGACGGACATGACTGCCTCCCAGGAAGGATTGGTGTGCTTTACTGGTACGTACTGATAGTCGATATCAGGTTTTGGGAAGCCATAGAGGCGACAGTAATAGTCCATGAAGCTGCGGGCACGCTCGTAGGTGACGACAGAGCCATCTGAAAGGGTGCGTTGGGAGGGAGGGGCGGGACTGGGGACAACGGGTTTTGAGGGTTTATCGAGCTGTCGAGCTGTCAGAGGCGGCGAGAGAGGAAACGGAAGTCACGGACCAGACCGAGAGCGTGCAACTGGTAGAGTGCGGAGAGCGCACAGAGACGCTCTGCAGACTTTTTGTCCGAGTTGTCGCCTACGGCGTTGATCTGTGGCTGGGTGTCAAGCCGGAGGGAACATCTGTGGAGGGTGAGGAGGGTGCAGGAGAGAGTGGGATGGGACAGACCGGATGATGGGTTTGTTAGCTGTCGGATCAAACAAGTCTGAAAAGTGGTAGTTGAGGGGGATGGCGGAGAGGGCGGCAAAGTTTGCGACGGGCGACTTTGGGTTGTCGAGGAGGGACGACTTGAGCGGTGTGCGCGCTGGCTGTCTGTAGAGGGCGTCGATGTGGCGCGCGTCGTGGAGTGGTCCGTGCAGGAGTGGCAGACGGGGCGCGACCTTTTGTAGCTTCCCCGGGCGGTCATGGACGAGGGCAAAGGGGCGCTTCATCGTCGCGCGGGACAAGAAGGACATGGCAAGTCGCAGTGATTATTTCTACACGTCGGCATTCTCCGCGCGCCGTCGGTCTGCAATCGCGTCCTCGATGCCGGCAAGGTACTTGAGCCGGACGGCCCACTCCTTCGCCGCCGCCCAGTCCGCCCGACCGACCGCCTCCGCTATCCTCCCCTCCGCCTCCCCCCGCTTCCCCGCGTTCTCCTCCGCGAGTCCGGCCAGCCCGGGCCCGCCGCTCGCCTCGATGCGCTCGCGGGTGTCGAGTACCTCCATGACGAGCGCGGTGTCCTCCACGGCGTCGGTCTCCCCCACCGCCGCGCCCTCCCGCGTGAGGACGTACCCGATGCGCTCCGTCGGGGACAGCAGCGTCTTGTACGCCCTGTTCACCGCGTTCGACACCGCCTGCGCCTTGTCCCTGTCCTCCTGATCCTGTTTAGCGTAGTCGACCGTAGTCTATCATCCTTACCTCGCTGGCCCCCGCCCATCCGTCGGGGTGACACCGCCGCTGCGCCTCAATGAACCGCCGCTTCAGCAGTCCAGTGTCTACCACAAACGGGTTCGGCCCATACGGCAGTCCGAGTAGCTCGTGGTGGGTCATCGACTCATCCACCCTCCCAATGTGTTTGCACCCCCTGCACACCGGCAGCGCCGTCGTGAGCACCGTCCCGCACGACGGGCACCTCTTCGCCAGCCCGTATTCCCGTCGCTGCGCCAGCAGTGGTCGTGCGCTGTGTTTGCCGAATCGCACGAGCACGTTCATCGTCAAGTCTCATTTCCGCTTTTGCCAACTACCACCATGGATCTTCCCCAGCACATGCGCGCCGACGACCCCGCCGCAGCCGACGCTGCTCGTCGTCGTCTCCTCCAGAAATCACCCCTCCCGCGCTTCCCCTCTCTTCCTTCCCTCCGTCCCCCGAAACGCCCGACACTCTCACCACCAGCCGACAACACCACTGACGACATCCGCATCGAGTGCCCCCTTCCTCCCCTCACACACGACACCGACACCTATCACTGGGCCATCTTGTACGAAAACCAGAGGGGGTGCGTCGTCCTCGCACCTTTCCTCTTCCGGCTGACATTACCTAGAATCACCCTCTTCTCTGCCCCCTTCTATTCCTCCTTCTCTCTCCTCCCGTCCGATCCACAGCCATTCACAATCCCCGATGCCCATGCCTCCCGTCGACACCTCCCGAACCTCTCCCTCGACAACTACCCCCTCCCAGACGGCACATGGCGCTGGGTATCCACCGCATGGATGATCGACATGCGTTCAGATCTCGGCGAGGTACAGCATGATGGCTTCGAATATAACTGGCGCTTCCGCCGCAACCACTGGCACGCACAAGTCGGAAAACTTAGCACCGGGGCATGGGTCAGGCGTAGAAGGTGGATCAGGCTCATGATGCGTCCCGCTAGTCGTCCCCCTTCGCACGACAATGGCTCTCATCCCACCTTGTCTTCTCTACCCCCTGTCTCTCCTCCGTCGAAATTGTCTCTGAGCGAGCAGTCCCACGTGTGGGATGGATCCGATCAAGACTGGCAATATACCCGTCGCTTGTTCAAGCGGCTTGGACGTGATGGCCGCAAACTAGAGTTATGGCGCAGATGGCTCGGCCCTCATGCTCATGCATCCAACATCAAGGCAAAGAATAAGCAGTCTGATCCACTCTTACCCGAGAATCGTCTCTTAGACCCTGTTCTTGAAGAAAACTCCCCTCCACTGGTTCATCTCACCGCCATCTTTAGAAATCATGTGCGTGCCTTTTCGTTATCCTCGTAGACTTGCTTGAACACTGTTCAGGGAGAGGCTATTCTCCACTCTTTTGTATATCCAGATTCCCGTGCACAGTTTGTCCATCTCGTCGGTCAGGCGGGCATGCTGGATGATCTCGAACATGGCCTTGGACGCGTCTTTTCAGCCTCTGACGTCGACTTTTGGAGTTATGCTGACAACCTGGACAAACTTACAGACAGGGACTGAGGTGGACATACTTATGGTTGTTATATCTGTCGTATTCTTTTTATCTTGCACAGTTGGACGCCCGCAATTTTCACGTGTACAAAACCATCATGTATTTACACCGTCGCCGCCGTTGGAATAGCCGATGACACACTCTTCTCCCCCCCCATCTCCGTCGTGGAAGGCGACGTTTACCGCGGTCTTGAAAAGCATATCTAATGACCCCAGCCATCCGGTGCAAGTTGCCCTACGCACTTACTCGCTCTGTCTCTCTCTGTCTCTTGGTCCTGCGTTGCTGCCACTCATTTTTGCATTCGCGGCCCAACGAACGAGCTTGAGCGCGCGGGCAAAGGCCTTTTGGCGCGCACTCTCCAGGGAGCTACGGTCAACTGGGTTCGCACCAGCCATTACGGCTGCTGTTGGGGGTGGTGTGGCCCTACAACGACTCTGGGACGTGTTAAAACATCGATACATCTGGGCACACCATATTAACTCCAAATCATCCCCATGGCAGAGAGCGTTCCTCGCAAACGCGATGACGTCGACACTTGCAGTCACGCTCCTGCGACGAAAGAGACATGGTCGGCTAGGATCCGTATCCCCCACTTTAGATCTTACCCTGCTATTTTTTCTTCGTGCACTCGACGCGTCGATACAGGCCTTGCTCTATCAAATGGCGCAAGATATGGTCGTCCGACAAGTCCAAGCTCCCTCAGATAATGGTGATGCAGCACAACACTCTGCTAGCTCGCTCGATGAGCGGCGCGAAACCCTCGCAAAAGAGTGGCAAAAAAGAGCTGCAACCCACTTGGATGCACTTTTTTTCTGGGCTGGTTCTGCAAGGTTTGTGGCAATGCATCCCAATGGGTTCGTGGCACTTAAGCCGTTCCAGGATCATGTGGTGTTTCTTCTATCGGCCTCAAAGGTATGTCGATTCTGTCTGACTTGCGACTTGTGACTCCTTGCATAATTTTAGACTGCCTCCTTCCTACGTGAAATGGTATGGCTGTGTTCTGTCCTACTGCATCTCTATCGCATTGCTCTCTGAAACAGGATAAGTTCTCTTGCCAACGTCAACAAGGAACTGCTGGAGGTTCTCCGCGCTCTTAGGAGTGGCACATGGTCGTACATTCACGGTTCGTCCCCAGAAAGTAACATTGTTGGGCATCTAGCCGAGGAACTAGGACGTCCCCCATCATGGGGTGATCCGAGGCTCTTGCCCGCGTACGGGGGGGATGTCGCCAACCAAGCATGGAAACGACTAGGAGTGAATGGACGAAGCGGTATTGGAGGATTGCCTTGCGAGCTTGTCCATGGTGGCATCGGCGCTGGGATTGGGCTTCACGATAGTTGCTTCGCGAATGCAGCCATTAGAGCCGTTTACGCATTTGCTAAAGCACTCGCCATCTATGTCCCTGTAAGTCTGCATCGTGCACACGACCTTTTGGCTCCAATAGCCCAACTAATCAATGCTTTAGATTCATTTCATTCCAATTCTCCTTACCAAACCCAAATCAATCATTCGTCCCCACTACGCCTTACCTGCGCTTCTGTCAGCCATTCGAAGTGCCGCCTTTCTCTCAACGTTCATCTCATCGTACTGGTTTGCCGTGTGCTTCACACGCACTCTTACATTAGCCCGGCTCTTCCCTATGGTCTCGCATGATGTGTGGGACGGTCCTTACGGCTGTATCTTTGCAGGTTCGCTAGTGTGTGGCACTAGTATCTGGATCGAGAATGCAAGGAGAAGAGGGGAGATGGCATTCTATGTTTTCCCAAAAGCCTTGAGAGCCTCTCTCCCAGAAACGTGGCTGCGCAGTAGGCACCACGTAGTCCAGTTTGCGGAATCGTGAGTGCACATGTGGTTTGATGCATTGCGTCTAAGATCACAACGATGTAGCTTGACGTTCGTCCTGTCCTTGGCATCGCTCCTAACATTTTCTGTCCATCAACCGGCCTCATTGAGAGGACTATCAAGATGGACGTTGACCTTCGTCATGAATGGACCCAAAACTGGCTTTTGGAAAAGGCGCAGGGAAGAAATCGCTACATCCGCTCCAAAGCCTGTAGTCCCAGCCATTTCTCCCCTTGCTTGTCCTGACTCCTGCCAGCAATGAAATCACTCGCTCCCAGACGATGGAAATGATTTGGACAAGTCATATTCTAACTACCCCCTCCAGAGATGTAATGCGCAGTCGTAAAACGAACAACTTGCAATCAGGGTGTCATCCCTGTCGTCATGATGTTGAAAAGACCAATCGATTCCATATGCAAGCGATTCGTGTTTGTCAAACCGTTTGGTTACTTCATGGCCGATGGCGTCCGTGAGTAAATCGTTCAAAGGGTGAAAGCGGACGACTTTGAACCCATCATGCATGCACGCGACTAGAAGGTCGTGTTTTCGTTCGGCGGATGGATGCCACTTTACCCGCCAAGCGCCACCTCCGACATCCACACTCGCCAGAGCTTTCGTAGGTTTGCGTGTGTCAAAAAGTCGAACTTTACTGTCATAGCTGTACCAGTGTCAAATTCATATCAAGCTCCGTCAAGCGTCGGACCTACCTTCCAACTGCAGTTAAGTGCTCTATATGTGGATGGCTTTGAATTGTGGTCACCCCCGCATCAAATCTGCGCAACCGCTCTGCTCAACATCACAGATAAGTTTGCTTCAGGTTTTCATACCGTTTATTGACAAAGACGGGCCGAACGAAACCTTGCCGTTCGTCCCAGCCTTTCATCTGATGATCATCCCCGCCTGATCCAGAGTATCAGGTCATGCATGTGTACGGTGTGCGATCCTTGCCTGAATAGATTATGGAGCTGTGCCAATAGTCCCAGGCCGCGATCCAAGGCTCATGGTCGTGGGCATGCCACTTATCTGAGGCGACGAGCTCCCCTTGGGAACGTGGCCTGAGGAGGGACAATGACCCGTCCGACAGCGACACGATGAGGTTACCAAGACCGCTGCAGCAACATTATCAAAGATCGTATCAGTGAGAAATTCGTACTTGACTGGATATCGGCGATTCGACCAGTCGATCGAGAGACATAGGACATCCTCTGGTGCGCAAGGCAGTCGTTGGAGTAAAGCTAGCCTATTCTGATCAAAGTCAACTATCACGAGTCAGGAGGGGGGGCAATATGCACCTCGTGAGCCAGCCATTCGTACAATGATATATTTCCTTCAGAATCCGCGATGCCCAAGACTGGAGTATGCGTGGGTGATCTATGACACCTACGCGGATGTGGGACACCGTCTTGACGACATCTGAATACTTACCATTTCAGATCAGGAACTGCTGGCAAGTCGATCTCTTGCAGTTGCGAACTGATGAAAACTGTGAAATGGCTACTCTGTTGGAAGGCGATTGGAACCCACAAGCCGTCTTCATCACCCAACGATACTCGAAAGACGAGGCACTTGCCCCGACGATGCTGAACGGGTCTTGGTGTTGTCTGATCGTCGTCGTCGACCATATTCCCGGTCTGGGTGGACAACAAGTCGTATGTTCCACACACAAGGATGTCTTGCGAGCCACCATGGGGACAAAATTCGACCGAATCAGCGGGCCAGGAGGTATTGAATGGCATGTACCAGTGCAACCCGGGACTCCCCAGACTGTGACAGGTGTGACAGCAGGGACCCCTCCGACATGAACTCTGATAACCTGACAGACAAGACAGCACAATCGATAGCTGCGGCTATTCAGCTTGCCAAAGACTATTCAAATGCTCAAGGTATCTAGTCTTTCTTGCAACGAGATCTTGGGATTCAGCTATGATCTCGTAGTCTACCCGGCACACCTTGCATTTGTGCTCCTAAACGGAGACCAAGCCACTGGGTCCAAAGCCTCCTCTCAGCCGCTCTTTGCGTCAGTAGTTCAGAGAGCTGGTGGAGACCCAGTCAGTTGTCTATACATGCCATTCAGTTCTTAAGCTTCGACTCATATGAGCTAGACGCCGATCGGCCGTGGTCTACAGAAACTGATTGTCCGCATTCCCTCTCAGTCACCAGCTCCAGATGAGATCACACTCAGTTCGGCTGCTATCAAGGTCTTACACGAGGCACAACAACAGCAGAAGAATATGCACGATTCATACCTGGCTCAAGATCACCTTCTTCTAGCCCTCATCAAGGACTCATCTATTGCGACTGTCATCAAGGAATCCGGGCTTACTGGACCAGTTCTTAGAACTGCTATTCAACAAGTCCGGGGTGACAGACACATTGAGAGCAAAAGCGCCGAGGAAGGCTTCGACGCACTCCAAAAGTATGCAATCGATCTAACCGCGCTAGCTCAAGAAGGCAAGATTGATCCCGTTATTGGGAGGGATGATGAAATAAGGAGAGTCGTTCGAATTCTGTGTAGAAGGTGTTGTTTCCGTCGTATCAACGCAACTGTTGTTGATTGTTCACCATAGAACGAAGAACAACCCAGTTCTCATCGGAGAACCTGGTGTTGGCAAGACTTCTATTGCAGAAGGGCTCGCACAGCGCATCGTCAACAGAGATGTGCCTGCATCCCTTATCGGCAGACTTTTCTCCCTGGACATGGGCGCTCTTATGGCTGGTGCCAAATACAAAGGAGAATACGAAGAACGGGTGAAGAGCGTTCTATGTGAAGTTGAAAAGGCTTCCGATGACGGAACACCCGTTATCCTATTCATTGACGAGTTACACCTCATCATGGCTGGCAGAGGCGCAGAAGGCGGTGGCATGGATGCAGCCAATCTATTCAAACCTCTTCTTGCGAGGGGAAAGCTTCATTGTATCGGGGCCACTACACTTTCAGAATACAGAAAATATATTGAAACCGACGCCGCCCTCGAGCGAAGGTTTGCGCAGGTCCTTGTCAATGAACCATCGGTACCAGAAACTATCAGCATATTGCGAGGAATACGAGAGAAATATGAAGTGCATCATGGCGTCAGGATACTTGACGGTGCTTTGATATCTGCGGCAACGCTTGCTCATCGCTATTTGACATCAAGGAGACTACCTGATGCTGCGATAGATCTTGTTGATGAAGCTTGTGCCAGGTGAGCATCCTAATATTTTATTTGTGGCTTTACATATACATTCACTTATTCATTAGTGTGCGGGTGGCTCTGGAGACAGCCCCTGAAGAAATAGACAAGCTGCAGCACCGTAGGCTACAGCTCGAGGTGGAAATTCACGCGCTGGAGAGAGAAAAGGACGAGGCAAGCAAGGGCCGGCTTGCGGCTGCCCGCAAGGCAATGGCTGACATCGATGATGAACTCCAGCCACAGAGGGCTGCATACGAAGCCGAAAAAAAACGGGGGGATGAGGTCAACAACGTCCGCAAGAGGATCGATGAGCTCAAGGCAAAAGCCGACGATGCTGAAAGAAGGTAGGTGCCTCTTTGTCATTGCTGACCAACGATAAGTTTATACGTGCAGACATGACCTTCAAACTGCTTCAGATCTCCGCTACTATGCCCTTCCCGAATTACAGAGCCGACTTGAACAGCTTCAGGCCCAGAAAATGGAGGAGGAAACCAGTGGTGAAGTCATTGGGAATGATGTTGTCACTCCGGAGCATATAGCCGAGATCGTTGGTCGATGGACATCCATCCCGGTAACAAAACTCATGGAAACAGAGAAGGAAAAGTTGCTTCACATGGAAAAGATTCTATCTGAATCAGTGGTTGGGCAGCCTGAAGCCGTGAAGGCTGTGGCAAATGCGATCAGGCTGTCTCGTAGTGGACTCACGAATGCCGAAAGACCTATCGCTAGTTTTCTCATGACTGGGCCTTCTGGAACTGGAAAAACGTTGCTAAGTAAAACAGTAAGTTGGTGTCCTCTTGCCATCATTATGGAAATAATGGCTGATTACATTAGCTTGCATCATTGCTCTTCGACTCTCCAGATGCCATGATTCGAATTGATGGTTCTGAATACTCTGAGAAACACGCGATCGCACGACTCATTGGCGCACCGCCAGGATACGTTGGCCACGAATCAGGCGGTCAACTTACTGAATATGTGCGGCGCAAGCCATATAGCATCGTCCTCATCGACGAGATCGAAAAGGCATCTCACGAATTCGTGACCCTTTTCCTACAAGTCCTCGATGACGGACGTCTCACAGACGGCCAGGGCCGCATTGTTGACTTCCGCAACACCGTTATCATCATGACTTCTAACCTCGGTGCCACCTTCCTTGGCGACTTGGGGGAAGGTCCGATCAATAATCACACACGACAACTCGTCATGGGTGCAGTTCAGGCGCATTTCCCTCCAGAATTCGTCAATCGCATCGATGAAATAATTATCTATGCAAGTCTGGAGCCATTTCTTCGCTACACGATAACTGAATGCTTTGCAGCGCACGTTGTCGAGGGTTGATATACTCAAAATTGTGCATCTGAGGTTGAAGGAGATTCAAGATAGGCTTGCGGATCGACGTATCGCCCTCGAAGTTGATGCCGAGTCGATGCAATACCTCGTGTCTGTTGGCTACTCGCCCAGCTACGGTGCTCGCCCCTTGAGCCGCGCGATCCAGAGTGAGGTGCTGAATCCGTTGTCCGTCATGCTACTCTCTGATCGCATTCGCGATGGTGAGACTGCGAGGGTTCGATTCGATGGACCGCGGAACAAGATATTTATTGTCCCTAACCACGATGAAAACGTTGGAATGGACGATGTTGGGTTGGGCGATACAGACGACATTGAGATCGAGGAAATGGACTAGCTTACTTAAATGTACTACATAAATTGTAGTCATTTCTGTTTCAAGTCGGCCTTGACCACAACTACCTCCATGCTCACCCGTCGGTTCATCACGAGATGTCCTCACTTGAATACTCTCGCGAGGGCGTCTTCCAATGCTGCAAGCACACCCCGCCCGTTAGCTCCTCTCTCCGAGTCGAGCATCTCCCAATCACCCAATTACCCAACGACGTGGTCCACCAGTCAGAAACCCCCCCCCGCGCCCCGTTCAGGCCCTCGCTTCGAACAAACATCCATGGAGCTCCAGCCCAATCCATTGAGCGCCATGGAGCTCATTGCCAACGAACCAGTCAGAATCGTTCACGGCCGAAAGGCCGTCTGTGACGGTGGTGAGTTTGGAGTACACCTGCGTGTTCGCCAAGCGGCTGACAGGTTGGCCAGGAGACGGTCCTCTGGGTCATCCGAAAATATATATTAACCTAGTGCGCTGCCGTTCAGCTCTTCCATCTCGTGTCTATGCTAACATACCCAAGGATCAACCCGGTCCTCAGTCGTGTGGGTATGTATTTCGTTCTCATCCCTTTTTGTTACATGTTGATGTTGGTCTTTCAGATACTGGTACGTTGCCCAACCCTTGTCTTCCGGAGCTGAGCCTGACATTAAAAAACAGTGGCCTTCGGTTTGAGCACGCCCCAAATGGACATGAGCATTCTACCTAGCGGACGAGCAATCCCTCCAAGTAGAGACATACAAGAAATTAGTTTCGAGTGTGCAATGCATTTATTGCGGACGGGTAGCAGTACAACTCAGCGTTCTACAACGCCTAATCGGACCAAGTATGCTACTAGAACGACAGTAAGTATAATAAGTGGGGGCAAACTAAGGCAGAACGGTAATGCTACGTGTCAGAGGATTCAAAGTGCCAAGGTTCGCCGAGAGGACAGAGATAGATTGGAGTCAGAGAGAATGGATGATGATGAAATCCAGATGAACAGAGCAAGAGAAGTTCGAGATGGTAGCAATGAACGCGAGTATATGGAATAAAAAATGATGTTGCAGACGACAGAAAACCTCAGACGAAGGAAGGTATCATTCATCCGCTGGTGAATGAAAAGACATGGGGGAGAGCGGAGGGTACTCCCCTTCTGCCACAGCTTCAAGATGTGAGAAAGGCGGGAGAGAATGCGGGGGTGACGGTCGATCACTCGGGGACATCGGCAAAGGGGTCTGAATAGAACGATAACTTTCAGTGAGAAACCGTTAGGTGACACGTTGACATACCACTTTGAATATCGGATTTATTGTAGGATGTGGGTCAATTAGATCGGTTGGTGGGTGACCATACAGTTGACCATTGCACTCATATGATTTGTGGGAGGAAGAGGGATATTGGATTAGGGGAGGGGCCACGTAGGACTCGTGTGAATTATGTGAGTGCCGCCAAGAGTTGGGCGAGGGAGAAAGGGATAAAAGGTTGATTGGCGGTGGGGAAGAGGTCCCCGATACCGAAGACGTGGTATCAACAGAAGCACGGATATTGAACTCGTTGAACTGGTGGTCTAATGATATCGAATTTGATGATCGTGCGGAGGTGGGGAAGTCATCGTAAGATGTCCTGCCTGTCCTCAGCGAGGATGCGGATGTCATTCGGTTGATGCCATAAACAATCGGTCGCCGAATCCGTGGTGGCCCCGGATCACTATCCACTGTTGCCGAAGACATGGCTGACATCCGCCCCGTGCTGTGGACATCTGATGATGACATTGAATGGTCGTCGTCGAAATCTCTACGACGAACCTTGCTCAAGCGTTCGTTAGGCAACCAACGATCACTCGAAGGCAAGTTCGTATCATACCGCCCAGAGGCGGCATTCAACGTGGGTGAGGTTACCTTGCCATTGCTCTGGTTTTGACGTATCGGGCCGGAGGCTGAGAGTTTGCCGTGGTCCAAATCACCATAATTTGGGCGTTGGTTGACGTTCAACAAGCTACCTGAATATGACCACTTCCATTCTAATTCGTGCCTTCCAGTAGTTTGTTTGAGCATCTGGTTGCGCTTCTGCATGACGGCGCGGGCCTGCTCTCTGTGTGATCGTTCTGCGAGCGCCCGACGCTGCTTCTCCGCTTCAAGTTGCAGCCGCTCAGCTTCTTTCTTGATAGCCTTTGCATCCTTGCGAGCATTGGTTGGTGGAGCGTCGGCGGCGGAAAGGCTATCAGAGTTTGTAGACTGTGTACGCTTTAGAGAGGGTGTCGAACTCGACCCTGGAACTTCGTCCACAGGAGGCAACGGTTGTTGGTGGAGTTTCTCTCCATGGCCAAACACTCCGAGGCTCCATCTTGAATTCTTCTTGCCAAACCCAAGGGCTCCAAACCTGCCTAGCCTGCTGACAGTAGTATGGGTATTGTCCTGCGCAGGGGTATGTCCAGGTAGTGGTGGGGAAATTGCGGATGTCTGAGTATCCATCGCATGACCGTCCTCCGGCACTTCTACCGAGGGAGAAGAAACATCCATTTGGTCCGAGTCAGAGCGGACATGATTTGATGGCCATGGTGGAGATCCATGAGTACGGGCTTCCTCGGTGATGCCTGACGAAAGCGGCGAGCGAGTATATGCGCGAACACCGTTGACATACTCGACAGTTCTATGAGAAGAAGGTGTATGCGTAGTGGAAGTAACGACAGAGGGGACAAAGGCGGTGCGGTGGGAAGAAGCAGCATCTGGAATGTAGGATGGGAGGATGGTTGGGGTGGGATGGTATGGGGACTTGGGGAGGGAGTTGTGCGAATGTGAGGGAGGTACGCTGCGGGGAGATGCAGAAGGTGTGATAAATGGCGCACCGTTCGTATGGAGTTTTGATGGGGTAGCGGGCAATGTTTGCACATACAAGGCAGGGGGCATTGGAGGTGTGTTCTGGGATAATGACTCGATGAGGTATGGATGCTCAAGACATTGCCGGCTTGTCAGTCGGGCATCTGGATCGTATTTGAGCAGGTCTGATATGCATTCGATAAGCTTTCGAGGGATGCTACGGTCAAAGCAAGAGAAGATGTCTCTTGGTTGACACTGAAGGTAATCGGTGAACACCGACAAAGATGAAACGAAAGAGAGACGCATCACCTTTGGAAAGACAAAGTTAAACTGCTTTGCCATCTTGAGGCCTTTATTCCACTTTCCGCCTCCAAAGGCATGACCCCTACCATCCGAGCCATAATCGGCTGGGTCCCCAAGGACCTCACAGATTCTATGAATTTGGTCGAATTGGCCCGAGCCCGGAAAGAGCGGGCGGAGATTGATCAGCTCGGCCATAATTGTACCAAACGCCCACATGTCCACAGGGTTTGAGTAATCTCTGCTGTAAAATAAGACCTCCGGGGCGCGATACCACCTGGTAGAAACGTATTCGGTATAGGGGGGAGAGCTTGCAGTTTCACGTGCGAGACCGAAATCAGCGAGTTTGATGATGGCGACGACGTCCTTTTCCGTGGGGGCGGTTGGGGGTGCAACCGGGGATAAAGAGCGGTATTCAAAGAGGCCGGTTGTGGTGACGAGAACATTCTCTGGCTTCATGTCCCTATGAAAATAACCGGATGCATGTATGTGATGGAGTCCCGAGACGATTTGCCTGAAAATGGAAGCCACGAGGCCACCAGCGAGAGGACGGCCTTTTCGAGCCTTGATGAGATGATATAGGTTGCCCTCCATGCTCTCGAACACAAAGTAGAGCTCCTTGGTATCTGGGAGAAGAAAGAAGTCGTAAAGGGGTATGATGCATGGGTGGAATGGGATGGCACGGAGAGACTGGAGGGGGGATGAGGGGGGAGAGGGAGGGAGAGGGAGGAAAACGGACCTCGAGCTCCTTGAGCCTCTTGCATTCGTCCCAACCGCCCTCCCACCTCTTTTTCATACGCTTTACGGCGACGAGACGCTTTCCAGCCCACTCTGGACGGGCGCCGCCGCCGCACTGCATTGGGGAGAGGGGGGTATTTGGAGGGAGGGTGCCATGCCAGTCGCAGAGGAGGACAGTGCCAAAGGAGCCGTCCCCGAGTATTTTGATGGGGGTGTAGGAACGATGTGAGCCTGTGGGTGGTCAGGATAGGTGTGGGGGGTAGACGAGAGACCTACTCGAGCGGGCATCGCCGACCTGGAGTCTGCCATTGTGTATGGCGACGGCGGGTATACCATCGACGTCGACCGTACCCTTTGGACAGTTCTTTGGGCTCTGTATGACATCGTTCGGGTTGGTGAACATGATACAAGAGCATTGCCTTGGTGTACTAGCACAACATAAATCAACTTTGTCTGGTACGCGCCCGCTGCAAGACGTATAGTACTACTCTATTAGTCAGCTAGTACGGCACTTCGTGGAACAGCTTTGATACGCTCTCCCCATAGTGGCTCCGTCTGATCACCTCCCCGAGTACAGGCCCGACGTCGATCACCTCAATCTTGCTGCACCGCGCCTGGTTATCCCGCTGCGGTAGCGTGTTCGTAACAATCAGTTTCTCTAGCGCACTTTGTTCCACGTTCTCCAGCGCGTTCCCGCTCAGGATCCCGTGCGTCACGATCGCGTACACCTGCAGCGCCCCCCCCTCCGCCAGGTGTTGCGCGGCCAAGCACAGCGTCCCACACGTATCCGCCATGTCGTCCACAAGAATCGCAACCTTGTCCTTGACGTGCCCCACAAGCACCATGCGCGAGACAGAATTCGCCTTCTTGCGCTCCTTGTGGAACAGCGCAAAGTCCACCCCGAGCCGATCAGCAATGGATGTCGCCCTGTCGCATCTCGTGTCAGCTCGCATCCCATCTGCATCACCCTCTCACCTCTTCGCACCCCCTGCGTCCGGGGATACAATCACAACCTGGCTCAAGTCAAAGTGTGTCCGGATATACAGGATCGACGAAGGTTCTGCATAAAGCTATTGCACCACCAGCATCAACAAGTAGAAGACCACTACGTGACAGCACTCACGCTGTCGTGCACGGTCAGCGTCTCGTGAACGCCGACAGGCATCATACTCACTTGTCCACTGGAACATCAAAAAAACCCTGGATTTGCGATGCATGCAGGTCCATCGTCTAGCCCCGACACTATTACTCCCCTTGTCGCGAATTCGCAGGAATCGTGCTTACGATGACATGGTCACAACCCGACTTCTGCAGCATGTTGGCAACCAGCTTGGCCGTGATCGGCGCCCGACTCTTGTCTTTTTTGTCCTGCCGGGCATACGGAAACAATGGCAACACCGCAGTTATCCGTCTTGCGCTCGCTATCTTGCATGCATGTATCATGATGCAGAGTTCCATGAGCGCAGTGTTCACCGCCCCGCATCCCGTGTTGATGATGTACACGTCGTTCTCCCGCACGCTTTCAGCAATCCGGACGTTGCTCTCGCCAATGCCACTCTTGGTCACCTCTGCTTTCGAAAGAGATAGTCCGAGGCTAGATTTCGTTCAGGATAGATAAACCGCCTGTGGCCAAAGCGCGTACCGCCTAGCTATGATCTCTGCCAGCTCTGGGTGGCTGGTACCTGCTCTCCATGCGCTATTACTGTCTCTGCGCCCAAGACATGGCCAACATACCCGTGAAAATCTTGACACCGCTGCCATTTAGCATCTTGTCTAGTCGAAAAGCGCGAAATCCCGATTGTCGACCTCGTGCGACTAATGGCTGTGCAAGTCCTCACATGGGGCTGCCAAGTCAAATGAAGGGCTACAAAACTACACAGGGTATTGCGACGGCGTTCATGAAGCGTGACACGGATACTAGTACTGTACGTTTGGATGTAATAAAGACGTTTCGAAGAGAATGAGAGGTGTGAAGCAAAATAAGGTTATGATACGAAACAAAGTACGAACCCCATTGAAAATCAAACCGGAGCATACTTAGGGCCAAAAGATGGAACCAAGGAGAGAACAAGAGTCGTAATAATCATGGCTGTGGGTGTCGGATGTAGACAACTGGAAGAGATATGACTGCCACGTATTATCGACGAGTGATCCAAATATAGTGGCAACCAGTCTAAGTAGAGCCAACTGACGGAGGCTCTGTGCGTGAAATAGGTGCTTGATCATTGACTCGCTCCCCGTTGAGTATCGAAAGTAGCTGAGCGCTACCTGGCGGTAGAGGTGATCGAGCTGGCAGAGGCAAAATAACATGCGCTGCGGAAGCTACATGTAGATCGCGGGAAGCATGAAATAAGTGGGAAGGTTTACTTGCTACAGCGTTTTCCGATACGTTAGCGGAGGGATAAATAGTGCCTGACTGGGCTAGTGAATGTAGGGACGATGTTGGATAGCTTGAAGGTAAAGTCTGGACAAGTGATGTAGGTTGAAAAGTTCCCTGAAAGTTTGCTGGAGGCACGACATGAGGTAGACCACCCAATACAGGAAGTGCTTGGTTCGACTTCCTCATGCTACGACCGTCCAGACAGGTGAGCGTCGAGTGGTTCAGTTGACTAGAACGCGGTCTAACTTGGAATGGGTCCCCTGCCAAGGGGGGATCGTGCGACGGAGGTAAATTTGGGCCACGGACTGAGTGGACGGGTAGTACTGGTATCCCCGATTCGTATGAACCTCTAACGCTAGCCCGAGGTCCATAAGTTGCCGGCGGGGGTACAGAGGTAGAAGGGCCGGAATATCCAGGGTAGCATTCCAGACTATGGATAGGCGGTAACTCCCGGCTAACAAGAGTAGGTGTCATCCTGGAGGATTCATCCGCCACAGACTCGAGTAGCGCCAACTGTTTCAACCTTTTCCCTGACGCAGGCACTTCAGTCGGCCGGGAAAGGTATGGGGAGATGTCCGCAACGCTGGAGCTGCGGCGCGACGACATTGATGGCTTGCGTGCTGCAGTTGCAAGAGGGGATAACGCAGTGATGGGTGATGTGTTAGGACCGATATCGGCTCGAGGTGCCACCCCAGATTCATTAAAGGGTGCAAAGTCTGCACAGTTTTCGCAACTGTGAGAGCCCCGAGTTGAGAGGTGATGGGCTGGGGAAAGACCTGGAGAGCCGATCAACGTCTCGCTAAATGTGGGAACACGAGAAGACCAGTCTGGGGTTTCTGAGCGACGGGAGTTCGGGATGATTTTCGAGGAATGAGCCACTCTGTTCAAAGGGGTTGGCGACTTCGAGTCAGCCTTCTTGGAAGCTGAGATGGATAACGAATTCAACAGCCGGGCAAAGTGTGGATCGAGGGGCTCCACAAGGATGTCCTTCCCCTCGTCTAGCTCGTGTCTCGTTATTATATGGTTATTAGTGACTGGTATGGCTTCACTGTATTGCGGAGACGGTGTTTCTGGTTCACCGGTATCAGCGGAAGAAGAACTTGACTCTTGTGCACCTCTTTCACCCGATGCATAGGAAACAGATTTGCGGTTCCTTACTTCAAAGGCTCTAGGTTTCCTCGCCGTGATGAATGCCTTTAAAGCCCTTTTATATGCGATCAGAAAGTATTTCCAACAATAGCCATTCAAGACATACGCAATGAACGGTGAGATCAAATAGAACTTTCCTGGAGCGGCCTTATTCCGCTTCCATGTAGGTAAGTCAGTCAGCTTAAACCATTCGATCCGCTGATGAATAGATTGATTAGACGTTTGAAATTTCCTGTAATCATTCGCACATACACTAATCTCCTTTCGAGTGCGCGTTTTGAACGGAAAGTCTTCCGGGACCCCAGGAACAATAAACAGAGAGATAAGCTGCTCCTTTATGGACATCTCTATCACATCTGCGGGGTTGATCTGTCCCACCAGGTTATAACCCGTCTCCTCCAATACCTACGAGAAATATTGAGAAAAACCTTATACTACTACCAAAGGAGGCCTTACCTCGCGAATAGCACATTCGTGGGGAGGCTCATGCTCGTTTATTTTACCCTTGGGAAAGCCCCAGCCCGAAGAAGATTTCCATCCTTTCACAAGGATGCACTGGAACAGAGAGGGATATTGATTTATGGGAACCACGGCACAGATATGACAAACCTTCTCCCAAGTCTCGTTCAGCATTATCGCACCACAAACGGGCACTCTGGTTTTGTATTGCATGAAAGTGTTGAAAGCTTGTTCGTGATCGTGACTCCACTGGTGGAGTAGAGGGCAAGCATGGAACAACATTTCGGAGAACTTCTTGAGCGGCAAGGAAGGGAATTTTGGATTTTGTTCCCGGACAAAGTCCTCGTAAAACCAATGACTATTGATTTGCCCCGATCAGTTAAGGCTACAAAAGCACTTGTCAAATTGCTCACGCTTGCTCCACCTGAAAGCATATGCGCTCTAGCGATGAAAGCTCTTCATCGGGAAGATTCAAAAGGAACCGGCTGTGACACAGTAAGGTGGACGACACTGAACTAGCTAAAAAAACTAAACCTCGATAAATCTTCAAGGACTTCTTCATGTGTAGCATGCTTGTAAGTGAAACGTTCCTGAGCATCTGCGGTTGGAGCAGGCTGTATTTCTGGGGAGGAGGAGGAAGAAGAGGTCATGTCTGACTGAAGTAAAAGGAAAAAGAGGGAGAAAGAGAGTCAGAATAGACCGGAATCAACGACGATCTTTTATAGACAATGAGCTTGGAATGATAGACCCAGTATGATGATGATAGAGCTGTTCACCCGTATGCGCATGCTCCTCCTCACCCAAGCAGACACAAACAAAACACATCACGTGATCAAATAACTTAGATGCACAACATATAATTTATCTACGTGTTGACTGGAAGCCCATCCGTCGTTCGTACTCCCGAATCTCGTCGACAGTTAATCTGTCTGTCCCAGACCAATTTGCAGAACTTGTCCGTGCTCTGAACCGACTTTGTCTTGTGCGGAACATTTCCTCCATTCGTAACGGTCGGATCTCCCCAAAAATATCATCGGGATTCATAGTACTCTGCATCTGCAGTGCCTGACGCAGCTCTGGTGACTGCGCCCACTCTGGTGGGTCAAACGTCCGGACTCGGTCTTCGTCTTCTGAGTCAGAGTACTCGCTATTAATCTCTGGAAGCTCGATCGACTCGCTTGGAACCTCGGGTGTTGCCATTTTGACAGTTTGCAACTGCGCTTTGACCCTAGCAGCCATCTGTGATTGGACCATGGTAGAAGGGAGTTTATCACTCGTATCGTCCTCTTGCGGCTTCGATTTCGCCTTGCCTTTCAAAGAAGGTACGACCTTGAAAGGTTTCGCTTCGGGGACAATCGGCTTAGCTGACGCAGGGTTCTGGGTCGTGTTATACGCAGCGGACGATACGAGTGCTGTGGTGCTGCTCTTTACGCTTTTCGGGGCAACAACCTTGATCAAGGGCGTGATAGCTAACTTTGTCTGAGGTGCGAGATCTTTCTTGTCTCTAGAAGAAGGCTTCTTGCTTTCCGATTTCTTCTCCGTCTCTGGAGCGACCTTACGTTTCTTAGAGCCGTCGTCTTCAGCCTTCTTGGCAGAAATAGGAGGTTTCAGTGGTCGTCGGTCTGTATTTTCCTCTCTTTCCCGCTTCCGTTTCTCGAATTCTTCCCTGGTCTTTTTTTCTTCGAGAAGCCGGCTTCTCTCCTCTTCTGCTTTCTTTGCGATTGCCCCCTGTCGTCTAGCCTCCATGTCCTTCAGGCGCTGCATTTTCTTGTCCGCTTCCTCTTGTTGCTGTAAACGTGTGATAAACATCCCGGGCCATCAAAATGCACTGGACACTTGAACAGACCTTCTTGGCTGCAGCAGCGGCTAACTGCAAGCTTTTTAACTCCGGTTTTGCCTTCTTGCCCCCGCCAAGCATATTGTTGACTAGTTTAGTGGCTTGACTAAAGAAGCCAATCTGGGGCTGAGAAGAAGTGGTGGATACCGTCGAAGCTTGGCTTGTAGCTCTAGTAACCGACTATGACAAGAGTCAATTCGAGTAAAGGAGGTAGCAAAGCGTTCAAGGCTGCCCACCTCTGAGTCCACATCCGCCGTTCCAGCATCGGTGAGTTCTTGAGGTTTACCCGAATCCAAAACAGAGCGATCCGTGTCCGAGACCTCGACAGCTTGTTGCATTTCCATCCTTTCGTCCTTCGTGTCAACTTCAACCTCAACGTCTCCATCATCAAGTATCACCGTCGTCAGGCTTCTAGTTGGGCCTTGACTTTCGGTTGGATGCGAACTCCATGTGTCCTCTTTATCTACATTGCTGAAATCGAATGGTCTCCACCCTGACTCAGTAGCGGCAAGCTTTTCCTCGAGAGGCCAGCTATCGTCATCGTCATCGTCACCGTCATTGCCCACAACTGCGTCAGTCGCAAGCTGCGCATCACGCAGTTGGAAATCGGCGTTATACGGAGTATCATGCGTGGCAGTAGCCCACGCGCGGTTTTCATCAGGGTTTTTGAAGACTGGTTTGGAGAAAATACCGGATTGTGGGAGTTGTGTAAACATCGTTGACACTCCTTTGGCAGGTGGGGAGACATCGGAGAGCGCAGTCAGATGAGCGGGAATACCCAAGGACACAGCGGCCGGTAGTGTGAATTGGCCTGGTGGGATGTCAGATGTGAGCTCCTTGCGGAATTCGGAAGTGACAGAAGATTGCTCTGAAGCTGGAGGCATGAATACAGGTAGTGGTGGCGGCTTGTTGAACACCGGACCCGCGGGTTTGACAAACCTTGACCTCCCCTTCAATGGGGGGGAATCGGGTGAAGTCAAAGAGACCTCCTTATCGCCACTTTGAATTCGTTGAACCATCTTTATCGAAGCTTCAGGTTCGTTGTCACGCGCAGTTAACGGGACTAGATCTGAGAGGCTAAGTCGGCCTATGGTCCTTTCTGCTTGAGAAGGTAAGGTTTGAACTCGAGCATCTGATCCTCGGGTCTTGACAAGTCCCTCGTCAGGCAGACTACCATCGCACATTGCATCGGGGTCACTAGGTTCGATGTTAACCTTGTTTCGCTCAGCTACCCTCGCTTCAGCCGCCGCTCGTGCCTCGGCAAGCGCAGCCACCACGGCACCACCAAGTGACTTGCTCGCGCTTCTAGTGGCGCGCGCTCCAAGACCTTCAACAGTTCGTTTGAACAGATCAATAAACCCCTCCTCCGCAGGATCCAGACGCTTGTCAACATCCATTGCATGTGATTCCAGATGACCTGGCAGTACAGCCGCGGTGATGAGGGTCACAGCATTTGGCCCGTCTTCTTCGGGAAAGTCAGGTCGAATGGTTTTCTCGGTCTCTTGAGAGATTGGTGATACGACAACCTCAGTAGGCTTGGCCACCTTTGGTTTGCGCTGGTCCTTATCCACATCTAGCCCAGGTGGGAGTGCACCAAGCATCTCTTCACTCTTTCGCTTGACTGTGGTAGATGCTCGGGGAACAGCTGTAGAGGTAGTCGTGAAAGGCGCCGTCGTTTCGTCCTTCGCCTTTGCCTCGCGTGCTTTCATCAACCAGGAGGTCCTCTTTCCAAATGGAAGTGGGGCAGGGGCGATGACAGGGTGTACAACAGTAGATGGTACGTCCTGAGGGATGCGCATAGATTTACGCAAAGGTGATGGCGCAGGGAGCGTTGGGAACCCTGTTGCACCACCTTTGGGCGGAAGCGTCGTTGGTGAATCATTTAATGGAGCAGAGATTGTCTGTAGAACTGGAATCTCGTTCAAGACAGGAATAGTTGGCAGAGGAGCTGTGAACGCGTTCCTATCTCGGTTCTTCGGAGAATGATTGGCAGCCTTAGGAGGTAATAGTTCTGTATGACTGGCTACAGGGGCATCTGGGGATTGTACCTCTCGAGGAAGATCGAGCGGACAGGTATCAACAGGCGAGGGAGCCAGATCCCTGGACCTGTCGTCAATTTGCATAGTTATAGTACTACCCTCAATGGCAGAATGCTCCGACATTTGACGATGAAACTGAGGTAGCCTATCGGGGCCAGAAGAGGTTGCAGACAAAGGGTGGGTAGTAGCGTAGCTGCGATCAGGTGACTCGTCTCCTTCTGCAATGACAGATAGTTGGGCACCATGTTCAGGACCTGAGAAAGATGTTCCACTCGATGGATCTCCGGGATAACGTTGAAAAGGTAAAGTAACATTCTGCAAGTTGGGCTCGATTGATACCGTGATTTCGGAAATTTTGGCGAGCTCAATAGACTCGGAGGGCCCGTGCGCGCGCTCCGTTTGGTTACTTAAGATTAGCTGTGCCTCGGCTGTAGATCCCTGCATATCTAATGCATCCTGGACAGATCTTTCCTTCGCCCGAAGCAGAGCCTTGTGGAAACTGTTGACAGGAACGACACTTTCGGAAGAGGTGTCGTCCTACAGGTGTTATGAGGAGACACCCACACGAATGGAGGTAAACCTACATCCAGTGACAATGACGTAGCGTCCTTCACTGCTGCTGCTGCTGCCGCCGCCGCTGCGGTAGCTGCTCTGGTCCTACGGGGAACATTTCTCTTGCGACCTGGTGTCTTGACAAGTTCAATAATTGGCCTATTAGAGCAGTAATTCAGGCGTACTTTCGAAAGAGCAGGAACAAGAACTCACCCTTGCCTTGGACCGGCGAGGATTTGTTCGAGGTAATTGTCCAGAAAGATGAATGCATGGGACTGGACTTGATCCTCGAAAATTTGGCGCGAAGAGTCGCTGTCCATGGACGCCCGAACTGAGGCCATCCAGGCATACACGCCATTCTCCACGTTCGCGTCAGTGTTCGCCATCGGCGTCGAGTTGCGAGAGATGGCGATAAACACGCGCACACAGAACGCGTCGATCACGTGAGCTGATGCTACTGCACCGCCATCATCAGCCACGAATAAGCCGTACAGCGCAGTAGTCGTACAGTGCAGATCATGTCCAGACAAATATTCGTATCTCGTGAAGATGACCCTCAGGATCTCTCTGAAGCTCATCTACGGCAGCTATACAATGAAGAAGAGGTTGAACGTTTTTTATCTTTATTCTCAGCGGTGTGTTCTTCGTATTACACCACCTTGACGACTAGAGGCTGATCACCTCCCAGTATGTAACAGAAATTAGGCTTTCTCCCAACATGACCGGTGCCATGGAATCTCATATAGAGGATTCGTCTACTGCGATCCCTCCCTTCCCTCATCATCACCCTGAACATTCACTTTCGGAACTCATTGCCTATGTGAGCTACCTCGGGCTGTATTTTTTCTCCTTCTGAATCCGATAGAACTATCTTCTGCCGTATCTACCCGTGGCTGCAGGAGTCGCACCTACATTCACCCTCAAACGTTTTACGTTGACCATTCAAAGGCTCTACTTGGCCATTTTCCCTCCTTATCATGCGCTTTTTTCCAATTTGGCACAGTTGGCTTTATGGAAAGATCACCAGCGAAGTTTGAGATATTGTACAGTGAGCTTTGGTTTAAAAATTACCTTGCACCGTCTCTTATGTACCACGAGGTATTCTGGTTTCTGTGGTTCCACAATCTACTGCTTCCCGCTCTTGTATTCCGCATTATTTTTGGTCTTCTCCGACGTCGATTATCAGCCCACCCTACCCTCAAAGAACTCCAGGAGCGCCGTAACCAGACTGCCCAAGCACAGAAGTTTGGGGATGCTGTTCAACAACGCCTTTCAGTCACCACGATGGGACCTATTGAGATGTGGCGCCTTTTCAAGCTGTACAGATCAGAGGAGAAAGACAAAATGAAGTATGCAGCAAAGGACACGAGTGAGTTTTTGATGGATATCGAAATGATTCCAGCGATCACGTCTATTCATCCAGTGGAAATCGACGAGGAAGAAAGCCTAAAACGTGACTTGTTGTTCGCTCTGAATGAGCTGACTGACCTCCATGAGAGGATCAGAAGGTAGTATCCATCTGGAGGCGGGAATACGAGTTTAACAGTTGATTGCCGTGCAGTATCTTTACGTGGCGACGGCCAGATGTGTCCCGCCGCTATTTGGTCGTAAGTCCGTGGCTCTTTCATTTGCACACCTCCGATTAACCATTGCAGTGTTTGATTATCATTGGACTTGGGACTGTTGCTCTCCCGGCGAAATGGATCGCAAAGCTAGTCTACTTGTTTGGAGGAGTCCTCTTCTGGCATGTCACCCCTGTCATCGCAGCTCTTCCGCGAACAGACAGAGGACGGCAAGTGCAATTTACTCTGAGTTATTCAGAATGTCACATTTGCCTCGTAGAGCACTGCCTCTGTTTAGAGATGCACCTACAGATGCTGATTTTGCGATGGAGTTGATCGACGAACGCATTGCAACAGGGCAAGACGTTAATGTAGCCTCACTTAGGAACCAAGCGCGTCGTGCTTCCAACGCCTCTATGAATACAGAAGACCATGTGTCTGCACCATACGGTACCCCGTGCGATGCCCAGCCGACTGAGGACGAGGGGATAAACTGGAAGAAGTGGAGTGGACGGGTTGCTCGTAGCAAGTTGTTCGTAGAGGAAAGCAGACGATTCCTGTCCCGCCGTGTACGTAGTCCGCATATATTCCTACACGCTGGAGGCGGCTAAGTCGTAGCTAGCCCTCGCGAAATCGACTATCAGAAGAGGTCTCTGGAGCCGAGGATACGCACAGTATGCTGCTTTTCTAGTGATCCTCCCTTCTCTCAATAATTTTCTTGATTAGCCTTCCTCGCGCAGTACGCCTCTTTTCCAGGATTAATTACGCTGACCCCCGGTACCCTGTTTTTCACGTCGCTTACGGGAACCCATGCGAGGCTCGCCATACCCCGCGATCGATTGCGCGGTGTGAAGAGATCTGGGCTCATGAAAGGCATCTCCATTATATGGGCTCCAGAAGAGTTGATGGGCAGAGGGGAAAGAGAAGACAAGTTCCACTGGGTTGGGAATCGTGATGAGCTGTTTGCCAGACTCAGCGTCGGTTCTGATGGCGGGCGTTGGATAACGGTATGACTTGTACCTTCCAATCGAGCCAGCTTCGCGCTTGCTTTCTTCCAAATTCATTCATCTTCAATCATGCGAGTTAGTATATACCTCCCATTGTACGTTTTCGCAGCTTGCATTCCTCCCACTAATCTCGTTCTGCCAAACCGCAACCGCCATGTTTTTCTCTCCGGAGCTGCTGTCAAAAAGAGACAGTGGTTTTGGCCTCTTGTGGTAATAGTACCCCTTGCTGCTCAACGTACCGTGAAGATCATAACTATGCGCGCAGGCTTGCGGCCACGCTCGGGTCGAAATCTGCGTTCAAAAAGCTCCCCAAGCGTTCTGTTATGACCGCTGACATTTCCCAGCTATGTCGGCTTATTGCCACACCGGCGGAACCTCTTGCCCTTCGCCTCTCCTCTAATCTATTAGTCGGTGCTGCTCGGTAAGTGATCGCTCATAACTTACGACTGCGATATCTCATTCTCTTATTCTCAGCGTTTACAGAGGTACGGTATTCTGGGGAACAAGGTGTGGAGCTAACAATCATCCAGTGAAGCAAGAAATCTTCGTATCAGACGTGACAGCGTGCTTTAACTCGCTCAAACGGGTTGAACACGAATTGCGGTCCATGGCATTTTCCGAAGGTCAACTTCAAATGGCGCAACAGAGCGTCAAGTTAGTCTTTGCCCTTCATACGCAATTGATCCACTATATCACCCCTTAGATCGTCTGTGGTGACTCTGCGAGCCGACCCAGATGCTGGATTCTCTGTGGAATTTAATGCCATGGTTACAGTGAGTGATACTAACCACTATCCTGTGCGTCGACTCCAATTCGTCAGGACTGGGATGAGTACATAAACCCAGGAGGTATGTCTTGCTTGTCAGCTGCGTCATTTTCACACTTGAGCTTCATGACAACAGTCAATAGGGATGTCGAAGTTGACTCGGACTATGAGTATCAACCCACGAAGAAAGCGAAAGGAAAGGCTGCGACATCGTCTGTTCTACCTACAAACGCGGAATTCCTCCGTGCTACAGCTTGCACTTTGCCCGATAATCATGAATTTCTGCTTGGGAACTCATTTGATGCATCTTTTGGAGGGTGTGGGTCGGCAAAAGTTTCATCTTCTCAAATCGGAAGCTTTGCGTTTGATGATACATTTGGTGGGTTGGATATCGAGGAGGGGGTCGGCGACGACCTCGTCAGAGAGCTGGGAGAAGGCTGGGGGGCCAATTCGATCAAGGAGGACACAACGAAGTAACCAATTTTTTCTTCTTGGCTTCTGGCTCGGGCTGACGATAGAAAGGAATCTTGTACAGGCGCAAGAACCCCTCGAGTTGAACTTCGATACCGGGGATCTTGAAGATACGATACCAGACGGACTCTTTCAGTTTCCACAGAGTCCCCAGTCACATGTCCCGGTCAATTTGACCCATGACTCGCATGCTGCATTGGGTATGAATATGGGCCATATCCAAGGTTCGAAATTGACTCACTTGGGACATAGTTGAATTTCCACCTTCACCTTCCATCGCAGGGACCGCAAAGTCCGTCGATGTTCAGGCTGTCTTGCATGCCTCTCCTTCGCCACCAGTCGAGCCCGCTGCACAACATACATATACAGGGCCAATCCAGACAGAGGAGAACGGGACTACGTTAAGAAAAGCCAAACGAGCGAGACCCATTCTTGATGTCAGGACTGAGCTTACGGATGAAGAACTCAAGGTAAGCGTCCGCTACTCCGTCGGCAGTCTCACAATGTCACTTTCTACCAGGCAACTCGCATGGACTATCTCGACAAACAAAATACTATTCGGTGCGAACTCGAAGTCAAGAGATTCGAAAAACGGCAAGGTGAAATGGCCCATACGTTGCTATGGGATGCTCCCGGTAGCTGTAAGGCGTTATTTTAGGACCAACAAGTGTGGCTGAAATCCACTAGTGCATGCGAAGGAATTAATCGACTTCTGGGTTGTGCATTTCAAGGCGCATGTCGAGGCTAGGTCCGGTTTCTTCACAGAACAGGTTCCGGGTACATGTTTTCGCAGATGTTGTGTGTATATCTCTGATCGTTCAAAAGACGCTATCCCTCGCCAGAAGCGCCGGAAAATAACTGTCTCTCCGTTGCTAGAACCACACACGGGAGATATCAAAGATGGATTTATGTCGACCGCAGAGAACTGGCCCACTGATTATAACCGGGAAGTTGTTGCACCGATGGATGTTGTTGACTTCAACTACAATCAGGATGGTCTGATGCGTTCAAACCTCACTCGTTTCTGGGACTGATTTCATGCGGCTGTAGCAGATTGGGGGGATAACGATGATCACACTCCCAATGGAAAACATATGCGCTCTTCAGAGGTAGCCTAAATGTTTGGGCATACAAAACCGTACCTTATCCTCTTGTCAGGAACCCGGACAAGCTCGCCGCACCTCTCATCTACCGTCCGCTGCAGGGGACAATATGGGAGTTGAAGTGATATCAGATAACTTTCATTCCCAACGCAGTGCTCTTTATCCATGGGATATGGCAGGCAACAGTTCCTCCATTTCTGCTCACAGAGGATTACAGAATGACCGGATAAGTATTGAGTATGCTGATGATAAGCTCCGAGGAAGCTCTACCAGTCGAAGGGGAAGTTCTTTGCCTAGTCTTCCGGGAAATCCTCAGACTAGCATGGGATCACCGGCAGTAATATTGCCTGCGATCCAGAGCGATGACGATTTCGTGTTTGACGGTACACCGTGAATTGATGAATTTACCTGTGCTCATCAGTTTGCCAGTTCCCGGAGACCACCACGCTCTCGAGTCGCGGCAGTCTGAGGCAAATCGTGTGACTATTGAGAAGAATTCCTACAACTTTTTGGAGTTCGTGCTAGCACTGTCTCGCGGTGTCTGCAATCTAACTTTTGTCTTCAGGTACGCAAAGATGCAGCATAAATCACTTCCAAGTGCCCAATATCTTGTGTTTGATGATGTCGTTCCGAAGGTAACCAGCACAGTACGTGTCGCAGCTGCTGCGCTGTATCATTGTCTTGGTGGGTGCACGTTTGACTGCACTTTGTAATACCCAGACTGCTTATTCTTGCCAGTCCTTGCGACCAAGGATCTGATGCGGGTTAATCAAGAGGAGGCGTACGGGCGGATTGATATCCGAATCGTATCTTAGTGCTTTTTGTCGCGTAATAACACCTTACTTAACCGAAATTAACTTGGCTTGATCAACGTTCTCAACGTTGAACCAAAAGTGTATATAATCCTAGCAGGGCTTGGTTTTATACTACACATATGCCTTCCCCTGCTGTCCTCGCTGCCCAAGCTACGCTCTCTAGCATTGACCTCAAGAGCTATGACCGCGAGCAATCACGCTTAATGGATGAGCGCTGCATCCTTGTGGACGAGCAGGACAATGCCATCGGGGCCGCCGACAAGAAAACATGTACGCACTATCTACCTGTCTACATGATATATCATGACCATCTTGTTTCAGGCCACTTGATGGAAAATATCAACAAGGGCCTGCTCCACCGCGCCTTTTCAGCGTTCGTCTTTCGCCCATCTGACGGAAAGCTCCTACTCCAGCAGCGTGCAAGCGAGAAGATCACGTTCCCTAACATGTGGACAAATACCTGTTGTTCTCACCCCCTGGATGATTTCGAGGAGGAAAAGATAGAAGAAGACCAGCGGGGCGTGCGCGTTGCCGCATCCAGGAAACTCGACCACGAGCTTGGAATACCTCGCACTGAGACCCCCGTGGACAACTTCCAATATCTCACTAAAATACACTACCTCGCGCCATCAGATGGGCTATGGGGTGAACATGAAGGTGAGGAATCGTCTGCGAACTATACAGCCAATCCCCTCACGGTAACTTTGTGCAGTCGATTACATCCTGTTCATAACTGCAGATGTTACTGTAACACCGAACACCAACGAGATTCGTAATCACAAATGGGTAGACAAGGCGGAACTACAGAGCATGTTTGACAATACAGGTGGGTGGCCTGTTTCCCCTTCTAGGAAACCTAGATCATTACCGACCGCCTTGACTATGAAGCGAATTCTTTCACACCCTGGTTTAAGCTCATTGCCCGCGACTTTCTGTTTGGTTGGTGGGAAGAGCTGCTTGACCGAAAGGGAGAAGATGGGCGTGTAAACGCAAAGTCTCTTGCGAATCTCGCTGAACCTTCCAAAGTCATCAAAATGACATGAAGGGATGACTTTATTCATTGGATATGCACCTATAGAGTAACAGATCGCGTTCTCAAGGAGTTCCGTGTGGCTTGTTGTTACCTTCAAAGTATGCCAGACTCTTCTGTACTATAGGTTTGTTCGAATTTGAGGTTAATTCTGGATCTTAGTCAATTATTTAATATGGAAACACTCAGAGGTTTCGTTTTGGGTCTTACAACTTACCAACCCGCTGCAACCAGTGGTACTGTCCGTGCTCCATCCCGAAGATATCCTTCCAGCCCCTGGTGGGCATCTCCCGTGTCTCCCATCACCGCAGCACTATGTGGCCAAAAGCCATCGTTCGTTATGCTCCATTACCACTGGGTAACAGCACTCCAGCGATCAAACATACCCTCACGAGCAGGGGTAATATACTAATTGTCCTATCCATTTTTGCATTGGTTATCATCGTCGGGACAGCTCTGACGTTCGACTTCCAATTTGCATTCACATCTAGACAGCCAGACATTATTTCATCCGAGCCATCTCCAGTAGTTTCGGGATCTTCGTCCGTGCCTACCACAGCGCCCCCATCGCCGTACAGCATGCCAGCCGCAAGCTTTTCCAAAGAACATTTGTCAATGGAAGAAATAAAAGCGATGGTTTCGCAAACCAAAGGTTTCTATACTCGTGACTATAGCCTCGGTTTAGGATGGAATAATGTATGTGTTTTGCCTTTTGCCTTCTTACATTCTTATCATAACTCTAGGTTCGCTACATCATAGAAGCGTCTGCCTTACAAGCCAGGCTATTGAATCGTACACTGATCCTCCCAACCTTTGTCTATGCGCGTTCATGTGCGTATGAAGTGTGGGTCATTAAAATAACTTTTTCTGGATGGTCGTTCATTTCTGTACCAGTTCTGTTTGCGCGGATGAAGCCCCAATGTTGAATAAGGGAGACGCGATTGGTTGGGACGGCTGGCGCGAGCTTTCCGTCGACCAACAAATGGGTTGGCAAATACCCATCTCGACGATGATCAACATCACACAACTTAGACGATTTCAACCAGTTATCACTGCAGTGGAGTACTTTCAATACGCTGAACTTCCCTCAACACTTGAGACAACTAGTGGATTCTGGAATCGCAGCGCACATTATTATCACACATCTTTAGACCAGTTCTCGTCAAGCGGTGACGGTACGCTCAGAAAGCCAACCCTTTTCGTGATCGAGAATGCTTGGTACGACCCTGAAGGTGTCACGCGTGTCGATATGGTACCCGAGGTCACGAAGGAGCGCGGTGGCTGGATAGCAGAAGATACCTCTGTTCAAGCCAACCACTGGGAAAGTCATGATAATGACACAGCTTGGCTGTTACTCAAAAGCTTACTCCTTGATAAAAACGTGGTTGACTGGGATGAAGCAAAAAGTGCTGTTAGGGACATGGCCGTTCAGATGCCCGAATCCGTTGTTGCATCCTCATCGAATCTAGATAACGATGAGTTTGTTGAGGGTATCCTGAATCGAAATGGCTGGGAAGTCCTATACACTTTCCAAGGGGCGTGAGTGCTCAAGTATCCTTTACTTTGATGTTGTTCCCTGACCTGGGACATAGCGTAGGGATGGACTTCGTCAAGCATGTCGTTATGCCTATCCGACAGGTCGCACTGAGGACCAGTATGCGCGGCTTCATGGAGGATTACCGCCACATTGACTCCGATGTTGTTGTGCTCGCAGGCGAGACACATCTTTATCGAAAGCCTGTTAGTATTTGGGATACATATTTTTTCACTACGATAAT
This sequence comes from Phylloporus aff. rhodophaeus, assembly GCA_038094475.1. NCBI lineage: Eukaryota > Fungi > Basidiomycota > Agaricomycetes > Boletales > Boletaceae > Phylloporus > Phylloporus aff. rhodophaeus. The sequence goes on along the minus strand of JBBPUD010000002.1, from coordinate 319,465 downwards.
TAAACTTTCCTTGCCTAGGGCCAAATGCGCTTCACCACTCCATCAATGCGAGAATTGTTCCAGCGCTTGGTGTTGCACCATGTTGTTCCCCTCGACAAGGTGTACGAACTCGCGAGGAAATTCGACTTTCGCATTTCCGCGATCAACGACGGACGGCAGTGGATGGCCGCCCACATCCGCCGAGGAGATTGTAGGTGCACATGACCAGTCGGAACATTTCATTGAACCAGCGTTTCGCAGTCGTATCAGCCGGTTGGGCCTGGGGTGGAGATTCGCATGAGCGTCACCTTGAACGAATCAAACAACATCTTGATGAAGGACAAAAGTTACTCCAGTCGGAACACAGTCATACCCCGTACTCCGTACCGGATGTTACCCCTGATGCCTTAATACCTCCACGCGAGCCCCCTCTGCAGGGCGACAAGTATGGCGTGTTCACACTCGACCGCTGGTCCTTCCTAATGACATGTTTCTATAGGTTCTTCATTGCAACTGATGAGAGTGATCCAAAGAAATTGGACTACTTTTCCAAGAATGGAGCAGTCATGTTCCATGATCTTGTAACCTTTGAGGATCGACACGAATTTGGTTGGGGTATTTTGTTTTCAGACATTGTGGGTCTTGTAGAGCAGGCGACACTGGCACGAGCATCCTATTTCTACGGATCGGCGATGAGCTCGTTCACCGGTGGCGTTTTCAATATGAGGGCGGTGCTTGGCGCAGAAGAGTCGACTGCATTAGCAGATTGATGAAGGACAGAAATCTTGGGCTACGCAATCGCAACACAATCCTGTATAGTCGCAAAGCCTACAAGCACTCCGATCTCTGATACTTGTACAACATTGGAGTCCTGGCTGTCAGCCTAGGTGTCTCGTGTGCGTCCAGACGCTGCGCTGCGTGAATCCGACCGGTAACGCATGCGAGCACCACGAAAAACCCATATCTCTTTCTTCCCGAATCCCCAAAATCCAGCCCCGGGAAGCGCAACCGTTGCCTCCAGTTTGTAACCAAGTGTGCTTATTTCCTGTAATGCGTGAGAGGCAAAGACATCTTTGTCCAGTTCCGGTGCTGTTAAATGAATAGATGAGAGATCTTCAAGGGATAAATTAATAAGATGTGCGCGACCTCCAAATGCATTACGTTTCAATTCGATGCTGTAGATCTCCTCTACACTCGCACTCTGTGCAGCTATTTTGAAAGGCCAAGCGCTACGTAGACGGGGACCAAGCTGCTCGCCAACACGGCGTGGGGGGCGGACAAGGGTCATTTTGTGACCTGATCGAGACATGAAAGCTATGAAGAAGTCAGCGTCTGTGTCTTCTGCCGTGTCTCGGAATACAAGTTGTGGGTACTGAGCCATTGATCAGTAAGAGCGCTCATGGTGTCAATAAAGTTACCGAAAAACCCGACTGTAAAGAGGTCAGGTACTGGTAGCCCTAATTGAAACATCGCGTTTAGAGCAATTGCTGCTTTGCTACAAAGGGAGAGAACGAACACGACGGCAAAGACAGGCAAACAACTCTGAGATCATTCGTTTTACGCTACAAAGGGATGAGTATCATTAGGGGTTAGATAAAGATCTGCTCACATGATGGCCTCGGACCCAGTTGCTCTCCATGGATTTCTGGAAAATGTGACACGCCACGAGAGGGGCGAGGACATTTGGCTCGAGACGCCGTGCGGCCACATGGGCATGATATGTTCCTTTATTTCGTCGAGCGTGTCTTGGTATGCTACATTTGAGAGACGGAGTTCGTTTGTGCCGTGAAAGGAGACAAACAGGTGATCTGGAGGGTGACGGCATGGCAGGGGTGAGGCGGCGGCAGAATGTTAGGCGGATAAATTCATTACCGGGGACAAAGGATGGATTGGCGTTTGAGCGTGGACGTGTCGTTGGCGCCAACCGATGGCGGGCACTCGAGCTGGTCCTTGTCCTTTCAAGAGGGACGGTGGAAAGCGAATCCGAGTGCTTCATCGGATTCTTCTTGAGTGCAGATTTGACAGGCGGCTTCTCAGAGATTTGCTGGGGCCCAGTGAGAGGCCCAGTGGTACTTGGGGCACGCTTTGGACGACGCTTTGGGTAGCCGGCGTTGAGGGTATCCGGATTCTGGGGTATGAATGAGGGGTCCCGGGAGGGAGGGTCTAGACGAAGAGAGGCTGGAACGCCGGGAAATGCGAGCTGTTCTGCTGGGCGCGAGTCGGGTGGCGCGCTGGGGGCGGGGAAGGTGGTACGGGGGTGTTGCTGGGGGTATCCTGGTGGAATGTAAGTGTGGTAAGGCTGGCCATAGTAGGGATAGGCGGGGTTGTGGTTCGGGGAGAAAGCGTTGTGCATCGTAGGGGTGAGTGGAAGACCCGCAAATGCAGCATGGCTTGTCTACAACGTGGTCGGAAAAAGACTGCAATCAGGAATCATCATATCCGTGTCACATGACCTGTTCCCCGTACCATCAATTTCTCTTCCTCCTCCTCTTCCTCCTCCATGGCTTCCACCTTCTTCGCTTGGATCAGGTCTCCCGCAGCCCGCGAATACTTTTTTAGTTGGTCACAAGACTTTTCAGCGTTTCTGTTTCCTGACGCTCTCTCTAGGCACCCATTTCTGGGGTCCAGTCAGTCACCATGTCCATCTATCCATCATACTATTTTACTCTTCTTGCAGGTTGCTAACTTTGGCCTCCCCTTGGCTGCCATCTCCGATCTGAGTAAAGATGAGGAGGTTATATCCGGCACTATGACTGCCACTCTTACTTGTTACTCGTTCGTTCAACTTTTCTGGTCGAGTCACTTCTGGACTGATTCCCTTCTCTCCAAGCTTGGTCTTCACTCGGTTTGGTCAGCATTATTTTGTACGCACCCTGCGATCCTCTCCCTGATTCCCGTCGCAGCCTGGCGAGTACAACCGCGCAACTACCTGTTGTTCGTGTGTCACACAACCAATGCCTTAGCCCAGTCCGTTCAAGGCGCACGCTTTATCAACTACTGGTACTACGGCGGCCGTGAAAGGAAATACGGTTTAACCGGTCCCGAGTCGAAAACTCCAGTCACTCCGGCCCTCCAGGAACTGGCAAAGTCTGACGCAAAGTAGAGCTTACAGACATATTCCTGTATGTGCCATGTTTCATTATACATCCTCACCGTCTTATTAATCCCAAAAAAGGATGCCCAGTATAATTCATACGTGCTTTAGATGTATGATATCACCAAAATCCATCGTCTCCTTCTCCTTTATCATTCTCGCCCTTGCGATGTGCGAGTGCTTGGCGCTGATACATCTCTGCAATCTAATCCAACACTCAGCCGAAGTGTTGTATCAAAGATACGGGTCATCACCTGTTCTGGCCCAGTCGCATCGTCAACCGACTTATCGTCTCTCACCCTAAGGAACCGGGGAAAGCGCAACGAAATACCACGCTCTTCCACCTAGATAGTTATCCCTTTTATCGTCAACGCAAAACCCATTGGATGGAAGCACGCACAAGCCCTTGTCCAGCAGTGTAGATCGGACTCAAACTAAGATCAGCTGCAAGGACTTCCCAAACAACCTTGGGCTCAAACCATATGTCGGGTTTGGCACCACCAATCTTGATGTCTCCCCGAGGTTTCTCCGTCTCGAGTGCTCGAAGGGTATCCCAGTGGGTTTGCAACATCTCTTCGCTAAATCCAGTTCCAATTTTGCAAACAGTCTGATACTCTTCGGAATCTGCATCGAAGCATGCGAGCAAAAATGCACCATAGACGTTCGTGCGTTTGCCTTTCCCATAGTATCCACCAACGACAACTAAGTCGAGAGAATCGCCGACACCAGCGAGATAGTCTTTCTTGAGCTGCATGGGATAATAAATATACGATATAATATGGCGGAGTTCACTTTACCTTCAACCAGTTCACACTACGTCGACTTGGCTCGTAGTGGCTTTCGTCGCTCTCCAGCATCTTTACCATGAGTCCTTCACAGCCATCCTGCACGCTTTCTTCGAGAAAGGATTGAATCTCTTCAGTGGTCTCACAGTCTGATGATTTGGCAAAATCGAACTCTCCAGGAACAACCTGAAAATGTTGTCGCAATAGTTTCCTGCGCTCGATGAGTGGCCTCGCTAACAATGACTTCAGGCCTGTTAGCTTATTGTTTAGGTTGGTGATACTAATATCCGCGTACCTCTCCATTCAAATAAAGAAGATCAAAGGCAAAGAGGCAAACCCGAACTTGAATATCCTCGACCTTGACATCCTTCCGTTTGCGCTTACTAAGCTCTTGGAACGGCATCAATTTCCCTGTCGCCTTGTCTATCGCGACAGCTTCCGCATCGAAAACGAACGATTTGGTTTCCGACTTGATGCACTACATTCACGTCAAGAAGGACAAAAATGTAGAAAGAGGTGTACCCACATGTGGTAACTGCTCAACGAGATCGGGGTACTTCTTACTCATATCCTCAGAATTCCTGCTGAACACCCCAACAATGCCATTATCTAGTTTGTGTACTTGTGCACGCTCGCCATCGTATTTGTATTCACAGGTGAATCGCTTGTTCTCGAAACGGTCGAGGACTTCACCAATAGCTTTCGTAGGTTTGGCAAGCATCGGTTTCAGGGGCACGCCTGGCGTAAGCTTACATGTAGAACGGAGATTGCTGATGGTATGTGTAAGGAGAGCAGGGACAACAAGGTCATAGCTGGGGAGTTCACTAGCGGGCGATAAGCAGGACATTTGTAAACACGGTAAAACGAACCTGAATACAGACTTCATCACACCCGCTGCCTCCTCCAAACGGCCCGTAAGCTTGTCTTCGCTCACTTTCTTTCCAGCTGTGGCAAACAATCAACCCGCTGAAGCAAAAAGCACTGGAAGACGCCTCACACGCCTCAATCTCTGCCAAGACAGCTGCATGCGCCAATGCAACTAACACAGTTCGTTCAGCATTCCCTATCCGAAGCTTGCCTTCTAGACTACGGATCATGTACTTTGCTTCGCTGTCTTGACACGCCGCCAGTAACTTGGTGATAATGGACACTTTCTTCGTTTGCGACTAGAAACAGTCAGGAAAACAGGCCAGAAACTCTGACAAGCTGTGACTCACTGAATGACCAGAAGAGAGCGCGATTTCTTTGAGATTGGTAAATACAAAAGGAACCGTTAAGGACTTGGGTTTGAATAGCGTCTTCTGGCTAGCTTTGGAATTCTATAAGACCACACTTAACATTAACATCGTTGGATGAAAACGCTGCATGCTTGCCGATGCGACTAAGCCAAGATCACCCTCTTTCTTGAGGTCCGCCTTGACTACTGCCAGGCTCCGACCTGTGGACTCGCTGATTGCTTTGACAAGGAGACTCTCTCCTATCCCCAACTCTACGCCGATATAATCTGGACTCAACTTCACAAAGAATAAAAAGAAGTAGATCATCCACACGTTAATCCGTACCTTGTTTATGCACAGATAGACGGCTTGAAGGAGAGACTGGGTGTCCCCCTTGGCACTGCGTCGTATGACAAGTAAAAAGAACCTTGTGAGTAGAGATGTTTTTTCTAATCGCTTGGTGGTTGCCTCAATCAGCGTGAACGTCTTCGTGAGAGCTGCATATGGTACACTGACTAGCCCGTTAGAGAGCAGTGGCATTTTGTATTCGAAAACCACGCACGGTGCTCCTGCTTTCCAACCACCCGCAATATCAACTTCGTCTGTTCGCAAGAGTGTTTCTTTCGCACTTGCAAATACCGATGGGTCAACCCGATAGAGAATCGCATAGAAGCTCACTTCTGAGTTGCTTCTTCTTCGGACTCCGAATCTGCGACATCCTGCTCCTCACCCTCCGCTTCGCTGGCGGAGAGTTCCCCATCCTTTTCTGGAGCAGGAAGCTGTGCTTCAGTCTTACCTTTGCTTTTGCGATTAGGAGGGCTCGAATGGGATGTAGAGGCCCTAGCACTCGAGGCGGCAGTTGTTCGTGACTTGAGTTTTTGCGTAGGAACCGGCGGCTCTGACTCGTCTTTATCTGAATCGGCGACACGCCTCCTCTTGGTGTGATCTGTGTAATATTCGTCTTAGAGAAGTTTTCCTTTTGTAAGCATGAGTAGGAGAATGTACGTTTGGGTGACAGTGATCTATTATTTTGAGCTTGAGCTAAGAATATGTTGAGTAGCGGAAGAGAATGGGTTTCGTTCACCCACCAGTTGAGTTGGGAGTCGAGTCGCCGCTTACTGCAGCCTTCTCCTCTTCTTTCTCCAAGGTCAAGACGGCAGGTGGCGGTTGATCTACCTTGCGTTTGTTGTTGCCCGCACTCCACATTTCGGCTAGACTAGACTGTTGAGGTGGAGAAGGCTTGATGTCTTTTGGCATCTCGAAGAACTTTCCTGCTCTGAACGGTCTAGATGAGTTGGAATAGTCATATTCGAGAGACGTACGCAGCGTCTGCTGTCTGCTCATGGCGTGGTATACGGCGCGGGTGCGCGTGACGAGACGCATCCGAGTCGCGTCAACGAAGCTGTGCTGTCACCAAGTATGGTGGCAAGTACCCGCGCCTCGAACACGAGATCCAAAGCACCGCTGGACCACGACAACAAGTGTTTCGTGGAGATCCAAGCGGCCAGTGTCTCTGCTATTCAACGACAGGGGGCAACATGCAGTCACTTCAGGAGCTGCTGACCCACTCGGCAAATGCCGGGTATCTGTATAGTACCAGTTTTGTGGCTTGGCCAAGCAAGCATCAATAAACTCCAAGCGTCACGGTACGTCGAGAACGCGCATCCCAATGGCCGAACAGGTGCGCGACCAAAGTTGTCTTGTCTTCCTGTCCCCGACGCCCTCTTCAGATTGAGAAAGCTTTTCAGAAGCAACACCTTTTCCAAAATGCCAAAATCCGAGGTATGGCTACAGCAGACAGAGTCCAAGGGGTACTCATCTGTCTTATCAAGGGGGCAAGAAGGTCTCAACAAAGGACAAACGATGGTACAAGGACGTTGGTCTGGGATTCAAAACCCCACCAGAAGCTATTCACGGTACCTACATTGGTATGTTTATTCCTGGTACTCCCCACATCACTACACTTGCATACAGACAAGAAATGTCCCTTTACTGGCAACGTCTCTATTCGTGGGCGCATCCTGACCGGCAAGGTCGTGTCCACAAAGATGACGCGGACAGTCATCGTCCGTCGGGATTACCTCCACTACGTTCCTAAATACAGTGCGTCGAGGACGTTGCCAAAGCTAACGCGCTCTGACACGTCGTACAGATCGTTATGAAAAGAGGCACAAAAACTTGGCTGTGCATGTGTCGCCCGCGTTCCGCGTGGAGGTTGGAGACACTGTGACCGTTGGTAAGTGGCGACCTGGCCAGAGACGGCGTGTGCTGAGGGGGATCAGGACAATGTCGGCCACTGTCAAAGACTGTGCGGTTCAACGTACTCCGAGTGTCCAAGAACAAGGCGGCGACGAAGACATTTGGCAAGTTTTGAGCTGCGGGGGTCGCTGTATGTTGCATGTACTACATGTTGAATGGATGCATTTCTCCGTAAACAAGTGAACAAACAAGGGTAGACAGACAGCCAACCCGACTTGCACCGTCTCGGTGATCGACAGTCACATCCCCAAAGCTGGCGCCATCCCTCATCTCCGTGCTAGCCTCCAAACTAAGGTCACGGCCACAGTCTGCCCAGACAGAGCCTGCCTCGTCTACAGCCCCGTCCAAGGCCCTTCAAATGGGCCAACAACAGTCCAAAAAGTCCAAAAAGGCTGCCAGAGAGAAAGACCAGGACCCACCTCAGGATGGTCCGTTTGAAGACATTGCTGACTCCAACTCTCTTCGTGCAACACTCCGTCCAATCCCACCACAGAGCGCCGCCCATGAATATGATGCCGTTCGCAATGCCGCTACATCCGCAGACGTCCCAGACCGTAGTACCACTCCAGTGGGTTCAAGTACCCTTTTGGCAAGCTCCCCCGCCAATACTTCCGCCGCCCTCTCCCCATCACCCAACAACCTTTCTTCACCCTCCCCACTCTCCCCTACACCATCGTATTCGGCACCGTCGACGAAGCCGTCCCCCGCCCCGCTCGACATCCCAATTACACAGACCATACTCTCGACATCAACTATGCCCCCTTCATTCACACCAGGCTCTACAGCAAGTAGCTTCCCACTAAACGAGCCTCTCAGCTCTTCCGGAAAAGAGAAACCCAAACAACTCGATATTGACGACATGATCCAGCGTCTCCTCGATGTTGGCTACACTGGCAAGGTCAGCAAGTCTCTCTGTCTAAAAAACACAGAGATCGCTGTCATATGCCAGGCGGCAAGAGAAGTTTTCCTGAGCCAGCCCACCCTCATCGAGTTATCCCCGCCTGTCAAGATCGTTGGTGATGTTCACGGGCAATATTCTGACCTCATCCGATTGTTTGAAATGTGTGGATTCCCTCCTTCAGCAAACTATCTCTTCTTGGGCGACTACGTAGATCGAGGCAAGCAAAGTCTAGAAACCATTCTCCTCCTGCTCTGCTACAAGATCAAGTATCCAGAGAATTTCTTTCTCTTACGGGGCAATCACGAATGTGCAAATGTGACTCGAGGTTTGTCCTCAGTGGATATTGCCGTTTGGGGCACTCACTCTCCCACAGTGTATGGCTTTTATGATGAATGCAAACGAAGATGCAACATCAAAACGTGGAGAACGTTTATAGACGTCTTCAACTGTCTGCCTATTGCAGCTGTTGTTGCTTCAAAAATATTCTGCGTTCATGGTGGCCTGTCACCCTCACTCCATTCCATGGATGATATCAAGCGCATACAGCGGCCGACGGATGTTCCTGATTACGGTCTGCTCAATGATTTACTATGGTCGGACCCATCGGATACCGCATTAGATTGGGAGGATAACGAACGTGGTGTCAGCTATTGTTTCGGGAAGGCGGTCATTAACGACTTCCTGGTGCGTTATGACATGGATTTGATCTGTCGGGCGCACATGGTAGTAGAGGACGGTTATGAGTTCTGGAATGATCGGACACTAGTCACCGTGTTTAGTGCACCGAACTACTGTGGAGGTCTGTTGGTATTATTTTCTCTCAGGCGACTTCACTTATTGAATGGCATCAGAGTTCGACAATTATGGGGCTTGCATGAGGTGTGCTTCATTTTCTTCGTGGTAAACTACCTAATCTTACGTTCCTTGCCGCAGCGTGTCCGAAGATTTGCTTTGCGCATTCGAACTGCTTAAGCCACTAGATGGTCCTGCGCTACGGAAAGAGATGACTAAAGCGAAACGCAAGAGGTAAGGATTCCCCAATGACGAAATCCATTGTCCCCCTGAGTGCTCTGATAGTCTTATGGCGACCACTCCGTGATAACACCTTGAGGCTTTAGCCCGCTTCGACTTGAGGTAATAGAACCTCAATAATGATGCCCTTTCCGTTGATGACAGGTCCCATGTTTACATAGGCCGGTTTTCCTATGTGCATGACTAGAACGAGACTATTTGGGTACTCATGACCGCTGTCCTATTCATCCATCCCCCTCCCCTTGTGCCCTTCTTCAACCTCCATGTCCGTTACCCTATCTGCTCTCATAACTGATATCCTCTTTGCCCGACCTAGTTTTGGCACACTCATTTCATTGAAGGCACAAGTTTGTAACCTACCACAACCTCATCTACACTCGTTTTCTCTATTTTGACGTATCCGTTTCGTGCGGAGTCTCACCTTCCCCTTGCCTCTACTCCCGTCGTCTTGATACATTCAATTCACCATCCTTTCGGCTTTACTCCCGGGCTTGTTATTTAATTCGCGCATATTTCTTCCGGTTTGTCAGATAATGATATTGCTATCATTCAGCACTACCTGAAGGTAGCAGTTGGAGGAGTGTACATGATACATAATGCAACTGTCCGTTCAGTGCCCAACCTAGAACATCTCATAGACTAGCATCCCAAACGCGCAAACAATCATGCCAGCCCCCAATAGTCCCCAGAGTGTCAACGCAACCGCACCGAAAATCAAATCGGAGAACAGTGTCAGGACGATGGTAAGTAGATTCCCAACCGATGCCACAATGGGACCCCAGACACCCAATAATATCTATCGAATGGTTCATCCTTGAGATTGAGAGGTAGTCAGATACAGATGAGACCATGCCCTACCATAAACCCAGCGTTGAAGACTACACCAGATACTGCCATCCCTGCGATCGCTATCACTGCGCTTGGATTTGGTGGGAGTCTGAAAGTTTCGATTTGGTAGTAATGTAGGAAGGGTATTGGAATCCAGAAAACGAGCAGAGTGCAGAGGCCGATCGTCGTTGTGACTAAATTTGCGTGTAGGCCGAGTGGTGGTGGGTATATAGTATCATCCACATCAAGAGGGGGAGTAGTTTCTTCATTTACACTGTTGTCTGCAAAGTCTGGAAGTTGGTTATAATGGCCGGATGTGGCGGGCAATTCTGGGTCGGATGGTAATGCAATGTATCTCTTGTAGAGAACCTGGTAGAGGCCATAAAGGAGCGATGCGACAAGAGTCAGGATGTCACCGACGAAAGGAGCTGGGGTATTCGACAGGTTTGCCTCTATGAATTGTGAATGTGGTGATATGGAGGCGGTCCCACCGTAGACCACGGTGAGAACCCCAAGGGTGGCGATGGTTACTGCAAACAAACGAAGGGTCCCCCATTTTATCCCAAGTAGCTTGACGCTAAAGAGATAAGCAAAAAACGCATTCGCATTCCATATTGCAGTTACGTCAGTGACCCTAAAGAAGTGTCGGCGAACAGAAAATGAGAAGTGGAACACCATACGGAGCGAGGGGAATTGCGATGAACCACAACAAGGCGGGGAGACTGTAAAATAATGTGATCGAGATGATCAAAATCACCAACTTTATCACAGGAGGGCCTGAAACTGCGGAATAGGAGACTGGGTTCCAAGCAGCCACCTGTGCCGTGAGAGCAAAGCTGAGGCCCGCCAGCAAGGGGCGAAGACCACACTTTGTCCTGAGTAGTACATGGACTAAATGAATCGGGAAAGACAACAAGAAGCATGAATGAACAAGATAGCTAGAGTCCCATTTCAGTCAACTACTGAACTGCGATACGTACGGGCTTACAATAGAAAATATGGTTGATTATACCCCAACGCAGTTTGCAGGTACTGCGAATCGATTAGATTACTACAACAGAGAGGTCCATCACCAACCTGGGCTGTCTGTGACTCCGCAACAAACGCGATGAGAACAGCGAGAAACAGGATGAGTTCAACTGTCCTCGATGAACGGGGAGTGCTCTCGCGGGGGTATAGCATCTTGAATGAGGCAAGCCGAATGGGGGCTTTTTGAAAAACTTAATTTAGTGATTTACTGTCGGGCACGTGACCGGGTATCCTCACCTTCCTTGCTGTCATGTTACGGGCTTTGCTTACCTCGACTCGCCCACTCCTTACGCGGCTTCGGGCTGCAATCATTGCCCATCCCCGTCACGTTTTACCCTCCGCTGCACTACCTGCCGGGGCATTAACGAGGGGGATGAAGGTTAGGTCGTCAGTCAAGGTTATGTGCGACGGTTGCAGCGTCGTTATTCGCAAAGGGAGGGTGTATGTTATTTGTTCAAAAGACCCCAAGCATAAACAGGTGTGAGGTATCCATTACGCCCTATCTGCATTGCTGATTCCATGAAGCGGCAAGGGTAGTATCCTTCCAGCAGCACAACATAAATTTGGGCTGTCTCTTTGTCTACGACAGTAATTAGACGCACTTGTTGGGAATTCCCCTTACTTGCCCCGAATCGCTTCGCGATCTGATCCACATCTGAAATTCGAACTGCACGCCATTTTCTGTTTGGAGCCCTCCTGGAACCTCGAAACCCACCCATGTGCAAAGGTCCTCATGGGATGCCCTTCTCCAATCTACACCATTCAGAACATCAGGGAAAAACACGTCGCAGTCAAATTCTGGACTATAAAGACGTGTTATGAGGATGCGATCTGCCTGGAGTGACAGTAGCGCTTCTTCATAGAGGGTAGATCCTCCTATAACGAAGAGACGGTAAACGTTGGTGTGGGATCGGAGAGCCTCTATTGCACCCCTTAGGTTCGAACACAGATATGTCGAGTTGGGGGGAGAGGGTGTTGTTGTGCCTTCCGGGAACCTGGTGCGCTTTCAGCCAGTGCGTCAGAGTAATCAGGATCGCCGCACAGATCATAGTCCTTGTTTCGACTGAGCACGATATTGATCCGTTTCTTCAATGGCCTGAACTTGGTAGGTATGCTTTCCCAAGTTTTCCTACCCATCAACACAACATTCGCCTGGGCAACGGGTGCGTTCGTCGTGGCACGGCTGAAGTATGCAAGATCCTTTGGAATCTGCCACGGCATCGTGACGCCCCGTCCAATGCCGTTTTTCGTTGTTGCGGCGACGATGAGGGTGAGTTGCGACATGTCTGAGGGTGGGATATGGGAACAAACCGAACTAGAAAGTGCTAGGAGTGTACAAGTACAAGACAGACAACTGCTCGCCGTTAGAGTGAAATTAACCCCATCTCTTCCATTCGCTTCCCGCTGGAGGCTTAACCTCAACTTTTGACTTTTTGACATCCTCCCAATTGGTGCTGAGCGTTGTCCCGCCACTCTCCTGGAAGCTCTTCATCATCGCGCGTTTCGTGTCTTCGTCTGCGTCTGAAAAAATCTTCTGGAAAAATGAGTTAACAGTGTTATCGCCACCAATGTTCGGATCCTCTTCCGTGGTTTTCTCCTTGTCGCCGGAAAGGATGTCCGTCGTGATACCCTCCCAATCCTTTCTTTTGTGAGTGATAGGAATTTGCGATGGTGGCGGCGTGACATAACCTGAGAGTGCTAAAATCACTGCGGCGCTGTAGTGCGTGATAACAGGCGGGAGACATACGATCAGGGGCATCGCCAACAAGGCTGCCCCATCTCCCCAGAACCATCTTGGCAAGTCTAATCTCAACTTTCACTTTGCCTACTGCATAGTCACTCTTCATGGGATCGATCTGGCCCTTGAGGGGCTGAAGCGACAAGACATTGTCCCCATTTTGATACACAAGCTGAGAAATTTCAGCGGACGATGCGGATGAAACATGTTAGATTACCCTTCGTGGTTCAAACTGCACCAACACTGTGTCTGGGTCAGCCCCTCGGTCGAATACCGAGAGGGTGAGTTTTTCGTCTGTCTCGTAGAACTCGTGTCTAGGAGCAAGTGAGACGTCTGATGTTGATACGGCGTGCGTCCCTACCTGAGAGAGCCCATGATCGTTGCAGATCTGAGAGCAAGTTGAAGATGGTCCAAACGCCCACTTCAATTGATCACGTGCGCACCAACCTGTTCCGCTCCGTGATGGCATTGGTACCCAAAGCCGTTCTATATTACGATCCAGTGTCCGTTTGGTCAAGAGCAGGTAAGAAGCCTTGTGTGGCAGTATTCGCCTGAACGAGTTTTTGTGTAGCACTTCTTGCTCTGTGAGACCGTTCCCCGTCCTCTTAACCTGCCTTATCCGTTTCCCAGCCAAGAAAAAGGTTATGGCAAAGACGATCTCGATCTCCGTGTGGTTGATACCGGTAGGTGTGGTCAAGATCACTCTCTGATGCTGCCCCGACCCCACCAGCCAAAGGGGAAGAATTCTCACCAGCCATGCTCCGTTTGAACTCAAGAGGTGCGCATGTCTTCCAGGCACTTTGCGCGCCACCTGATGACCCGATAGCTACCGTCCCGATATTGGTTGTTCCGCTGCAAGGTACTCTCGGCATCGGTGTTGAGACTCGCTTCAAGGTCATTGCCGATCCTAAGGTGAGAAGGAGTATGACCTTTCACCCATCGCTCACAGTCTCTGTACAGCTCCTAGTAGACTTTCTGGACAAATCCCGTTCTGCAGCATCACGCTCGAGCTCAACATCCACCGCGCCAGCACCGTCGTTATCTCCCGCGACGGTTGGTTTTACGTCGATCTCAAACGGGGTCATCGACTTCGTCTATTCTGACATTGTGGCTCCTGATCTGCTACTTCACTTCAGTTCGCGTGATCCACAGTCTCTGCAAGCACTGGCTGCATCATTAGTACCTACTCTCAACGCAAGAAAGCAAATACTCGTCACATACCTTGTGGATTGTGAGCGTGAGGTCATCAAGATGTCCGATAGGACAAAGGCGTTCTGGAGTGAAAAGAAGCATGAAATCGAGATCCTCCTCCAAAAATTGGGTCCCGGCGGGGAACACGCAGACGGATATTTCACAATTGCGAAACAAATCTGGGAGCATGCAATCCCGGATGTATTGATCAAGGTAAACGCAGAAATTATTGGCCCTTACATTCTTGGTGGGAACTCTATCAACTACAAGGGTTGCGAGCTGTAATTTGTTACACAGGGGATCAAATCTCGATCGCGGACATTCATCTCTGCGTTTGGCTAGTACACGTCGTGAAGCTCTCTGGTGGCAGTTGCGCCGACTCGGGGGATGTCGCACTTACAAGAGTGGAACAACACACGGGGCTTGCGCTCCCAAAAGATTCCCTTCCAAAGACGAGTTCACAGAGCAAGCTAGCAACGTTCTGGGATGCCATGAGGGGACGGCCGAGCTGGGCCAGGGTTTTGGCGTAGTCTAAAGGACGGCTGGAGATGTCAAATTATTTGCTTGAGCACGTTGATTATTCGCGACGACTTTCGTGTGATTTTGTTTGCCAACTCTAATTCCTTCCCACCGTCCGCAGGCTTGGAGACGCCAGTAACATGGCAGAGTCTCCTGGTCTCTTTGGTTTTTCAAGACCATGGCATTCTGGGGAACAGTACGAATTTTTGTCTGGTCCAGACTCACAGGACGTGTTCAGAGATACGGGGGAGCTCACGAACAGTTCATACCCAGATACCACACTCGGTGACCGCTCTTCTTCTGATTCTGCTGCTTCATACACGACGCCAACTCCCTCTCGACCATCGACGCCCTCGCCTTCGCTCCCAACGCATCGTATTACCTCTTCTGTCTCCGACATAGACGGTGGGCCGGCATCACCCCTGCTCGAAAGGACCGGGGCCTATACCGGCCTCCGGAATGGGAGTCGTGGCTGGTGGAGTCCTTCGCGCAGGAGGCGGAAGCGAGACGGGAGGGTATGGAGAACCTTCAAAAAAGGTGTAAGAAGGATTGTCCGACACCCATTGTTCCCTCAACAACCAATAACTATTGTAAGGTCTTTTCATATTCTTGGGGTTACAGCCTCGCTCACTCTTGATGAGATCTTTGCTCTTCTCCTTTTAACAGTCTTTGCAATCTCGCTCACATTGTTACTCATGTATATTTTGAATCCTGACAAGGAGCCATTACCCTGGCAAGCGTACTGTGCTATTCCCCCATCATCATCTTATCCTCCACGTTATCGTACGCCCCTGCCCTATCCATATTTAAACCAAATCTCGGAACCGCTACCACCAACGTTCCCTCCAGATGACTTGGATTCCATTCCACCAGCGGGAATATTTCTTGGTGTTTTCTCCATGGATTCCGCGTTGGAACGTAGGATGCTGGTAAGAACCACATGGGCATCACATCCTCGTAGTCGAAATGGCGCGGGTGCAGGTGACAATGGACTCGGAACATCACGAACAGTAGTGCGATTCATTCTTGGCCAACCTCGCAAAGGTTGGGAGAGGCGCATACAGACCGAGATGGAAAGTGAGTTCGTTTCAATGACGTGCCTTATGCTATCTAGGATTAACATAGTTGTGTAGTGTACAATGACATTGTTGTTCTGCCCTGTCCAGAGAACATGAATTCGGGCAAATCGCATGCTTACTTTAGCTGGGCTGCTGAAAATGCATGGGTACCCCCTGTCTATGCCAATGCCTCGATTCCGGCACCACAATTTTCCTACTCAAGCCAGTCGTCACCTGCGCCACAACCCGCTCCTCATGACTCACACCTTGCCTGGGGGGACTACGCGTCAGGCCAACCTACGCCTTGGGTTCGGCCAGACTTCGTTGCCAAAGTGGATGACGATGCCTTTGTAATGCTGGCGGAACTGGAGTCTAGGATGAGGTTAGAACTCCACGCTAAATCATATGGTGTCCTGGACAGTATCACCACCACAGCTGTGGCCGTCGACTCCGGGTTTCCCACTTCTCTAGAGTTAGGCGTTGACTCAGTATCCAAAGAAGCCGACGTTGTTCTAGACCCCCTGATATACTGGGGCTATCTTGTTAAGGATATCTTCATGGGTGGCGAATTATACGGCCTGAGTTGGAGTCTTATTGTTTGGGTTTCGAAGGACGCGACCGTCAAAGGTATGACGAGGGGCGCCGAAGACAAACAAACTGCGAAGTGGATGGCTCTGCACCCACAAGCTAGCCAAATTCGATGGGCAAGCGAACGATGCTGGATATATGACCATCCCCGTGCTGGTACTGTGTAAGCACGAAAATGGTATCAATACCTCACCACCTAATTCGCTCATCCTGCTTCTAGATATTCGCATGGCTTTCTTTTTCCTTCTCATGCAACGCGTATCAAGGAGTCTGTCCTATCTAGTATCGAGAAGGAATTTGAGAATAAGTCTGGTATCCCCAACAACCTTATACCGTCTTCGTGGGCTCATTCGACTGTGTCCACGTTCGGAACGCGGTACCAACAGCCAGTTCAAGATATGACATTGGCGGAAAGCGTGGAAGCGCTGGTAGAAGGAAGTGACATGTCGAAACTGCGTGAAGGTTCTATCATAAGAAACAGTCGCAGCAATATTTGCTAATTCGTTCTCTCAGGAATAGCGCTCGAAACAAGCTCGGCGTGGCGATATAGGGAAGGTCGCTTGAAGCGATACAAGAACAAGCGCGTTGGTGGGACGGTTGTTGTGCACTTCATCAAAAAGCACGAGTGGTTTTTGGAAACTGCCCTTGCTTTTCTCGAGACCGACGATTATTCGGAGTCTGAACTGGAACACACCTCCAACGAATTAAACGAGGAGACCCTCAACGTCGGATTCTCGGCAGTTTGGACGGATGCGAACGCGTTCAAGCATGTAAACGCCAGTTTGCTGACATCTGACCAGGTGATTGGTTGATCTACACCAGACATAATCCGACACTGTACACGGGACTTTGTTTATTCGTTAAGTCGTTGGAAGTGTATTACCCATCCACCCTTAAACTCCACCAAGTAAACGGACTTATACCAGACGAGCACACCCAATGGATATCCTAGAATGCTACACAGCATGTAGGGCCGACAAATAACCATCCAGTATAATTGGTGAAGACGCACTGTCTCCCGAAACAAGAGGTTCGGACTCTTGTAACCGGTTAAGCACTGCCCTTTTGATGGTTCTCTCCCACTGTCTGAACCAGACCCCTTCTCTTAACCCGACGACTGTGGTCCGCGTAGTAGTAGAACCCGACGCCTGACCAGCGTTACTAGCCAAGTCCGTATCAAGGAATGGGTTGTTGGAACTCTTGAAATCTCCACTATGTTCCGGGAGGGACGATACTTTCTCGACACGCTTGAGAGCGTACGCACCCCCACACACTCGCCAGATCCCACCACCTCGAGAGTGAAACCGTCGGAACAACCACAAGAAAGGATATATGAAGGTGATGATCAACAGAAATTTGATCCATCCATTCGAGAGTGCGCGCGACAGACGGTGATGGGATCGAACGGAGATTGTTGAGTTCAAAGTTTGAAACGAAACTTCGATATCCCCCCTGTAGTGTGTAGAAAGTATAACGGAACGAGTAGCAGCTGTAAGAGCATCGAAATTCCAACCATAAACAACCTGTAGAGTGTCAGCTAATGGGCCAGGTAGGGACAACATCAGACAGACTTTATGGTACTCGAATTCCTTGAAGAATTTTCCGCTGGCGCAATAGTCATCCGCCCACTGGCGCAGCGTCCACGAGGATTTCAAGACGCTGTTTACGTCCATGATATGTGGCTGGTCCTCTCTATACGCATAGCTGCTACTGATCCACGGGGGGAAGCCTCTGGAGTTACGTTCGTTATCCCATGCTTTCGCAGCCTTGACCTCCGCTTTCGTTGCCTTGCGCTTGTCACCAACGCCAACTTCGCGGAACATACGGCCGCGGTAGGCAGGTGTGGAGTCACCTACAGACCAGTGTGTGGGGTCACCAAAGATGTGCTGGCCAACGTCTATTTTGAAATCAAAGTCGACAATTCGTTCTGTATACTGTTCAGTCCTCATGTCCGAGTGATCTCCATGCCGTGAACGGACGAGGCGAGTATGAGTCTCGTTGTGCGACCCCCGACAATGCAAGAATATCCGGGGCGGAGTGACCGCTTGAGAGAGCAAGAAGCGATAGAGGGCTTCACCTAGTTGCGACGTTAGCTCGCATATCACAAAAGGAATGAACCGTTGACGGACCATCCTCGTTCAGGTGAGGGTCATGAGAAATAACATCCCCAGCACCCGAGACGAAGTAAGAGGCATCGTACGGGGCAAATTCTGGTGGATCTTCGCCACCAGGTGCGGTGAGCGTCTCCTGCACCACCAAGTCCGCCACGCTCTGCTCGAACGGGGGCGGCACCTCTACGGTACTGCGGTAAGACTGGCCCAGCGCGTCTTCTGGAACGAGCGATTGATCTTGTTGCTTCAGTTTAGTGACCATGCTGGGACTTGTCCGTCTTGAGACACGCAGCGCCCTGAGCGCAGCCTCTCAGTCACAACGTAACTGAGGCTGGGCATCAATAGCGAGGCTGCAGGGCACGGACGTATATCACACCCGGACCTGCCCAGCCGATGACAGGCAGGCCTGCACAGGCCATCTCCTTCACTGGACGACACACGGCGGCTCGCAGCTGGCGACGATCTTACGACTCAAGCTACGTGTTTTCCCCACCTTTCTGCCTCTTCCCGTACAGCGTTCCAGGTGTTAGAATGTCCCTTTAGTTCGTTTAATTCATAACATTGGCACCGGGTGAGTCTCTCATCACAGTTTGCGCCTCGTTGGGCCAGCCTCCCAATCCACTTGGTGTTCCAGAATTCCGGTTTCACCTTTCGCGTCCAGCATCTCGCAGTCTTTGAGAGCCTTTTGAGAGGCTTCTCTTTGTGTTGCGTTACTGGTGGTTCGCCTCTATTGCCCAACCATCCCTTCCCCGATTTTACTTGCGTCCCACATCCCCCCTTTTATCCTATATCGCAAATTACATGTCCCTGACCCCAGCTCCTGGCACTTCTATTTCTTTTGAATCCCCCCCCTCTTACAGTTCACCATCTCCGCCACCCGTACCTCTGAGCTACTTCCCATCTTCACATTCTTCTGGTGCGAACACTCACCTTACTTATTTCGGTGACCACATCACCGTCTCCGTTTACTCCTGCTGCTGTAACAACGTCGGCGTCGTCGAAATATTTACAACAGCCACCTCTGTGCGTTCACATACAGCTTTCGTGGCCTCTCCGCATGAACCGCTCGCAGTGCTCCGCAGCCTACGATGTCGCTAACAACTGTAGCTACCACCGCACCACAGATGTCGGGCACATTGTCCGTGTCATTGTCTACTACTCCCTCCACTTCTGCGCAACTCTCATCAGTGTCTTTCGCATCGTCTGCGATTACTGCAACCTCGAGCACTGTCGATCCGCCAACCACTTCGGTGCTGGGAAGTTCTACCCAGCCAACAACGCCTTCATCTATTCCAGCTTTCAATGGCACCCAAAGCCAATTATCGTCGTTGTTGTCGTCGTCCCTAACCACTTCCGAGCATAACACGATTGTTCCTTCCACTACAATATCAATTTCTTCCACTCTCGATCCGCCATCTACGATTGCATTTTCACAACCACCTTCCCCTTCAGAATCCAAAAGCTCTCCCCCAGTAGGAACTGGTATACCACTGTAAGAGTTTGCGTCAGATACCTAGTTCGAGTGTAGCTCAATGCTATAAATAGGACTACGGTACTGGAAAGCACCACGGTCTTTGTCACAAGCACGAACAGCCAAGGACAAATAGTAACAAGTGTACTTCCCGTGGTCACCGAAGTGATCACCACGACAGGAAGCGGCGGAGTCGCCACCACGGTGACACAAGCTGTTGTTAACCCAACACTTGCTTCCAACAATAGTACTAGTGGAGGATCATCGTAAGAGCTTACGTCTGTTCCCCCGTGACGAGCGCTCAATTACAACTGCAGGTTTTTTAATAACACGGGGGCTGTCGTTGGTGTCTTTGTCGTCGTTGGCCTCGCAAGTGCCTCGATCTTGATGTGGATGTTATTTGCTATACACCGTCGTCAGCGCATGAGAGGAATTGAGCAAGATACCGTGATCGAAGCCGCTGTCGCAGCTGCAGGTCTTAATCGAGCACCTTTGGATGACGGTGATGATGGTGACAGCTCAACTTCACCAAATACCCGGCAATTCTCGTTGGGGGTAGACCAACGAGCCAACCCCAGTCTGGCAGGTTCGAGCTCCCTGCCAACTTCTGCCAGAATTTCAGAAGCACCCGATGACTCTGCCAGGGATGGTAACTTGCATCAGGGGTTCCAGATAGAACATCGCGTGAGTAGTCACCCAGAGGGATACATACCAGCACGTACAACAAGTCCTTTGTCCCGTCCTGGACGGTTTGACGATCTCGGCTCGTCTCGCGATCGCAAAAGCTCGTACGGTCACACCCCAACGTACAGTGCAGGTAGTTTCGAACCCCTCCTAGCGAACTATGCACAGAACACGGCGGACCAAGATACCCCTCCGACGGAACAGTCACGAAATCCCACTTCCCGACGCCGCAACAGTGACTTGGGTCTAAATGGATATTCCTCGGACGGAAGTCCCGAAAATGGTTCAAGAACTAGTTTGAGGAGACGGAATTCGTCCGATGGTTCTGTCCCCCAAGAAGATGAGTACACCCACTACGTGCTAATGGCAAGTAACCGTCGTAGTCCATCGTGATATGCTAAACTTGATCTGTAGGTCCGAAACTTACCGGATAATCAAAGTCAACACTCTGAATGAATTAATACATCCCTCTGAGCGCTATCTATGTGCTGGGCTAAATCATTGGGCTAAATCATTTTACTTCGGACGCCACTTCGACATACTAGTTAGATACCACGCATAGCACCTCTGGCCTTCGTAACTACCATTGACGAATTGATTCCACCGACCATGTATATTTTCCTTTGTTACGCTTACCACGTACCATCTGCAGGTCCTGTGTATCATTCCGACATTCCGGAACGATACGATCCCTTGCGGTTCCAATGGGACGATCATCTCCGTTGAAACCTCTTTCGCAGTACATAGTATCTGACATTCATACGGCCATGTCTTCACGACCCAAGGTAACCAAAGTAACTGAATACGGCAATGCAGCATCATTCTGGGTGGAATATCCATCAGGACTGATCGATCTCTCCCGGGCGTTACATGCGCAAGAGGGATCGATTGACTCCCCCCAGCTACGGTCATCTCAACTAGATATATCTGTCAATGGCGATCGCACCATCAGAATCAACAAGGCTACGACTGCAGCCGTCATTATTGATATGCAAAAGTCAGTCGTGAGCTCATACTATACTACTCTGTACGGTTATTGATCGTCGGATTACTAGCTTTTTTCTGCATCCAGATATCCGAACTCACACTACCGGATTAAACTGCATCACTCCACTTCGAGCTCTACTTTCGACTCTCAGACAGCAGGGCGTGAAGATCCTTTGGGTGTGAGGATACTATGCCAATCACAAACTACATTCTTATGGATGTTTAGCAATTGGGGTCTCACCCAACACGAGCTCCAGACACTTCCCCCATCAGTAATCCGTGGGTTGGCCAAAAGTGGACGTGGTTGTTTTGGTTCCGAATTGCCAAATAATTTTGGTAGACTGTTGATGAGGGACGAATACAACTCTGAACTCTATGGGCCCCTGCAAGAAGATTACTTGTATGGCAAGGAATCAGGTACTGATGTTTGGATCCACAAGAACCGGTACGCGCTTTGACTGTTCCTCGGCGTACATTGGAACCCTGCATCGACCAATATTTTTTGCCAGTATGAGCGGGTTGTGGGGTCATCAAAGTGCATTGGATCTGTATCTTCAAGAGAATGGGATAACAACTCTTTTGTTCGGTGGTGTCAACACGGATCAGGTATTTCATGACCTCTTGTCTGCCTGGCATGAGCCAATATTTCGCAGTGCGTCGGAGGCACCCTTGCCGATGCCTACTTTCGTGGATACGATTGCATATTAGTCAGTGATATCACAGCAACCACCTCTCCTCCCGTGGCATTGGAGAATGTCTTTCACAATGCTACGAACGTAAGTAGATCTTCTTGTTTTGATCAGCCTTACATATAGTCAACAGTCTTACGGGTTTCTGACTGATACTATGAGGATCATCGAGGCTACCGCAAGCTCACGTCAAAGAACGTGAGCATGCCTCCTTCACCGAAACTGAGCTGCTTATTCAGTCTCTCATTGGAAGAAGTACTGAGAACCTCTTTTCAAAGGATGGTTAAGGGACTGTTTTTTGGGCGGCAATGACTCGGATAACAACCTACCTTAGCCAGATCTAACTTCATCAGGACTGTCTTGTAATGTGCGCCGAAATTGCACCTTGGATCTTCGAAGACATACACCACGCAACGGTCGAATTGATCAATCGAGCATGCTTTACAAGGAATTGAGCGATAAATCAAGATTTGTTCAACGTCCTCTTCAAAAAGAATGAGTGTGCTACTCCAAATGTGCCGTGGTCGAACGACCAAAAACAGACGTAGCTCTACGCAACCAAAGTCCATTCCAGAGAGCAAGTTTAAGTATCGGGTGGTTATCACTGGAGGAACTAGGAGGAATTGACCAGTGTATGACTCAAGAGGTACATCAGCCATACAAAATGTAAAATTTATTGGACTGGAGTGCGCTGGAGCGGCTTTGTATACGTGGAGCGGCGGCCTTCAACATGGCGGACGGGAAGGATGGGACGGTGCATATCCGTGAAGTCATCCCCTATCTCCACAGGGGATAGGCCAGGCGGGTATATTGAAGGAGTGGATGGGACTAACGATGAGAGAAGCACTCGAGTTTGACGTGGTGGCCCATCCCGCTAAACCACCTGAAGTACGACCTGTCGCAAGTTCGCCACCACGAGAGGTATGGCATTTTGGGCCTATATTGTTCGATGCCTTATCCTTGACATGAGAGGGAATGCCTTCTGTCGGCATCACTCCGGCGCCAGTACCGTGGAATAATGTAACACACCCCGGGAGGCAGTCGGAGGGGGACAAGACCACCACCAATCATCCTGATGATAGGTCTATTGAACAGCCCTCTGGAATTCCCAATTCCGATCGGACAACATAGTGGCCTCGAGCACTGCGTGTTTTCGCCGTTGGAGCTGACGTCTCCAGACCACACACAAATGGAAATGGCCATAGAGACGACGGCAACAGCCATAAAGGTCCTGACGACGGCACCGCGATTATCGAAAAAGCTGACAAAAGCCATATCGAGTACATACCGAGGACGAACAACATTAATACTTGCAAACTACTGCTCAAAGCTTTTCCTGGTTGTATGTCGCTTAGGCACCACCCAATTGAGTCGAAATCCTGATCCTGAGACGCCACCTGTTGAGACAGACATTGGATCCTGTCCGTACCGGCACGGTAGCTGTACTTGTTTGCGCGGAAAACGCAGAGGTTTTGAGAAAGTTTTGAGAAGGAGCATATGGCAAATCTCCACTAGTAGAAGCTCCAGTGCTCGCCGGGCTTGTAATCGATTGCGAGGTGAGGAGTGCTAGGGGAGACAATTTGTCCCGTTTCCATGCGTCACTGGACTTTACGTTTGACCGAGCACAAAGTTATGGATGAGCCACAGATGAATCGAGAGTACTAAAACGACGTGAACACTCACAACACTTGTGATGCACTAAATCTATTGCCTGCACTGGCAGGCGATATCACTATTGTGACTGAAGGTGACATGCTAAACAGAGTAGATGACACCCATAGAAAAAGAGTGAGCGCCGTTGTTGGGGTGGATAGCGACTGACTGGATCTCCTCCTACCCACAAAGGAGGAAGAAGCGGACGGCCATCCTCGAGACAACTTGCTACGTAGTCCCCTGCTGGATTCCAGGCGGTGGCGGCACCAGTTGACAATCAAATGAGGGTTGTGGTGACCACAAGATCAAGTGACCGCGTGCACATGATAAATGTACTACAGAAACGTTTATATGACTACTAGTAGATAAGTAAACCAGATTGAACGCAATAAACGCATATAAAACATTGTGTATCAAGAGGAAAAATGAGCAATGTTCGCGGAGACGGTATATGGACAAAGGGTATGGATGCAAAGCAGAAATATTGCACATGGTGCTCACGGAAGTATGCCTCGATGCCACTGAGGCGCCAGGCAACATGCCCGCTGGGAAGGCAGACACGTTATTAGCAACATTTACCCGATGGCATCCAGTTCCCCAGTCGAATCTTATTTGTTCGTCTTCTTCGAGCTCCACCGAGGCTACCAAAGCTAAGGTGGCTGGAGCTTGTTACTCTCCGGAGCGCCCGGTCCCCATAGCTGACACCACTGCCCGCCTTTTCAGGATCAAGAACACCCGATTCTATGGATAAAAGAATGGATCGTGCAGCAAGTAAGAAGGGTGCTTCCACGTTATCTCCCGTCAAGGAGGATGCTTCAAGAAAATGAATGCCTGCACAACATAATGAATCAGAAAAGACAGAGAAGACAGAGAAACAACGGTTACCGTTCTCGGCCGCCCATCTACTTGCCTCTGACCACTCCACCTCTCGATCCTCTTCCCGATCTGCTTTGTTTCCTACTAAAACTGTGACAAGATGTGGACTAGCCAATGCCCTTGCGTCGGCAAGCCACTTGGATAAGTTAAGGAACGTTTCACGGCTACAAAGATTGCAAATTGGAACACAACAAAATCATCGACGAGGACTGACTTGGTTATATCATAAACAAGGATTACGCCGGCGGCACCACGGTAGTAACTACGTGTGACTGACCTAATTGTAATACTTAGTAAAAGGTGTTTGGACGGTGCAGACACACGAACCGGAAACGCTCCTGGCCAGCAGTATCCCAAAGCTAGGTAATTCTGATACTCAACGTTGTAGTTTGAATACCAAGCAGAAATGCTGACCTGAAGTTTAATCCTCTTCTCGCCCAGTTTGACCGTCCGACTTGAAAATTCAACCCCGATAGTATGTTGCGAATGATCCTTGACTGTACGGGGAATCAGGGCAGTAACAAAGAGAGGACAGGAATACGGACAAGCATTGTGCGTGAAATGATGTAGAAGACAGGATTT
This sequence comes from Phylloporus aff. rhodophaeus, assembly GCA_038094475.1. NCBI lineage: Eukaryota > Fungi > Basidiomycota > Agaricomycetes > Boletales > Boletaceae > Phylloporus > Phylloporus aff. rhodophaeus. The sequence goes on along the minus strand of JBBPUD010000002.1, from coordinate 294,194 downwards.
ACCCGTTCCGGCTTCGCCTAGGAGGACCATTCAGCTGTGAGGGGGGCAATGGTTATCAACGAACCTATAATAATGTATTTCATTAGGAAATCTGGATGACTGTGAGTAAATGCTACTGGGACGGTAGGTGCAACGGACCATAAGTTTCTAAGAGTTCCGTTGCATCAACCTCGTACTCCTCCAACGCCATAATGCAAAATCGGTGAGTGTTGGCAGGAGAACTGCGGCTCAGACGTATATTCCCACGATACGTTTTGTCAGTCTAAATATCGACTACACTGCTGGTCTACCACATAGTACCAGGGATGCGCCATCCTTGCCGTTGAAGGTCCTGGTATAATTTCCTAGGTGTTGGAGGCTCGTATCTTGAGCTATCTGCGTGCAACGAGTCAAGAATTTCTTTGGCTCTTGCTGAAACACTGTGTGCGGCATTGAAGGTGTCAGACCTAGGGACGTCAGAACTTTCGGTGCTTGATTGTTGCATCACTAGTACTGACGAGGCGTATTTCTCCCATCCACTAGGGTTCTACAGCCACGCAGGTGATTCATACGAATCAATATCTCCTGAGCAGAACCGCACTCGACGGGAATCTCAGGGACTCAAACTGTCTTAACGAATGGCTTAAAAATTTCGGGCTGGTGTGGTGTCCCTGCCGTCTTCAAAGTTAGAGTTTGCTTGAACTGATTTGCAGTGGCTTGATGAACGTAGACCACCGCTTCGGCCTTGTTTGTTGTTTCTCGTATTCTTCAAGAAACCTGTTATCCGCGAGAATGCATTATCATTGTTCATCTCGTTAAGTGCGGATAAGTCGTCGAGTTTGTTTTAAACTACAAGAAGACCATGGAGCGGCTAGCAGACCGGAGTCAGGGGGACAAAACTTCATGGAACCGACATCTTTGACACCCTTCAGCAACAATCCCCTACTTCTATCAAAGGGGACAACCATGGTACTCACCCCGTTGACATTGGAAACAAGCTGCAGCTTTGACAGACTATCGAACTTAGAGTGATTCTAATCGAATGAGAGGGTTAATATGGTCTTGTGCGTCTTAGGGTGAGCTCTAAATTTTACCCTCCAGTCCTTTGTATTCTGGTCCGTCGTTGCGCAACTATCTCTGATGGCAACACAATCAACGATGGTCGCTGGGGTAGGTGGTTCGTTGAGAGACTTTCCAACGAATTCCTTGACTAGTGCATTTTCGTTAGGCGTCAACCACGTGGGTTTGGTATGCTTTTCGCTTGCTACGACTTTGGAGGGACTCGGGGTTGCAATATTTGTCGACGTTCGGGACAAGACAGGCTGGTTCGATAATCCCGACAATCTTTTATTTCGATCGACCATGCTAAAGCTAGTGTCTGACAGAAACCGTGGATCCTTCGCTTTAATATATGTAAACTTGTACAGCACCGAGCGCACAATCATTGGATGGCCAATGGTCAACTCTCCCACATTGGGTCATTATAAGCATCTCACTGTTTCAAACGGAATCCAAACGATCTGCAAAATGGATGGTCAGTGCGTGCTAGTGTCTACGTATGTGAGGTCAGTACTTGACAACAACAGAGTCCAAGGTACAAGTGAGCACCAGAGAAATCGGTATGGCTATCCCATCGTGCAATTACCCGGTCAAGAAAAGGAGCCCTTGGTATTAACCCAGCCTCACGGTTAGGTTGCAAGCAGCTAATCTATCAACGAGGTTCATACTGACCCGATAGCGACGGAGACGGCAACCAGAGATGGAACGCCATTACAACTGCACTCAGGTGATTATCCCTGGCACTTGGAGTAGAATATGACATGCTGATGGTACAATAGTCGTAACTTCTCTGCAGACTGGGGCGTATATCTGACTGCGGGTTGTTATCTCCTGGATACTTGTAGCCGTCTTTGTCCTCATGATGCTAATAGGAGTATTCTAGTGAGATGGCTAGCAAAAACCAGTCAGATGAGAAACATTCCTGACCATTTTCCAGCCCACTGAAGTGCAGCAAGTGAATGATTAGTCCATGTTTCCTTCTATTTTTATCATGAATATACAGGACCCTTTCATTGACCGAGTGGCACGGGATCAACGTCCAAGATTAATGACCATGAGGTGTGGAGGGAAGTATCCGATAGGCCTTGTGCTAAATGCCAACGTTAAACAATACGTAGGGGAGCAACCCAAATGTTGAGGTTGAAGCACTCACGGATTCAGACTTCCACACCAGGCAACGAACTGTGCCACAGAAATTGGGGTAAGCAATGCGCTGGAATCTCAGGTGTTCTTACTTCAAAAATCGGGCTGCTAATGTGAATTTACGGGACAATCTACGGGAACGATTTCATTGAGGCAGAGTTTCATAGTACGGCAGGGACAAAAATCAATGGCAAACCTGCCTGTGCACCATCCCCGTACGAGGTATGTACAGGTAAAACTTTTTGAAGATGAATCTGGAAATTGCCTGGAGCTCAGAAGAATTAATTAGAACGCATGTCCAGAAACGTGTATTCTGCAATGCATCAAATGTTAGGTTAGCGTTGCAAGCGACTTTATTGGTGAGCCATCATGATAGCGTCGGATATGAATGTGGCAGAGACTTGGCGTCCTCCAAACCACCGCCCATTCAATCCTTGGATGGCTTTCTTTGCGGAGTCAATGCTGTCAAACTTAAGGTATATCTCGCCCTACTCGCACGATCAGCGTGAAAACCCAAAGGTAAAAAAGTAACCAGACCTGTGTGTCTTTCTCGATTTTGATAGCATCGACCCTGCCGTACTTATCCTCGCATTCACCTTTGACATCATCAGCAAGGTCCTTATCCCAATCACGCTCCGTTTCTCTGCAAAAAAGCATTAATGGAGTTTGCCACATCGCAATTAGGGTAAATGCTAACTCCTCTGGATCAAACATATTTTTCAGTAAAACCGAGCGTGACTGCATAGCCTGGGGAATGTTTGGTTTGGTACTACAATTTTGGCAGCCAGGTTAATATGCTACACAACGGCAAAAAAATCAAGCATACACGAGTAAAGGTTTCGGGGTCGGGTCAATTCTGGCAAGTTTCTGCATTAGTGCCTGACGTGATGCTGCGTTCAAATTACCGCCTTAGGCCGCGACAATCAATATCCTATGATTTTGAACTGTGGAATAGCTTACCGCCAGATTCGTCCAAGGAATCCTGCTGGGTGTATTTCACTGTACCCTTTTCGTGAACAGTGTTTACTCGCAGCTGACGAAGTCATGAGCAAAGCCGAAGAGATTGCAGTTTAATACGAACCGTCCTCCCCGCAAGCTCAAAGCCTTCCATCTGTTCCAATGCCATTTTGGCATCGTCTCCCCTTTTATACCTATTAGTGCAGTTTTAGCAAACATCCGCAGACTTTTTAAGGCAAGCGCCTACTGCACGAATGCATAACCCTTGCTTCTGCCGGTCATCGGATCCCTGTGCAGATCAACAAATTCCAGTTCACCAAAAGGTTCAAAGACCTGTTTGATATCGGATTCCGTGAGGTTGAAATGCAATGAACCGACATATAGTCTGTAAAATGAGGTGTCAGACATACTTGCATACATGTGACCAAGGAAAGTGACCCACTGCATTGCCCCATGGGAAGCATTGACACCGGGTGGCAGATTGAGATTTCTGGAATGTAGTGTAAGCCAAATACAGTAAGCGGACAAGGAGCTGACCCGTCTCCTGGGTGAAGTCTGTTCCTTTCTGATTCAGTTAACTGGACCACAATAGGTAAACCCATTACGACTGTGCCACTCAAGGCAAGAGCCTTTTCGACTAGATCTATGGAACGGAATTCTACGTAACCAATGCTAAAGTTCGGTGAGTAGCTGTCGAAGCGAGCAGCAACACGATGCTTACCCTTTAGATCGACGGGAAAGCCTATCGGTGACGATACGAGCGTCCATGACAGTGCCTTCACCCAGTTTGTCTTCAAAGAAGTACCCAAGATCACGTGCCGTGAGACGAGCGGCAAGCTGAGAAACGAAGACAGACCGGGCCTCAGAATCGTCTTCTTTAGGTTCATCGGGATTGTAATCTTCAGGAGGATCGTACTTGGGAGAGCTACGTCTAGCGGTGAGAACGTCATGTGAAGCATATATATAAAAAAACAGAGGATGAAACGAAAGCTTACCTGATAGGTGAGCTTCGCTGCAAGGGATGCTTGTCGAGCTCGTCATCTTCAAGTGGTGTATCGTCGACTGGAGGAGGCCTTGGTTCACGACGCTCCTTGTCTCTCCGCAGCCGAGAGAGGTCCTCGAGGTCGTCACGAGCATCCCTCGTTCTTTTGTCGTCGTACCTGCGATCACGTGAGCGATCACTGCGGTCAGTCCTACTTCGAGGACTATCCTTCGGTTGTCCTGCAGGAGGATGCGGAGGGAATAGGCCATCGGTTTCGTCGTGTTTCTTTCGTTTGGAACGTTCCTCCTGGTCTTTTAGGTCTGGAGACTCTTCACCTTCATCTCTCTTTCGGCGTCTCTCTTTCTCGTCGCGGTCTCTGCCTGCCTCCCGTCTGTCACCACCACGGTGGCGGCGCTCTCTATCCCGTTCTCTGTCCCTCTCTCTGTCTCTGTCCCTGTGAGACCGCTCGCGAGACCTGCTTCGTCGGTCCCTGTCTCGGTAATCTCTCTCGCGACTGCGCCTACGTCTATCTTCGCTGTCTCTGTCTCTTTCCTTTCGTCGATCTCTTCGCTCTCGTGAGTGAGACCTGTGGGAACGTCTGGTGCGATGAGTGTCACTTGAATGGTTGCGCGAGCTAAGGTACACAAGGTAAGCAAACCTGCGTGTCTGGAAGTAGCTGAAAAACGGACGATTTCCTGCTCGGAGACATGTCAAAGTCCATGTCATTGGCAGACATCACACCTCTGGCTGGTATGGTTTGAATGTTCACGATTCAAGAGGGACGAATATAAACATGCGAAAACTTCGTTCTCTGCTCATACACAGCCACCACATGCCTGGAACGCTTTATAAGCAATTGGTCGACCTTCTCGATTTTTATATTCTCATCCTCGAAAAAACATACCATAACGGAATTTTTTTAGGTTGACTTGCCGCATGGCCAAGGACGAATGTTTTAGGCGTGCGGACTAACGTTCAAGCTTGCTGCAGAATGAATGCACTCAGAATTTCATCGTGTCTCGCAGGACTGGGCGAATACTAGTACGAAGGTTTGGTCCATTCACTCGGCATTTAGGCCTATCACGAGACGCTACTAGTAGAACTTGCGCCAAGGTCAACTGCAGCCCGACAGATTGAGATACGATCAAAATTATCCCCCACCAATCCTTAATGTATGTGTATGTCTCACAAAGGGTTTCAAAGTGCCGTATCTGAGACATCGTCAAAAAGGTAAAAGACGGTAGAATAATGCAACACCTACAATAGTAATATTCATCGATCAATGGTATCCAATCCCTTATAATCATACTAAATGCCCCAATCACTGGTTTGGTGGCAACGCATTCGGCTATAGATTCAATCTTCGGTCTGAAGGAACACACGAAGAGTTTCAGTAAAGTATCGTGGTCTTTGAAGAATGAACACACCGTGTGTATGAATCCCATACAGACCCACGCAGAAGGTACCAAACCATGTCCTTGTCTCTTCGAGCATACTCGTCTCGTTCCACAATTGAAGATGGGGACGGGACTCGGCGCAAGTTGCGAGACAATAACTCGAGTGCAAAGACGGCTAGGAGGGTATGGTCTTTGTTTTTCCCTCTCGTCAACATGGTCACTGAAGGACAATTGTGGTAGAGTGCTTCTGGGAGCGGCAAGATGACACACCATAAACGAGAGGGCGGAGGATGTATATAGCCTCAGCTGCCCAATCTTGAACAGATAGGAGCGGCTTTACGAGTTGTATAGAAGGTCTGACGGAAGCTGTTGTCAGCGCTTTTGGCAGAAGGTAATCTTCTACAGACGTATCCGCGCGTCCAGGAGGAGGAGGGGTAAGCATAAGGGTGGACGGTTGCAACGGAACGCGATTGTTCTTGAGGTGGTCCGGGGTCAGAGGCGGGGACGAGGAAGGACTTGTGGGAGCGAGCGTGGGGGAGGACCGGGTGGAAGATGGAGGTAAGGAAGCGGGGTCAATATCACGTTCTGGGATGGGGGGAGATAACAACGGTCTGTGAGTGATCCTGAGAAGGGTGAACCGAAGTATCGCTCTGAAAGTGTAAATATCGGGACGAATGAAATATGAGTTTGGAGGGCTCACTTTACAGACTCCATCAGAACGATACAGCGCCATCTGGTCCGGTTGGACAATTTGCGTCGCATGAGCATCTCAACAAGAAGCTGAGTAAATTTAATGAGCTCGAGTGCACGAGCGACCCATTTGTAAATGGCATCCTTGTCAGACCATGCGCGAGTGTATTTGGTATGAAGAGGAGTAGGCAAGATAGGTTTCCACTGTGGATCGTTTTTGATGATTCTCCCGAGCAAGGTGTCATGATACAGGCTTAGGATATTCAACAACGCGGACACTGTGAAAGGGTTGTGTCTGGTTATGCACAACACAAGCAGCAATGTATGACGGACAAGCCTCCGAAACAAGATCGGCATCCTTGAACCTGCCAGGTAGAAGCCACGTCAGAGACCTGAGGGAGGATTCAAGCGTGGATATTGTTGAAACGTTCTTGACAAGGAAGCTTTCGTATTTTGCTAATGTCGACGACATATGAGAGGGAGACAGGCCATTGCAAGGAAACTTCAAGGGCGACGTTTTGCCACACTTGGTCACGTGCCTAGGTGGAAGAAATCCTTTTGCAATACGCTGTATACGATAGTACTACGAACTAGTTGGAACAACCAGCTAGACGATTGTGCTGGTACCTCAAAGACTCGCCCACTCTTATTTGAGAGTCTCCACCGGTCGATAGTACGCGGATTGTTGATAGCGGAAACAAATGTTTATGTCAAACTTCGCGTCATACGCGTGGTAACTGGCAGGCCATGTATATTTAAACGTGATCCCCTTCCCTCCTTCCAGAGGACTTGATGCACCCAAACCCATCATCTAGTTCTGTTGCCCTCCCTCCTTTGGACTACCTGCGACCCAATCCAGTCAGAGGCCAACTCGAACCCCACGATGAACTCTCCAGAAAGTCTGGGTGCCGTTTTCTTCAGTGTACAGACACACCAGGCGAGCTCAAGGTGAGGAGTAATTGAAATAACATTTTTTATTCATACATTTTATTTACTAGGTGTTACTCCCCCCTCGGACCGCTCAGATATATGCGCTCCTTCTAAAGGCTGAGCTGGATGAGCTTAAAAAAGAACGCGATGCGTCTTGGGAGCACATCCTCGATATCCGCCGCCTGAAAGACCGTATGATCAGGAAGTGTCAACGTCTTGCAAAGGCTTACTCCGCGTCCAACCCTGGATCCCACGTACCATTCCTCACCATCCACGCCCCACCTGACTTTCGCGTCAAGGAGATAGAGAAGTGGATTCGACGTCATGAAGGCTCTGACGCGTTGAAAAGAATTGTCCCGTCCGATGCGCTCAGGCAGCGCGGTTCATTTTGCTGTGATCGTTGTGCAAACTTGGTACCTCACCAACACTCTGTATCAACTCGTCGCTCCTCCTCGCAATCTGTCCATTCTCGCCATTCCTCCACGGCAAAGTCACTGTCGAAAGGTTCCACGCTGACAAGACGTCCAACCGTACCCTCTAGCGACATGAAAGACATTGATCGCAGACCCTCCTCACCTAACAAATCATCCATTGTCAATGAGAACGCCATTCAACGCGTCCAAGAACAGGAAGTTCGTGCAGAAGAACACGCGACCCTTCACACTTCAAGTCATGAGGAAAACGTCACATCTCATGTTGTCGATGTCGTGCAGGCAAGCTCACAAGTTCGTGCTGTTAAACGTAGGCAAAGCACATCGACTGAGAAGAGCAAGTCCCAGGACAGCATGCGTTCCATACATACCATCCTCGAGGATCCACACGAGCTCAACACGAGTCACAGTAACCATTCTGTCGAGAGCCTTTCCGAGATGGAGTCGCTTGCTCGTCTCTCCATTGTCTCTCCAGATCCATTACCGGTCCCTTATCATGGATCTACTTCGGTCACTTTTATGGAGATCTGTGATAGCCCCGTGGACGTGACACATCCGGAAACGAACAAACCTCGACAAAGAACCTTGTCTGTAGGAGATAGCACGCCATCCCCTCCGTCGGAGGATGAACGTGCCATGGATGGCACCCTTCGGCCTGATTTACCCCGTAGACGGAGTAGCCTCAAGCGTAGTAACTCTGAACTCCGCATGAGCATGGCTTACTCGACGAAAACCGTGTCTTGGGCAATGGACCGAGACTGGGCCCAGCAGGTGACCAAGTACCATGCAGCGGCTGCCGAAGTAGACCACGCTGGTAAGTTTCTACATTCACATTCCTGTTTATTCTTCCTTGTACTGCACACAGATGCGGAATGGGGTGCCATCTGTCAGAAATATCAGGAAGAACTCGCTGGTTTGAAAGTTCTCCGCCGGAATGTTGCACAGACCCTATCAAAGCTTCGGATAGACACGGAGAAACTTCAACGCGAGGACGAAGTCATTCGGGACCAAGAGGAGAAACTACGTCAGGGATACGAACAGCTAGAGCAAAAACACGGACAGTACCGTGCAAAGGGTGAGGGGTTGTGATTCCTTGTTCGGCACTACTGACGGGTCCACCCTTTATTTTGTTAGTTAAAGCTGTTTTGCAAGAAACAGAACAAGTTCTGACTCTTTGCGGTACAAAACGAGATGGGGAGCACCAAAGCCGCTAAGGAGCCTCAAGTTTAAGCCGGGCTTGGATCACCTATGACCCATCTCTCGTTCACACATCTCCCTTGGATACAGTTGTATTATACACTTGTACCAACTCTTATTTTCATGCAGCTATGTACTCGGGAAACTTTTGACGTTTGTGTATACTCGTGTTGAACAAAGCTCAACTTCCATGCATAGATATGACAGTGAGAAAGATTGAAGAAACACAACCAAGTGAATACAGGTCCAACGACATCCAAACCTCCTTGTCTTGTCTCCCCCAGCATTACCCATAGTTCCTCGCGAACTCCTTGAGGACAGCCGCGACATGGCTTTCGTGAGCAAGGCTCATTAACCAAGAAGTAGCAGCTGACTGTTTAACAGTAGTATCGTTAGTACTCTTGTTCGCTGCGATTCGAGTCTGACCTCCTTGATTATCTCTGTCCCCAACTGCGTGCCGACGGTGAAAACCTCCTTTGTGCTGCTCCATAACACAGTGGATCCTATCTCTGTACCAGAAACTACCTGTACAGACCCTCTGGAGTCCTTCGAAGGGTTCTTGCCGGGAACGTATGGCCACTTCTTCTTCAGTTCCTCTTCGAGCGGGAGCAGACCACATAGTAGCGAAGGGTTCTTCTGAATGCACTCGTGCAGTTGGCTGCTGACCTGATCGTGTTCTAGGACAGACGGATGGATCGTTTCGTGAGTAACCTTGTCAAACTTGATGGGAAGCTGGCGCGTGTTGGCTTTCGCTAGAACGAAAATTCCAGTACGAGAACTTTTCTTGATTAGAGGATGAAAAAAAGGCGATGGGCGCGTGTGAACTTACTCGTGGGGAGGTTGCTTTCCCCAGGGGGCAACAGGATCGGGAAGTGACCTGATGTACTTCAAATCCACAGCAAGCACGTCTTGGATATTAGCCACCATCCAAGTCAATGTCAAGTCCGACAGATCATGATCATGCCAGCCACCTCCAACCTTCCGACCGTGTAATTAGCGAGACTAATGCCAAGACGGTCCGCACTCACGTCAGAATGTTCCCCTGGTATTAATGTCACGTCAATGTACACTGTTAGGAACGAAAGTCACTTACCAGAGAACCAGCACTATGTAGATGTATCAGGATCGTCAATTGAACCTTTATTCGACACTCACCTGTTTTAAAACCTGTCCTTTGCGACGCCCGCCCTCTGTTTGCTCAAATTTATTACAATTCTGCGGACGTGGTAAACAAATTGGATCGGAAAGATCATAGAGATCATGCAGAAACTTACAAAGTCAAGCCTTGTTTCATTGATGGCCAATGCTTGATATGCACGCTCGATGTGCTCACCAAGTTCAGTGTTTGGGAAACCAAAAATCGATTTGGTGGATGGCGATTTGCGAGTGATCTCCTCCGGCAACCCAACAGAGCCGACGGTGTCGAAAACGCCAACGCACCTAAATATTTAATAGACATGACTAAGTGGATCGTTGGCCGCTTACTTGATCGAGAAGGTGTGGTCATCAGAAAAAGCTCTCCGCTTTCCACGCGAAGCGGGGGAGGTCCAAGGGGCAAGCTCAGACTGCAATTCTCCTATTTCTGGAAGATACGTTTCTCATTGGGGACAACGCGATACAAGATCTGAAACGAACCTGCAGGGTCGCTCGATTTTCCCAACTTTTGGTAGGCAACAAAGATGTCCGCAAAATGGTCCATATCGGTCTTATCCAAAACACCAATAGCACCCTACATTGACATAGACAATGATGAGTATGGTCAAACAGGAGGCTTGGAAAGGCTCACGATAAACAAAGCAACCATTCGGGCCGTGTATGCACCCTGAGCGGTATTAGAGACGAAGAAATTCGTCGTTGCACGTACTCACTCTTGAGAATCCAAACAAGAAAATCTATACGACGTAAGTGGGAGTGTGGCATCCATATAGTATCAATACTACCTCGTCCCCTGGATGGAAATTCCTGTTGAAATTGGGGTCAGACCCTGCTAAGGTACGCCCTCGAATAGTGGTGGCTCACTGAGCAATAAACGCATAAGCCTCTTGCACCTTCTCAACTAGACGCAGTAATGGATGAGTTTGAATGCTACTAACAGGGGTGATGGCTACCTAGTGATCCTCCGGTGGCACCTGTAGAGTGGTTGAGCCGCATGCCAATCCAGGACAAGGCCCTTACCCTGAATGTACTCTGAGTAGAGATTTGGCGAGCTTCCGATACCACTTTGATAGAAGACAATCTGAGGTATCGCATACCCGCTGTTCAAATCATAACAAGTGAATCCCCTGGAGCAACGCACTGAGGGTCATGACGTACGCCCGTTCATCGCTGTGATTAAGCGCGCGCGAGAGTTTCTGCCAGAGTCTAACCGCAGTGAGCTTGATATGTGCATGTATCACTTACAAGCACGTTGGTATACTTCCAACGCTCCTTCACAACGACACCGTCTTGCCATGTTCTGCCACCAGAAGGATGAATCACAGTCAGACTACTGGCCTAAACTGCCCAATCCCTATACTCGCCCATCACAACAGATGATAATCCGTTTCTTGGCCTTGAACGGCAAGTTTGGCGTTTGCACAACCGCAACACTTGATGGCTGGGTATGATCAGAGGTGGACATGGGGATGAGACTTGTCCCGGGACCCATGCGCGAGATATTTATGTGGGATCATGTGGCAGGGTATCAGCTGCCGCATGTTTCAACTCAAGGAATGGGGATCAGAATGACCCATCAGGTAACCGGACTTGACCACTGGCTTGGCGGTGGTGTTTTCTTTTTTCCACAAGCGTTACGCCGTGGAAGTAGGGATGGAGCTGCGTCGATTCTGCAAGCGCAAGGTAAACTTACGTCGTGCGATGTACATGCTGTACCAACCAGCACAGGCTCTATCAAAACCGGTATATCGGTCACCTCCCCAGCCGGAACTCCGCCCTCGAATAGTCATCCAATGCCCGACAGAATGCAATCTCAGATAGTAACTCAGGTGCGTGAACCAGCTCAGAACTAGAGAAATCAGCTCCTTGGCCATCATCGGGATGTGTACGGCTATTCTTGTATAGTCAGGTACCGAAGACTCTGTTAGCAAAGCCACACGCACTGGAATTCGGTGAGGGTAGTTTGCCATGGTGGGAAACCGTGTAGCTCGATGGGTGGGTGTGGCGTTTTCATACTGCCTACGTGGTGAATTATCATGAAATCAGGTGGTGGCAAGCCAGCTTTCTAGAGTTCAGAACATTCGATCAATGGCGATGCATATTGGACCCGACCTTCTAGTACCGTCGACAGCTTTGCTACAGTCAAACTATACTCTAGTCTGCTTGGCATGGTACCATTCGACATAAGAGCTTCGTTGATGCAGCTTTGCAGCAGCGACCGGCAAGCCGAGACGATAGCAGGTTTACCAGAAGCACGGGACACTATTTGAAGTGTCAAATTGCCCGAAGCGGAGCGTACGCCATCGTCTGACTCCTGTCAGAACCCCACAAAGCTGTATACCGTAGGGCGGAACGCACTTTTAGACTGCATACGAACAGCGACGTTTCTACGCATTCGATGGCGAAAGTGATGCACCATCGCGATCACATTCAGGCCCACCGAGAGTGACGCATGTTCAGGGGAGTGGGACCTTGACCCGGAAGACTCTGAAGGTGGTGGAGTCAAAGGATACTCAACCTCCGACTCGCAACTTTCCTCCAGAGTTTCGCTCAGAAAAACGCGTCGGCGTACACTCTCGGGGCACCTGTAAAGGATACCTGTACGTATGCGTTCAGAATGTTCCGTCCAAGCGCCAAAGGCACATACCATTGCGGTCATGAACAGTGAGTGTCTCTATACCCAACGCTCGACACCAAGAAGCGACATTCTGTACACACTGAAGGAATGCAGCCTCCGTTTCTTCTGCGGGTGTGTCAATGTTCGCGACGAGGTTTAGACACAAGTGTTTGGGGACCTTGCTACGATGGGCTTTTAGCGGGTTGGGCTGACTCCATTTGCGTCGGTGCAACCACGCAGCAGTCGTCATGAACGCAGCGTACAGAAAGTGAATAAGGCGGAGCGCCCAGCGAGTCGACATCGGTTGCTTGAGAGGTTTACTATTAACATGAGGTTCACTGGTTTCTAGCAAGTAGAGTAATGAGTTGCCACGTGACTATATGATACGTGGACACCACGGCAGGCAAAGCCTCCGAATTCTACAGATCAAAGAATACCAGGTTCCTCTTCGATACCGCGCTTGATTTTCAGTAAGATCGTTGTCTTCCAATTATCCAGCTTAGCAACTTGATCATATTCAACAACACATCCAGTGAAAGCCTGTTGATCCTCTGACTGGATAGCGTCGGTAATCGCGTTGACGAATTTACATTCGCGGGTAGATGCAAACGCAGGGTCCTGTGACATATACTTCTGTATGTTTCGTTTGGCAGTGACAGAGTCCTACGTGATGTCGGCCAGACATCTCCGCTTGTGTGCCATACTCACCTTCATAGCGAGGGAGCAAAGACATGCTCGTAGCCAATACTCTTTGACACTGTATTTCGTGAGGGCAGACGTAAGAGATTGGTCCGCGACCTGCTCATAACGCTGAATGGCCTGCGGATATTCTTCCAGCTCAGCATGGAGATCCGCAGCATCTTTGTAACATGCATTCGCAGTACTGCAAATTTTCAGCAAATGGTCACTTCAATTTCAGGATTACGAACGCAGTTGCATCCTCTTGGGCATACCAGTCCCCTGCCCGCTCAAGGCTGTCGCAAGCTTTCCGAATGTCACTAAGGTCATGCTGATATATTTGCGCGATCTCCTTTTCTCTGTCCGCAGCTTGCCGAAATCGACCAGAGGCCGTTAAATGGGCGATAGTCTGAGAGAGGGCTTGGACTGCCACTGAAAGCACGAATTCAGCGTTTTGAACTATCTGGATGCAGAGGAAGGTTTTACGTTCAGGATACCCTCGTTTATATGCCTTGGCAGCGTTCCACCAAGCGTTGGCAGCTTCATTCACCTCCTTACACCTTTCCCTGCACTCGGCCTCTCTTGCAAATGCATCACCCGCATCCCTGAACTGTTTGTCAAGTTTGAAGGCATTGGCAGCCTGTTGATAGAGATCGCCAGCCTCCTCGTATTTCGTGGATGAAGAAGAGAACCATCCTGTAGAAGAATTGGCCTTCTTGTCCGCTTTCTCTAAGAGAGTCTGCGCAGGCGATTTGGATGGCATCGTGTTCAGAATACAGCCTTACAAGTTACAATGAGGTGCAACCGAGTCGCAGCACAAGCCACGTGATCTACACCTCGTGACGCAGCGACACGGCACATATCTTCCTCCGTCCGCTCATTATGTCTGCACTTTTAGGCCTTGTAAATGGGCTCAAGAAGGGATTGGAGGATTACCCAGTAAAACCAGGCGAGAGGTTTTCGTATGGTACCGCAGGTTTCAGAACCGTGTAGGTGCACGTTATACCACGATCTCACCCTGATCAGATCTAAACGGGATGCAGAGGAGACAAACTCGAATCTGTACTCTTCAAGGTAGGAATTCTAGCAGCATTGAGGAGCAAGGCATGCGACGGTAAGGCCATCGGCGTGATGATCACCGCCTCACACAACCCGGCCGAGGTATGTCTAACGCTTATATTGACCACATCGCTCGAATCCAGTTCTGTGCAGGATAATGGTGTCAAACTTGTTGATCCTCGTGGAGAGATGCTGGACACCTCTTGGGAATCCCATGCCACTGACTTCGCTAACGCGCCATCTCCTGACGCGTTCATCGCGCTTCTGGAGAACTTTGTTCGATCCAAACAAATACCACTCGAAAAACCAGCCAGGGTCGTATATGCACGCGATACGCGCGCATCTGGTCCAAAGCTCGTCGTTGCACTTGGCCGAGGTCTCGCTACTATTGGTGCCAAAGTTACGAATATCGGGATTACTACAACGCCCATCCTTCACTACTCGGTAGATACAATCAACACCACTCCGCAAGAGCAAAGTGTAGACCAGTTGATAAAAGGGTATCATCTCAAGCTCAGCACTGCATTCAAAAAGCTTCTCGTCTGTTTTCCTCACTGATCAACTGCATCCTGCCGTTAACGTAACTCACAGGCAGACAGAAATGGCTCGAGCCATTTGGTGGTTGATTGCGCCAACGGGGTCGGTGCTCTCGCTGCGAATGCTCTCAACGATTATCTTGGAGCGTCTCTCTCTCTCGAATTGAAAAACACCTTGGTGGAGAGTGCAGAAAAACTAAACAAGGATTGCGGCGCCGACTATGTCAAAGTCAACCAGAAGCTGCCGCCATCCCTCGAGTCCGTGCTGAGGCCTGGTCAACGTGGATGCAGTCTGGATGGCGATGCTGATCGCCTGATCTACTACTACTTAGATGGCAATGGCAAATTCCGCTTACTTGATGGGGACAAGATCACAACACTGGTTGCGGGCCTCATCGTGAAGCTAGTCAAAGATGCTGGCCTCGAGGATACCCAAGAGAAAATCAAAGTTGGCGTCGTTCAGACCGCATATGCCAACGGAAGCTCAACCAAATACCTGTCAGAGGTTTGTCCGTGCCAGAGTGGGCCGAATATATGCTCATCCTCCTGCAGAGGCTCCCTGTGACATGTGTACCAACTGGTGTGAAGCACTTGCACCACGCCGCAGCAGAGAAGTACGACATTGGGGTTTACTTTGAAGCCAACGGCCATGGGACAGTCTTGTTCTCGTCATCTGCTCAGCGTATAATCACCGCTCATCAGCCATCCACGGCTGCGCAGGTCACTGCACTTGGCCGTTTAAAGGACGTGATCGATGTTATCAACCAGACCGTTGGCGATGCACTCTCCGACATGCTCCTCGTCGAAGTCGCGCTCTACCATTTGTCCTATACTGTAGATGGATGGGATAAGTTGTACTCGGATCTTCCGAATCGATTGGTGAAGGTGAAGGTTGGAGATAGGAACGCCTTTGTCACGGAGGATGCGGAGCGCCGCTTGGTGCAACCGCTTGGACTTCAATCAAAAATCGACCGGCTTGTACAGGAAGTGGGGGGCCGCTCGTTCGTTCGGCCAAGTGGTACGGAAGATGTGGTTAGGGTGTACGCAGAGGCACAAGATCCAGATAAGGCCGTCGGTAAGAGTGTTCGTCCCGACGATTTACGATGATTCTGATTGTACAGATCTTGCGTACCGTGTCGCGGGACTTGTGTACGACGAGGCTGGTGGAGACCCTGCGCAGAGGCCCACCGAGTTCAGGTGACCAGGAGCGGATGTATGTTGACTTGTACGATTACCGGGATTCGAAATAAAACGAGTATGTTCCGTAATGTGGTGCCATCATTGTCTGGCAACGGGATGTTGTCGCTCTCTTTCGTGTACGACTTGCATCCATGTGTCGGTTCGTGATCTACAAGGGCACGTCGCCAGTCAAGCTATCCCATGTACGCAGTCCCGTTTCTCCTCCTTGCGCTGATTTGAACATTCGTAGCTACTAACACGTCCCTGCCATTCTATCATAAACCAAGCCTTTGACTCGAGGCTGCGCCTGGACCACCGCAGACCAATAAACGGAGACGGATTCGGTGTTGGTGCGTTTCCTTATGGTTTCCACAAGTCATCTTGAGTTGAACTTCTTCTCAGGCTGGTATGACACCATCCATGACGAAGAGCTTGGCAGCCAGCCATGCATATTTACTTCCGTGACACCTGTAACTTGGCTCGTTGAACCCGAAAGTCTCCTCTGACACAAAATAGGCTTGGAATAACGCGAATCTCGTACGCTTGGCAGAGAAAATCAAGTCACCCCTTGTGTTGTACGTAGTGAAAAACTTGTTACGCCGCCTTCTGATCTTTCCAGTGGTCATGTGAGGGCAACGACTGCTGGTTCTCTATCACTAGATAATTGCCATCCATTTGTCTTCGGCAACATCATGGTGCGCCGAGTCGTGAACTAAGGATAGGTTGTCACCCGTAACTCCTCAACCCTAGTTCATGCACAACGGAGGAATCGCAGATTTCCATTTGGTCAAGCGTAAACTACAAGCAGAATTGTCGGATGAGATATTCAATATCGTACAGGGAAACACAGGTATGTTGATATCCTTGGTAAGGAAATTCCGCCTGCTGAGTGAACCTAGACTCGGAGTGGGCATTCGCATTGTTTCTATCCAAGGTGGGCTGATATCTAGCCCGAGTATCGCGCTGACCTACTCTCAGCTGCCCGATGCGAAAGCAAAGTCTGTCGCACATCAAACACTACAGCGAGCAATGCTGGACACCATTACTTCCCTCAATAATTTCGCAGACCTCGCTGGTATTACTGAAGTATATTGCCTTATTAAAGCGATGCGCAGGTAACTCACCACATGCTTAGCCCAGTTTGATGAATTTCTGTGTTACCGACGGCGAGAGTGTGGTCGCAACACGCTATATTTCGTCTCGTCACGATGAGGCCGCCTCGCTGGTAAATTTGGACGCACAGATACGTTATTCCGTGGTCTAAGGGGTGTTTCCAGTGGTTTTCATCTGGCACAACCTTCAGTGAATATGCGCAAGGTGGTCACTACAAGATGACAAAAGCTGATAAACGGGAGAACATCATCATGGTTAGCTCTCTCACCACGTACGCTTGCACTGCTGATATATAGACCCTAGATTGCCAGCGAGCCCCTAACGTTTGAGAAAGGTGTGTGCGCAGACGCTGGCGCAATGTATTCTGCCTCAATGTTTGACAGCTGATTGGATGGAGATACGAACTAACAATATGGTTGTGATCACGTCGAAGATGAATTTTTTGCAGATACCTATTGTTGACCAGTTCTATGTTTCACCATCCGACCCTGGTGCACTAAACCGTGGAACAGACTTCGCGGCCGCGAAGGGACTCCTTAGCCCAAGGAACACGCTCGCTCCCGCACACGCTAGGGATTTTGTAGCACCGTTGTCGATGTAGTGCTCGATAGGGTTCATGTTTTGTTTGTGGTACCATAGAAATGTGCGAGCTGGGATGTGGCCACCAACTTCTCTGTCGCCATTATTTCTGAGCGCGAGTCAACCAACGGTTCTATGAATCCCTGGATACTATGGAGTGCGCTGTCTCACACGGCGAGGTAGGTGTATCTCTCTCTCGCATTCACCACCGTCGACCCTGCTTCCAGGTTGTCTACAGTGTTGCAGATACTGCTCTTCCTTCCCTTGACCCTCGCAACCCTCTCCACTCCCGCGTTCCTTTTACTCTCGCTCCTACTTTCCGTGCATTCGTTCATTCATGGCACGCTCATCCTTCTCTGGGGGTCGCAGCTGCTATCTGTGATGCAAGTTCCAATGCACCCTTTCCTTCTCCTCGTGTCCTTCAACGCCTTCTCTCAGTCTGTTCATCCAGCGCTAGCCACCGCGGTCAGTTGGTGGGGGAAGCTCTTGACGTTTTCGGGACCGACCTATGTAGCCATGGAGGGTCTCTCCAGCCTTCTCTTCGCCCAGAAAGTCGGACAGGTTGGGAAGGAGCTGGCAGATGAAGCAGAAAGCTATCAATTCGGCATCCTTATCGCATCAGCTGCAGCATACGTTGTCGCGGCGTGGTGGATTGTCGTGGTCAGCCGTTCTTTCGCTTTGTACGCCGTAAGCTCTCTCACCTTTGTTCACAGGCATATCCGGCTGCAGCCACATCACCACTCTCTTCCACATTACTGGGTGTCGCATTGACTGCATTCTTGTTCTTAACAGTGATAGGTTTTCGCCTCCGCCGGACAAATATCGTAGAATCATCAATGCTCTCTTTGTTCCTGGCCTATAACATATGGCTTTGCGGCTTTGATCAGACATCCTTCTCTGATCCTGCATCTTCATAGTATGTTGCGCTAGTTGTGCCTTGCATCTGTCATGTGCTAACGCGAAGATTAAAGTGCACCGCTTCTATCTAATATTCTTCCTCATCTCCAAACGCTCGTGAACTTCATTACGAATACCCTCCCAAAGCCGGTGCTTATTGCACTATTCTATCGATTAACTATCCTTCAGTTTGCTTCGCGCATACTACCCACGATCGGCGTAGACGCATGGGAATCAGACGACATTGGAAATGACGGTTGGGGCGGTAGACCTGTATGACTGTCGAAACTCGGTTCCTATGTCCGGCTAACTATTGGACATCCCGTAGACTTCGACATTGACTCGCTTCCTGCTGACATACCGACAACTGATATTCGTTATGGTGTACTCCCACTTGCTGCGTACGTTTTTCGAACCGCTCCTCGTCACAAGGCTCATGTTTTGGACAGTTTTAGATCCTGCGTCCCAGGTTTGGTGGCGTTGGGCAAATGTCATGTTTACCCTCCTGCTTTGGTCTGTCGAGCTCGTCGTTAGCCCGGACGGTGATGATGTGAGCACAAAGTGGAAAGTGGAGTAATTGTCCGGACGGTACCCTATCGACAATGTCACCATGATTCTAAACAAGGTTCATCAGGCTCTGTTTGCCTTCCATTCCGCCTCTTCCTCCCTCGTCCCTTCATAGTACTCCCTTTTCCAGATTTGCGCCTTCTCTTTCACGTCCTCGAGTATCTGCTCACATGCCGCAAAGGCTTCCTTCCGATGGGGCGATGACACCGCGATGATTATCGACGGCTCGCCCACTGGAACTGTCCCAAGGCGATGGTGGACGACGCATGATATCAGAGAGACGTCGGCTTTACGGACGTCCTCAAGGATTTGTGCCATGGTTTTAATGGCGAGCTTGCTGTAAGCTTGATAGTCCAGACGTGTCACTACCTTGCCTGGGTTGTTGGTGTCAATACAACGATGTGTAGTGTGCAGTGGTAATACCTTTGAAGGAGTTGCGAGTCGTACCAATGAAAGCGGCTGTTGCACCTGCGTTGTCATTTCTGACTGAACGGACGATTGCGTCTACGTCGAGGGGGTCGTATGTCAAGACACACGAGCAACTCTCCCAGTCCACTCTCGCCGCCGTGGATGTGCTCGGGTAGACCATGGTCGGTGGCGAGATCGATCCTGGCAGTGACCATTACCCCGTCTCAACCGAATTCGACAACTCATGTTTGGGACACGAAATTGCACCCGTATTGCTTTACGAAGCGTTTCTCCATTCGCTAGGCGTCGTCGACACGCCCTTTCAAGCCACTCACCGTTACATGGAGCGCCAATCGACGTGCACCCAGAAGTCGAGGATGCGTTGGCAAACGGCCGTCCAGTCGTAGCATTGGAGTCTACGATAATCACTCATGGAATGTCATATCCCACCTCCCTCGAAATGGCACAATCAGTGGAGAACATCGTCAGGTCCACTGGGAGTGTCCCTGCCACAATAGGCCTCGTACAAGGTCGCGTCAAAATCGGTCTCCAATCCGCAGAGTTGGTTCGCCTTGCGAGTCAAAGTACAGGTCCCGTGAAATTGTCCAGAAGGGATGTCGCTGCTGCCATAGCATTGAAGAAGGATGGTGGTACTACGTGTAGTTCAACCCTGATTTTTGCTGCCCTGGCTGGCATCAAGGTATGATTCTTTGGTACCGGATGGAGTATATTTACTTATGACACTATCAGATATTTGCTACCGGGGGGTGAGGATCATATAACGCAACTAATTTTCTACTCACGCATCTACAGTCTTGGCGGGGTACATCGTGGCGGAGAGAATAGTACGTGTCACTCTGTCCTCTATCAGAATTGGCTGAAGCGACAACTCCGGCAGCAATGGATATTTCAGCCGATTTACATGAACTTGCACGTTGTCCCGTGGGTTTGGTCTCAGCTGGGGTTAAATCGATCTTGGATATAGGAAGGTAGGTCGAATGTGTTTAGATGATTGTTTCTCGTGGTCTTATTCATTTTCAGAACGCTCGAATATCTCGTACGTTGCGTTTTTGGATACTCTGCGAATTCAGTCGATATTTGTGTAGGAAACCCTTGGGGTACCTGTGCTGTCATACGCCGAGTCCAGCGACTTCCCTGCATTTTATTCTCGCAAAAGCGGTTTTGAGGTATGTCAAAGCGTCATTAACACGACTATCACGCTAGAACAGCTTTTCAGTCTCCTTGGAGAGTTGACGACCCCGAAACCGCTGCTAGGATTCTTTGTAGGGATGTTGATTCTACTCTACCATACGCTGACGGTATTCCAACAGACATCCAGCAGCAGCTGAGCATGTCGAACGGTGCATTGTTTGCTGTCCCTATTCCAGAGAGGCATGAATTCGATGGTGCCGCACTGCAACAAGCTATTGAAGCAGCTCTACGAGAGTCGGAGGAAATAGGCATGTCAAGATCGGGGAAGGAGGTGACACCATGGTTGCTTAAGCGGGTTAGCGAGCTCACCGGGGGAAAGTCCTTGGAGAGCAGTAAGTAAGGCTTCGTGCGCTGTTTCGCTCATCATTCCTTGTTGGTTATAGATGTAGCACTGGTTCAAAACACTGCCCTTGTCGGTGAGCGAATAAATGAACCTTGTGCGCTGTGATTCACGGTATGGCATACTAGGTGGGCAAATCGCCGTGGAATATGCCAAAATTGCAAGCGATGCACGGAATGGGAAAAATGTCAGTCGCATTCCAAACTAACTTGCCGTTGTGGCTAACATCCACACCAAGTATTTTTATGATGATGTCTCTGTTGATTCTTCGTGGCGAACATTTCGGAACCCTGAGCCCGATGAATACGTGTCCGAGGGCGTGGAACAAGGGGCTCAGGACACAAGAGTTGTTGTCGTGGGATGCGCCGCTATGGACGTTACTTCTCAGGCCGATGAATGTACCAGGCCTGAACAAGAGAGCACCTACCCTGGAAAGGTATCTATTTCGCTGGGTGGTGTCGCTCGCAATATTGCAGAGGCGACACACCGAATTCTGTCGGGGACAATCGGACTTGATGCTGCGACATTACTTGTTGCTCCAATTGGGGACGATGAATTTGGAAAATTGATTAACGCCACGACACAGTCACTCGGAATGCGAACAGATGGTCTAATGCCCATCGAGGGTAGACAGAGCGCCATTTGCAATTTACTCCTTGATTCTCATGGAGAGCTACAATACGGTATTTCTGACACGGATCTTCTGCATGCATGCGAAGCAGATCAGGTAGGCATGATCCCTATTGAATATTTGTGTTCTCTCATAAAGGTGTCTCAGATTCTTGCTATTCTTCGAGAGCAACATCCAGGGTTCCTTGCCTTCGATGGTAATCTTTCCTCGGATATCCTTACCACCCTTGTGGCAGAGAGTTTCAAGATGGATATCCAAAGTACGTCTCTTACGTTTAGATGTCTGTCTGATAACCCAGTTTCTTTTCAGCATTCTTGTAGGTCTGCTTTGTTTACTTCCTTTTCCCGCTGACCAAAAGTCAGTGAGCCGACATCAATCATCAAGGCACGGCGCATTTTTCCTGCCATAACTGCAACCCCTGCAGATTCCGCCCGATCGGTGATATCATTCGTCTCACCAAATTTAATAGAACTCGCACAGATATATCAGGATGCTCGTGACCCCTTCAATCTGATGTCCCACGAGCGTTGGTGGCGCGTAATCGATAGCTTTGGGCTGGGATCCGCATTCCGCATGGACCTGACTCGGCTTGCGGAGAGAAAGGTCTTGGACTCAACACCCGACCTGGGCACATTATCGTTCATAGTCGAAAACGGCACTGCGCAAATGGCTGTCAATCTGTTACCCTTCTTCCAGCACATCGTGGTCAAGTGCGGAAAGCTTGGTGTATTAGTTGTAATGCGACTCGACAGAGTAGCGGCAAGTAGTTGGGCGACACAACACAGCGATCCGGACTCCCGATATGTCATTGCTAACTCCCCAACCTCGGACGAGATGGTCGTTATCCAACACTTCCCTCCCTTACAAGTAACGCAGGACGTGGTATTCAATTCTACAGGGGCTGGAGATTCGCTTGTTGGGGCGTTACTGGCCGTTCTCGCTCAAGATCCTCACGCGTTCAATAGTCCACCGACGTTATCAAGGGCTGTGGATATTGCTCAGCGAGCAGCTATTCTGACTCTGCAAAGTCCATGTGCGGTTTCTCCGTCATTATCTTCCCTGAAGCACGCGTAACTATACTACAGCGCCATTATCTATGTATTCTATTGTCACTCTAGAGGTCCAACTCGCACCGTGCTGCGTGCAATCCGTATCTTCTCTTTCTCAACCATTTGCGATGCTTTGCGGTCCTCCTTGACCTTTTTCTCGTAATATGCCTGGTTGTACGTCAGGACCAGACGGATTGAAGGATTGAAGTGCCACACCTGAGCCCCATGTTTCAAGCGCGTGATAATGTTAGCAGCCTCCCCTTTGGTAAGTTTCTCTGTGGATTCTGCGATGCTTGCCGGATCCATTGCGCGTTTGCCCCTCCTTTTCTTGATGAATGCCTTTTGGCCGTCTGTAGCTGGGTCTTGCCGCCACCTGGCATTCCGAAGTAAACTGCCCAAGTCAGCAAGCATCAAGACGTCTACATGAAATTCGTACCCCAGAGCCAGCGACCCACGGAGAACCTTTTGGGTGGCATATGTATCACAGCTCCTAAATGCATCAGACAGCGTTCCCGCAGTGGATATCAACCTTTTCCGCATGAAGGGAGATACCTTCAATCGTCTAGCGGACGCCAAGTGCATGGTCGCCTCGGTGTATGTGGCGTTGAAGCGTGCTGCACTGTCGATAAGCGCCTTTGATACCAATTGTATATTGCGTATTCACCTTCGACTTCCGCTTCTGTTTTGGGGTTTGGTTCGATTCGTATATAGCCTTTCCCAAGGCATTCGAGAACGTAGATATCGGAACCACACCCAACCCATGCATTCCGGCTCAGCTTCGTGATATGAGGTGCACCTGAAAAGCTGTCGATCATCGCAAATGGATCATCGTGGTCGATGTAAGTAACAAAAGTTGGGTCAGGTATTGCACTGTATCCTGATTCGACTGCAATACCACAAGAACCGGGTTCCGCCCTAGCTCTCAGGTCATCGATGCTAGCATCTAACACAACGATGAGCATCCGATGTTTATCCATAACTTGAATTACCGACCATCGAGGATTTCATCGGGATCCAGCCCAAGCAGGGTCGGAACGGAAACAACACCAGAAACCCGGGAGGTTGAATCCACAAAGTCAATAATGCGACAATCAACTTTTCCACTCGCAGGGGACTGTCGCATGCCTCTACCGATCTGGAACAACGATTAAAAGTTCACACAAGCAAGTCATGTGAAAACGTACCATCTGCGTGTAAACATTTTGAGACCGTGTAGGACGGCAGATAACGATACAATCAACATTTGGAATGTCTGCGCCTTCAGTCAAGATCGCTGTTGACTGTAAGAACCGCTGAGTCGCCCCACAGAACGTCATGCGACGTACCGCAATTGACTAAGATGGGATAGCGTCCGGCCTTGAACTCTGCGATCAGTGTTCGCCGTTCACTTGCGGGTGTCTTGGAGTGCAGTTGACGAGCATCGATTCCGAACTCTTGAAAAATCTTTGTGAGCTGTATAACGTGGTTGATATTGACACAAAACACCAGGGTGGACTTGCGATCAGCTGTTGTCGATATGAGCGATGTGTTCGTACACCTAACAATACGTACATGCACGGTCCAGCCATGCGCGCACAACGAGGTCATTGATAGTCTCGGTGTTGATGATGCGCGCGAGACTGGAAGCATTAAAGTCACCTGTCTTGGAGTTGAGAGTGACTCCTCGGAGATCGATGCTAGCTTTAACGAAAGTGAATCGCACATCACATAACCTGTGATCGATTTATGAGCGGTTTGCGTGCATACGGTATAACAAGCTTGCCATTGCTCCTTTATCATGTCCAGGAAATCACGGTGGTAAACGATCTTCTCAAATACAGAGCCAAGTGCGAGACCGTCGTGACGGCTGAATGTGGCAGAGAACCCAATAATCGGGACGGAATGCGGTATGCGAGGAGGGACAAAGTGTGGATCAGGATTCTTGATGTTAGTATTGAAATGGGATAGTATTCGGCGATAGCTAGAAAGAGGCGTCAACGTTGTCCGTGTATCGGAAGAGTGGTTACCTACGAAGGTGCTGCTGCATGGTGTGCCTCATCTACGATGATTACCTTGAAATCCTCTGGTTGAAATTTCGCTAGTCGCTGTGGTCGGAGCAGAGTCTGGTAGGTCGCCACGGTCCTGTGTACGTCTTAATAGAGGAGACTGGGACGGTGATTGAACATACACATCCGCTCGCCCGCTTGCTTGATGGTTGAGGCCTTGCTCCAGCTCGACTTTCCAGTGAGGGCAGGTTTGTTCTGCTTGAGCGGCGGCCTGGCGTGCTAGTTCGACACTATTGACAATGATCAAGGAAACGGAGGGGCGGGATGGATTGGATGGAATCTGGCTGAGGAGCGTCGTAAAGACCGTGGTTTTGCCTGCGCCAGTGGGTAGCGAGACACCGATGCGGGTGTTACCAGCACCAAGGGCGGCATGGCAGGCATCGAGACATGACTGCTGGTACGGACGGAGGACAAGCTCACTGAAACGACGGGTCCAAATGAACATCGTGTGGGTAGTTGAATAAAATCAAGTCTATGAAGATATAATGCTGATGGGGGACAAAACGAGGGGACAGAGCAAAAAAGCCCAGGGTACATAACATCATCGTCTAGCCAGATCCACCAGAGTAAACCTTGCCGAACATGACCTGCTGCAGCTTGTCATACAACGACAAGACACCAGCACCAGCGACGCCACGGAGAATGTTGGCACCAGCACCCTTGAACAACGATTTGGTTCCCTCCTTGGCAACAATTTGCGATGCTGCATCAAACATGGACTTGTAGTGAACGCCAGCTCCGGAAGTCATCATCATGCGACGACTAACAGACACGTCAGCAACACCCAAATTCATTTTTTAACAACACTCACCGGATAGTGTCAAGAGGGTACGATGCAAGACCAGCACCAATTGTAACACCCCACCCAAGTAAGAACGACGCCAAGAACGACCCTTGAAGTGCACCGACAAGGACGACGGGCTCTGCAACAAACATCAATACCAGCCAACAACTAGCCAAGACGAGCCATACTCAGCGAATCGTAAACACCAAAATAGAGACCACGGTAAACGATGATGCCAACCACCGAAGGCACAAAGCCACGGTAGAGACCGGCGATACCATCGGATGCAAGCGTCTTCCTGTAGACATCAACAAGACCATTGAACTGACGTGCTCCGCCACCCTTTGCAGACTTGGCGTCATTGGCAAGTCGAGTTCGGGCATAATCGAGAGAGTAAACGAAGAGGAGGGACGAGGCACCAGCAGCACCACCGGAAGCAACGTTGCCACCGAACCATTTCCAGTAGCCGTCCGACTTCTTGAAGCCAAACAATGACTTGAAGTAGTCCTCTGCGACCATCTCAGCAGACGATTAAAAAATAAATCGACCACATACTGAAAGCAAAGTTCAGGGCTTGCGTAGGGAAGTAACGAATCACGTTGGCGGTGTTACCACGCCATAACGAGACAAGACCCTCTTCCCTGTAAGTGCGAGCGAAGGCGTCGGTAATACCCTTGTATGGCTGGGCAAGACGGCCTTGTTTGATCTGAAACTGGTTTAGCTACGTCGGGTACGTGACACAGGCAACACACCATCTCATCCTGGTTCTGCACCAACAGCTTGATTCGCTCGATGGGCGCAGCAGAGGTCTTAGCCACGGCCTGCACAACAGTGAGTATGGAGGCGAGTAGAAAAAGCAGGTACGTACGGCTGAGACACCACCCATGAGGAAGTCAACTGTTGGGATGATGAGGACGGGTCTTGACAACGGACAGCAACGACGAACTCATGAACTCCTGAGGAGTCTTGACCTTTTTTACGTCGGCCATTTTTTTGAGAAGCTGAGTGGAGAAGGATGAAGATGCGGAATGAGAGACGGCCAAAAAAAGTTGCGCGTTTTTGACGGTCTGCGGGAATTCCCGGAACCGTAAAATTCACACGCTCCCCACCGATGCCCCGACCCGACAACGAGCCGATCGTCATTGCGTAATATTTCAGCCAAGGCCGATTAATACTAGTACTTGTATCCGCTTATCATACATCCTTGTGGTCCCCTCCTCCTCTACGGCCAAACACCAGAACGCGGCACAGATCCACCAGGATGAGCGCCATAATAGCTTCCATTGTACTGCTCGTAACTCCCTCGATGATTTTCCACCGTCGGCGCCGTTCCAACCGGTGATATGTATCCCCCATTCCCTTGTGCCACGTACGCCGTCGGAGGGAGACGCAACGGCGGTAACTGCGGGCCAGTATATGCTGTCTGTGGAAGTTGCACTGCTCCACAGTGAATGGACGATCGTCCAGCACCGGGGGAGATGGGCGGAAGCGTTGTTGGAACCGATGGCCCGTTAGCAGTAGCCGCCTCTACCCGCGATTTCTTCCAGATCTGTTCTGTAGGCGATGGCGCGCCGGAAGGTGCTTTCCGCTTTTCTGCTGAGGGTCGTAGAGGTTGCGGCTGCGGCTGCGATGAGGGCTGTGACCTCAGCTGTTCGTCCTCAGAGTCAGCAGTAAGGTCAATTACATCGTCTTGGTGAGATTCCTCCGCGTGCGGCAGTGCACGAAAAAGAACTGCTTTGGGAAACGCACTCGACCCGACGCTGTACGAGACCGACAACTCGCGTTTGACTCGCCCTTCCTCTTCATCGTCCGAGTCTAAAACAAGTATTTCAACTTGCTTCTTCGCATGAGCCTTCGCATCCGCTTCTTCGTCAGCAGATGCCGGTGATGATTCCCGCGGCGGTGAGTGGTAATGTGATGCGACAACTGGGTGGCTCGCCCGCCATTCTGGTGACGCATACTTGTCATCATTCGTATGCCATTGCCCGTCGTTTTCAACCACAACGTCTTCAACCTCTTCCGAAGTTTCCTTCAGAATTTGGTCGAAGTACCTGAAAGAGACGCAACGTTCAGCAGGAAGCAGTTGGGAATGCGGCTGCATACCCATCAATGATCAAATCTTCTGAATCAAGGATCTTCTCGCACACCGGACAGAGCCAAGTGGTAGTTTGTTCCATGCAAGAAAACCACGATGTCGCATCAAAGCATTGTGGATGGACACATAGCGTCGACCTACACGGTGTCTGAATTCGCATAAAACTTAACTATAGAAGTAATAGTGACCATCGCATATCATGACATCACTAAATCAACGTACTGGGCACTTTAACGACATTTTCTGCGGACCTGCGATTATTTCGTCGTCCTCGCTTGACGGTTTGAACACTATTACAAGTTATAAGCTTGTTCTATCAGATGAAGAGGAGACCCACTTTGCCCTAGAACATCCTGGCTACTGCGGTATTTGCCTTTCTTTAATCTATCTACTAGTTGGGCAACTGTAGTCACTTCCACGAGAAACACTATCATGTAGAATTTCTTTTGGTATATCAGCAGGAGACGTCTCCTTATATGAGACCGCTTACTTTCGGCTGAACGGGTTGCTGGCTATTCACGTACACCATTTCAACGCGGTTTTGGCCATTCATTCGCACTAGTCTACCAAGATCAGCTGGTGGTGCAGTGCCAGGTTTCTTCTTGAGCCCTTTCAAATTAGCCTGAAGTGCAGTTCCGTTCACTCGCACTTCGCACGTCGGTGGGAATTCAATGGAACAAAGACCAGGAGTTGGCCTGAAAACCGTCGGGTTCGGGCTATAAAATGTAGAAGTAGTGCAATATAACCGAAGCTGATACTTGATACTGCAGACACTAATGAGGCTCAATTGCTCGACATACAGTTGTTAGCATACCTGGTGGATGTCAACTTTACGGTTTGTTCGCTGTTGAGAGTGAAGGTGAGGCTTTGTTGCTTTCGGTCAGTCGAGCTCGTCGATTCTGCTAAGTTGTCAATTAAGTGAAAGACATGACAATAAAAAACCAAACCTGGGCATTCCGCAATCCCAGACACTGACTGATCGATGCGGAAAAAGGGGGACGGCTTGAACCGTATAGCTGAAAACCACTCAGCGATTATGATGTGACGTTAGGTGATAACTCTTACTGGGCTTGGATACACCTACAACTGCTGCAGCGCTTACCGGTGGTGGTGGCACCCGCGGTGGAGCATATGGATCATAACGGCCAGTCGAAGTCACAGGGAATATCGACGTAGAACTGAATGACACGGGGCTCATCGGCTGGACAGGCTGGAGCCCTACTGACCCAGCTGACCGACTTTGAGAATACCTAGAAGAGGCGCTATTAGCAACGTGCTCGCGGCGCGGGGTACGGATTCCTCGTGAATCAACCACTACGCTATATAATGCCACACGTCGGATAGGTGCGTCCTGACTTAGGCAAAGAAGAGTATGTCCAACTTACACTCCAGAAGTACGGACCTGGTAAAGGATGGCTTGAGCTTTGGTCCACTTCTCTATGTTATTAGACTGTCTCCATGCGTCCATTTGATGAACGATTCTGTCAATCAAATCCTGCTTCTTTCCAGACTTGACGAAAACGGTTTGGCATTGATCATTAAACCCGGTCAAGATTTGCTTGAGTTTATCGACCGTATTATGCTTGACCGTATGGCGCAAGTTCTAGAAGTGATTAAACAACGCAGAATACACGACCACTGCGAGTTACCTCGAAGTCATTCCAGGCATTGTTAGATGCCATCAAATCGAAATGTCACCGTGAACGACAGGAAACGAACACAACCACGAGAATGGGTAACGGTACTTGATGACTTTCAGGCGTCACTACACACAACAGCAAACAACTCTGAAGACACATGGTCACGTGCAGATAATCTTCTACAGATCAGAGCGTCTCGTTTCCTGACCGTCATCATGTCTGACGATGAGTATGACAAGCTTTCGAAGGAAGAAAGGGAAGCCAAGGACAAGGCTGACAGGGAGCGCGAAGTTTCCGAACAAGCAGGTAGGAAGCCGTAACAAATGTAGGTTTGGTCTCAACACTTATCGTAACCTAGCTCTTCCATACACCTGGAAGCAAGAACTGGGCGAGGTAGACATCATTGTTCCCGTTCCAAAGGGGACACGCGCCAGAGAGCTTTCAATTATCATTCAGAAGAAGAAACTCAGCGTTGGGCTTAAAGGAAAGGATAAGATTCTGGACGGCGAGCTTTGCAAGGAAGTCAAGGTCGAGGATAGCACCTGGACACTGGGTAAGGAGCCCTATGTCGCTGCATGATTACATCTTACGATCATATCAGAGGATCAGGAGTCTATTCTAATTCACCTAGAAAAGATTAACGACCAACAGTGGTGGGAGAACGTTTTGACCCACCACCCGAAGATCGACACTCGGAAAATTCAGCCGGAGAATAGCAAATTGAGCGATCTGGACGGTGAGACCAGGTAGGTGAAATCGACACATTTGCCGTAATGAAAATTGACGCTCTTGCAGGGGGTTGGTCGAAAAGATGATGGTACGATTTGTATTGCAATGTTTCTACCCTTTCTAATCATTGCGCTGTCAAGTTTGACAATCAACAGAAGGTATAGCACTCGTTGTTGTTCGGCACACAGACTTAGCGGCTTCTTTGTAGCAAATGGGCAAGCCTACCTCCGATGAGATAAAGAAAATGGAGGTGGGCAATTGATTCATGGTTGTGGACTATACTCACCACTTTACTTCTCAGGCACTAAAGAAGTTCCAAGCTGCCCACCCGGAGCTTGACTTTTCCAATGCGAAGATCTCATAATTAGGGTTTGTGGGATGATCTACGGGTTTTTTCTTTTTATGCGCGCATACAACACGGTATTCGTACACAGTGACGTCCGAATTTACTCTGTTTCATTCGTCCAGATCCACAATCGCCCATTGCTACCTAGTGTTGTAAGTGATAGCCCGTGGCAACCAAAAGCGGCGGCCTGTAAAGTGCAGTCGGCTACCTGGATAGTGACATCATGTCCCCCGAGAGGTGGTGAAAAAACGGTCCTCTGAGACTTGATTGGTGCAGCGGGATGATCACTGTCGTCTCCTTCATCGTCTAGATGCAGGCGACTCAAGCCGGTCACCTCATCTCCATCCATTTCGTCAAGTGGGAACGGAGGTCGTTGTCGTGGTTGAAAATCACCGACGTTGTAAAGTCGTATTCGATCACGGAGTGTGACGGCTATCATGTAGTCATTCTTGAGGGTGTACGCCACATGCAGGTGACGCGTAAGTTGGGATATAGGGGCAACTGATAGTAGTTTGAATGAAGCTCGTAGAAATAATATTTCAGGGCTTCGTGGCTATGTCTTTGATGAAAAACGCTTACAGCTTTCTTGATAATCCTATGGAGAATATTTACTTATTCAAAGTCAATCGACACAAGAAACATACCGATGCACAACCTCTCATTACCTTTGACGGCTTCGGCTGGTCTGGCGGAAAGAAACGGTCGAACCCAAGCCAACGCCAAATCGCAATTGTTCCATCCTCGAAATATATATTCTCTTTCACGCTCTGGCGCATCAAAGCTGGTGCGCTGTGCGTTACGAGCACGTCCAGACTTAACCTGATTACAATATCAAGCCGCTGATCTCCATCCAG
Organism: Phylloporus aff. rhodophaeus; assembly: GCA_038094475.1. Taxonomy (NCBI): domain Eukaryota; kingdom Fungi; phylum Basidiomycota; class Agaricomycetes; order Boletales; family Boletaceae; genus Phylloporus; species Phylloporus aff. rhodophaeus. Next base: position 262,916 of record JBBPUD010000002.1, on the reverse strand, counting down.
TGGGGCGAATGACCTACCAATTAATTGACATGACCCTCGCTTGATGTATGCGGGTCGAGCTAAAGAGAGGCTTATCTTCACGAGCTACCTCATCAAAGGACATCTTTGGTAAAAGCCAGATTTTAACAGCCCTGTCGAGCTAAAACAGGGCTTTAGATGCATAGATGGTGGAAAATTGACCTACTCCACAAGTTGCCAGCAACGGGTGTGTGGGGTGAAATGCCTATGCTGTATGAGCCAAGACAACATATCATTTCAAATACGCGTACTGCATTTAATACTGCTGCATTGTGTCCGCCAGATGGGCCACCGCATAGAATGACCATACAACGGCCGATCCCGAGGCCTTCGTGCTCACTCGATTGTAAACCATGTGGCGCACCACCGAGACTAGGTAACGTGGACGGGGGCCAGTGTGGGTTATTAGGCGAGAGGCGCGGTGTCAACGTCAGATCATACAACCTCGCCGAAAAGTCCCTGGAACATGTACAAATCAGATATGGAAAAGAGGGATGGACCGCAATCGCGGTAATTTCCTGCATAAATGGTAAGATATCAAGGTTGTTTTGTAAACTCATCGGATATCCTACGCCACCATGGCCCCTGAGCGAACCAACCACTCTTTTTTGTTTGGCGTTGAGTATGTAGAGCATACGGCCTCGTGAACACACAATCAAAGGGTCGAAAGGCGTTAAATTTGATAAGGCCCATGCAACACCACGAAATGGATCCTGAGGGGAAAGTATCAACCGAGTGATTTCCAACAATTTCTGCGAACAAACTTCAGTGTTACCCTGGGCGATTTGGACGCAGAAGCCATCGGTTGGATGAGTGGGAAAAACAACTGCTACAGCATTGGACCCCCCGACAAGCATTGCACCTGACCAATAGTCTGTTGTCAACCTCCAGCTTTCCTTTGACTCCGCAGTGGCCATCTCTCCATTCCATAGGGTCTGGACAGACAGCTCGTCCCAAGGAAAGAGAGCGAGCGAGTGAGCTGAGCCTATGAAATTAAGCTACCGTGGCATTGAACCAGTGGCATCACAGTAAATGCAGGAGATACGGACATCGATGGTCTTGCTGAGCTTGTACGAGGTCATTGAAACTTTGGGTTCGGCTGAATAAGGAAAGAGGGCGTGTATGTAACTAGAGTCCAAGCTCCTCCCTCATCGCTGACATGCCAACTGAACCAATGTCCGAGCCTGTGCAGGGCGCGTACGAGCCAAAAGCATCTCTTGCATGCGCAACAACAGCCGGTCTGCAGGCAGGTGCAGTCGGAGCGTTCGTCAGCGCGGTGCAGAATGCGCTGGCATCACACTCGGCTGGTGCGGCTGGTTTTCTGACCCGTACTGGTGGCACCATTGGAACTTTCGGTAAGTCGTCTCAGCATTATCGTCTTTCATATATTGTGGACCGTGCTTGACAGCGGCAATGGGCGCTGCGTTTGCGTTCACTGAAGCGGCGGTCGCAAATCAGCGGGAAACCGATGATGCGCTAAATGGCCTCGCCGGTGGATGTGCAGCTGGATTCTTGGCGGGTATTCGAAGTATGCTTTGCGGTTTATTATGATTCATTCCTTGTCTCACGCTATATTTTATAGCGCGCTCTCTACCAATAGCTGTCGGTTCCTGCGTGGTGGTTGGTGGGGCCATGGCTACCTTCGACTATGCGGGGCAAATAGTCGGCGAAAGCGAAGATAAAAAGGAAGAGAAGCGAAAAACATTTTTCAAGACTCGACCAATATTCCATAAAGTTGTTCTTGATCTACCTCCTGCTCAGCCCTCAGCGGAGTGAGAGTGGTGTATCATCTCAAAGCGTAGCTCTTAAATAAACCACTACTTACATCTGAATTTCCATCGTCATTAAGGTTGCTTCAATTCTAAATCATCTCAGTCCGTCAAGTACAACATACGAGCAATTCCGGTATCTCGGACGTCTAGCCTAGTCCCCAGCACGCTCGCTTGTCAGCTCCTCTATGCGTACATAAACCTGTTCCTGATGGGCTGCATAATATTCAGGCCATGAACTAGCAGACTTGCATGGTCGCTGGGATACCACTGCTCAGTCAAGGCTTCAAGTGCAATAACAATACTTACATGCTTCTCCAGCTCTTGCCATACTCGTTCGTCGTCGTCGTCGTCACCCCCTCCTCCCGAAGCAAAGAAATGAGTGATTACTTCGAAGTCTTGCTGTTCCAGATCCCCTTGAGATGGCTGGCTTATATTTGATAGGATATCACCATTTGCCTGAATGGTATCCATATCCCCCTTGTAGAGCGCATTTTCCGCTACAAGCTCTTGGGATAAACTCTGATCCTGCTTTATGGCTTCATTGTCACGTTTCCGCTTTGCAATATTCGCCCGCTTCCTAATATCTTCTAGTGCTCCTTTAAGTTTCTTGTCGATGTGGGCTGTCCATGAAGCGGAAGAGTGATGAGGCATCTAATCAGGGAGATGAATCAAGCATGGTCGGATCACACATCACACTCACTTTTTTGTGTAGTTTGCTTATTAGAGCAGTATTGGAAGTAGTGGAGTCGCAAGTCAGAAGATGCTTGGCGAGGCGAAGAAAGTATTCATCCTCCACTTCAGTGAACAGGTATTTCCCATTCTTCATCAACTTGCGGGTCGTTGCGGCTGGTGGGGTAGGGGAACGCGACGCGGATGAGTCCTTACGACCCTCATCTACGTGTTTAGACACCGCAGCCTTCGGTATTTTCTTCGATTCCTTGTCCGCCATAGGAGCCGCTCTGGCTTTCTTAACCTTGTCACTGGCCGGGGAAGCCTTTGGCTTCACTGCTTTGGTTAGATGAGATAGCGTCTCCGAAGTCTCGATCTTGATGGAGAAAGCATTCTGACGTCCGCGTTTTAGGGCTTTGACTTTCGCAACGGAGTCTAAAATGTAGTCCGTTTCATCCAACAAGGCTCCTTCCTCGACACAGTCTGCGACAAAGGCGGCCAGAATCGGATTTTTGCCCAGAGCAATGGCCTCGTGGAGGAGGCCCTGAAAAGTTTCAGAACGAGTGAACAAGATTGAATAATCGGCATCTGCGATGCTGTTGACAATCTTCCCCTTGTTTTTCTGTCAAAAACATCGATATCAAATCTATGGTGAGAATCGCTATCTAAGCGCACCTTGATGTTTGCGACCACGTTGTGACGGCCATGAAGATCTACTTGAACAAAAAATTGCAATGGTTGCCCAGACCTGGACAAGAAAATTTCTCCGTGTTTTCTTCGTGCAACGATACTTCGGGGTCGTGCAAGGGGTGAAGCAGAGGAATGTGTTGAATGCGAATTGTCCGAAACTTCCATAAGTTCACCAGCTTCGGAATACTCCGAAGAATCCGTAGAAATTGCTCGACCTTTGCCTTTACGCAACCGCTTTGGAGGTGGATTAGTGGGCTTGACAGCAGGTGGACGCTTGCGAGACACCGAAGGTGTCAACTTTTCGTCCGATGTTCGACGAGAGGGTTTAGCATGCAATTTCCGTACTAGGGAACGATCCTCAGGGGTTTCGGCACCGAACCCACGCTTCCGAGTGGTAGCGGTATTTCGGGGAGACTGTTCTCGAGAGCCAATTAAGGATGCATCGATTCCGGGGGATTCAGATCCGCCAGTTAGCTGAAGCGTGGAAGTTGAGGGGGTGGGACCGGGAGTGGTTGGTCGCTCAGAGAAAACAGAGGGATCAGAATTAATTGGTGGTTGCATCGGCAGGAAATTCTGGCCGAACCGGCTAGATTGATCCATATGTCGGACAACCTCCATTATAGTCATTATAGTGGCAAAATTAAGGTCAACGCCATTCATGGATGTCAAGTTCGGCGGTATTGGCGGCCTCGGGGAATGAACAGAAGCCAATGGTGTTTGAGGAATGCCGGGAGGGTGGGCTATTTGTTGAGGGGGAACGCCGGTGTGTGGAAATGGTTGAGTTGGCATCATGTGGGGCTGAGACGAAGGATAAAGCTGCTGTGTAGCGAACGATGTGTAAGCGTACGTATTCTGTGGTTGAGATGATTGAGTGAACAAGGACTGAGAACAAGGCGGTGGTTGTGTAGCTGGTGGGGGTGGAGGGCTTCGTACGGATGGTGTGTCATCATGAGTGGTCATCGGTTCTTTGGAAAGGGTCTTTCTAACTGCGGCTTGCTGTACTATTTGGCGTGCCGATAGTCCGCTGATGCGCGATGTACTGGGCTCAGATTGGGTGGTATCCGAACGTTCAACGCTAGTAGTCTCCAGTCGTTGGGACGCAGGATCGACCGGGGTGACCCTGGGCGTTGGTAGCGGACTTCTTGTAAAGTGTATCAGTAACTTATTCGACAAAGATCCAGCGACTGACTTTGTTACAAGTGCTTCAACTTCTTCAAGTTCGTCCTCATCCACCACAACGCCATCGATGGTAACGGGTTTCCCGTCATCAATCGTCATCATGCCTCCCCAATTATCGGCCTCAAGTAAAGGTCGACCAACATCTATAGATGCCCTGACCCAAGTGTATTCTAGGACCACCTTGCTCGCGTCATGGCCCCACGTGCGGATGAGGCGTTTGCCGCTCTCAGTCGACGAGTCAACCAGGATGATGCCCGCCTCTTTTGCATTGCTCACGACGAGCGCACCCGAACTCTGGATAGAATCGATGGAATTGTGAACACAAAATAAACACGGGGTCAGATTTAGCCAACCTTTAATATTCTGACGAGTTTTGGACGGCCCTCAAGTTCGACAGCTTGTAAGTTTATTTTCAGCGGGTTACCATGGACATCGACTAGTAAGCTCTGGTGCTGAGCTGTGGACGGTGTTGAGTGCAATTCCGAGAGTTCCATATGACCTTGGGCATGAGCAAGCCTGACGCGGGCCATATATACTGATTTCATAAGCAGCACGTGACCAAATTACCCATCCGCGGCATATTAAAGCATGCATACATTGTAGTATGTACGGACACTATCATGACATGGCAAGGGAGGAAAAGCATAGCACGATGGTGCCAAAGGAATGCAATAGGTTCACCGGTAACTATGGAATGTTTCAGCGGACGGGCAGAGGGATACGACAACAGACACACCTCTTCTGCCTGCGGGCACGGGCACCAGCACCACCAAACTTCTTCGGCTCCATCCGTCTGGGATCTGCGATCAGCAACGTACGGTCGTACGCAACCAACTTTTTCTTCAACTCCATAGCACTGTAAGCATCGATGTACTTGGAGTAGTATGCAACAACGGCCTTGGCGATAGCCTGGCGGATGGCATACACCTGTGAGGTGTGTCCTCCACCCTTGACGCGTACGCGGATGTCAAGAGGTGTAAATGACTCTTCTCCTACAACGAGAACTGGCTCGTAAATTTTGAAGCGAAGTATTTCGGGCTGGACGAGATGGATGGGAGATCCGTTGATACGTATGAGGCCACGACCCTCCTTTGCATGGGCCACTGCGGTAGCTGTCTGCAAAGCAACAGTGAGCGGATCTGTCGCGCGCGATCGTCTATATCCCAACACAAACCTTTTTTTTACCAAAAGTTTGAACAGCCTTTGTCGACATCCTGCTGATTGAGGCCAAAGTTTCGACTATCTGTAGTGGTGAGATCAGCCCTTTGTTGGTGTCATCCGGGGAGAGAAAGTGGCATCCAGCACATCCTCCTAGTATTTTGAGTAGACGCTGGGTGATCTTGGATGTCCTCGACCATGGGGCGGACGGCGAAGGAGTAACGAGACCCACGTACCGTACCGTTTGTGAGTCAGTTCAATGGTGGTCTTGTCTATGGCACGGACGTATCGATGGCAGAGAGTTCACACACTCCATTTATGGTAATCTGGTAATGCTCGTCCATTTGTTTTCGCCGCTACAGTACTCCACACAATGTTTTCGGCCTTTTGGCGAGCAGCCCGACAGCCGGGCGTGGCTCCAATCCTTAGGAGCCGCGTACTCTCACCCAGGCGGACCTTCTCTGATGTGTCCATTGATAGTCGAGAGTCTTCAGCTGGAGAGTTTCGAGGTCCTTTTCTCTCTCGCTCGAGTTACTCCTCCCTGACGCGTCCGAATCAGTTATCGATCCCGTTGAGCCTGTTTTTCTCACATTGTCGTCCCTTGAAGGGAAAAAGACAAGTGACAAAGCAGTTGTCCTTGACCCGACCATATTCAACCACCCCATCCGACGCGACATCTTACATCTTTGTGCCGTTCACCATCTAGACTCCGTCCGCCAAGGAAGCGCTAGTACCAAGACGCGAGGGGAGGTGCGAGGTTCTGGCAGGAAAATTCGACCCCAAAAAGGGACTGGGAGAGCACGTTTGGGAGACGGACAGAGTCCCATGCTTCGCGGAGGAGGTGTCGCCTTTGGTCCAAAGCCACGCGATTTCAGTACAAAACTCAACCGCAAAGTCATCGAGATGGGAATGAGAGTAGCGCTCTCGTCGAAATTCAAGGAACAGCGACTTGGTGTCGTTCCTCGTGTCAAATGGTACTGTCACAAGACGATTACACTCAAGAATCGGCTTGAAACGCTCGGATGGAGAACAGGGACGCTCTTTGTTTCGGGTCTACCTCAAGTAGATCCTGCAATCCAACGTGCCGGAAGAAACTTGCGTGGGCTAGCTTTCAGACACGTTGACGAGGTGAATGTGTATGACCTCGTCAGGTGGCGGAGGGTGATACTGGACCTCCCTGCTGTTGCATTGCTCGAGTCAAAACTCAGTCGACAGGCTGTTGGAAGGGGATAACCACCTCTTGCATGTACCGTAGTCTGCTGTGCTACGCGGCCACGTGATGGACGCGTCCTCGTTAATTACGCATTTTGTTATTTACCCAATACCAGCATGTCCCAACCATCGCAGAACGAGGAACAACAAGATTATTCCCTTTCAGGCCCTCTCCTAATCACAAAACTAGAGGAGGCTGGAATACATACCAACGACATCAAGAAACTTGCAGATGCCGGTCTTCACACCGTCGAAGCGGTCGCATTTACGCCCAAAAAGAACCTCATGGCTATCAAAGGTATATCAGACAGCAAGGCAGACAAGATTCTTGGTGAAGGCAAGTACCGGGCTATGCTAGCTGGATATCTTGTGAATCAACGCGAGACTAGCCCAGAAAATCGTCCCACTTGGCTTTCAGAGCGCTACAGAAGTGCATGCCCGTCGCTCCGAGCTGGTACACATCACCACCGGCTCTAAACAGCTAGATGCGCTGCTGGGCGGTTTGTGAACATGCGATTCACTTTATATGCTCTGCTGTCTAACTCCCATGTAGGTGGCGTCGAGACTGGCGCTATAACTGAATTATTCGGCGAATTTAGAACCGGCAAGTCCCAGTTATGCCACACTCTCTCTGTGACTTGTCAACTCCCTGTCAACATGGGAGGTGGAGAGGGCAAATGTCTGTACATCGACACCGAGGGAACATTTCGTCCTGCACGTCTGCTAGCTGTTGCTGAGAGGTATGGTCTCAACGGAGAAGAAGTGCTGGACAATGTTGCGTATGCACGCGCATACAATGCAGACCATCAGAATAGTCTGCTCACGAGTGCTAGTGCACTCATGGCAGAGTCAAGGTACTACATGTGCCATGCGCATTTCCTTGCCACATCCTGATGACCGGCACTAGGTTCTGTCTTCTCATCGTTGACTCTTGCACAGCATTGTATAGAACAGACTTTAGTGGCCGCGGAGAACTTTCTGCTAGGCAAAATCACCTCGGAAAGTTCTTGCGCACCCTTCAGCGACTAGCAGACGAGGTACATTCCTCCCGCCGTTCGTGTGAGCCATGGCTTATGATACTAGTTTGGTATCGCCGTCGTGGTTACAAATCAAGTCATGTCAAATCCGGATGCATCTGCTGGGCCATATGCTGCGAACGAGAAGAAACCCATTGGAGGCAACATCATGGCCCATGCATCCACCACACGGTCGGTACATTTTCATGGTCGCTGTTAGGTCATGTTGCTCACTCTCTGCTAGCCTGCAACTCAAGAAGGCTCGTGGAAACACACGGACATGTAAGATATATGATTCACCATGTCTTCCAGAGATGGAAACCACGTTTGCTATCCTTCCCGGTGGGATAGGGGATCCTGAGGAAGAAGGTTGAGGATATGGACGTCTGGTGATATGCTTTCTTCACTTTGGGGGCGCCACTACCGTAGCGACTACGGAACTAATGCACTCTCTGTTGTAATGGTGGTCAATTGTACAACATGCCATTTATATAGCAAATCTGTCTCAATGAACATGCGTTTTTGTGTAGGCTACCTATGTTGAATAGCAAACCAGTTGAATGGCAGGATCTTGGGGTTGTCACACCAACAGACGTGTTAGGATGTTTGCTTTAGTCTGGCTAATTGTTTCCCTGAGTCTATTAATGTCTGAAGGACTGACGTCGGCGATATCGGCCAGCAGATAAGCAACATCTCCCTTTGAGTCTGAGTACTGCTTTTCGACGTTGTATGGGGACAGAATATCGTTGACTTGTCTGAGCACCCCAGGCTGATTGTTGTGTACATGGCAAACGCGAATGTTGTTGCCTTGTTCCGCGGTGATGGCGCGTAAGTCGACCTCTGGGAAGTTGACTGCCCCATAGGTAGAGCCGTAATTGAGGTAACGGGTCAGCGCTTGGGAAACTTCCTCCCCAATCATGCGCTGCGCCTCTTCGGTGGAACCTCCGATGTGGGGTGTGAGAATCACGTTAGGAAGATCGCGCAAAGTAGTGCCCCATGGATTGAGCTGGTCATCAAATGGTGCACCATTTGATCCTGGCTCGACGGGGTACACGTCCAACGCAGCACCGGCGAGATGCTTGGATTTGAGCGCATCAATGAGCGCTGGGATGTCGACAACATGACCCCGCGCGTTGTTGATGAGATATGATCCCTCTTTCATCTGCTCGAGCTCCTGCTTCGAAATCATGTTGGTGGTCTCTGGAAGCTCAGGGACGTGAAGAGTGACGAAATCGGCCTCCCCCAAGAGTGCTGAGAGCGATTCGACTTGGCGGGCGGAGCCGAGAGGCATCAGGTTGACGACATCGTAGAAGACAACGCGCATGCCAAAGGCCTCGGCGAGGACAGAGAGTTGCGAACCGATGTGCCCGTACCCAACAATTCCAAGGGTCTTTCCACGGATCTCCCAGCACCCCTTGGACTGCTTGTTCCAGATGCCGGCACGCATCTCATGGGAGCGTTGGTACCATTGCCGCGACAGTGCAATTATCTCGGAGATGACAAGCTCCGCAACTGATCGGGAATTGGAAAAGGGAGAGTTAAAGACAGGAATGCCGGCCTTGGCTGCGGTGACGAGATCGACCTGATTGGTCCCGATACAGAAACACCCGACGACAAGAAGCTGGAGAAGAATGGAGGAATAAGAAAAAGGACAGAGACGGATAGAAGACACATGCCTTTGTCGCTGCCTTGATGACTTTCTCTGTGATCCGAGTCTTGCTACGTATGCCAATGGCGTGATAATGGGGAATTTTTTCTAGAAGCTCGGCTTCTGAAAGGGCGGTGGTGTAGTGGTCGACATGAAATCCTTGGGATCGGAAGTAAAGGACTGCCTCTAAGCTAATGTTTTCCAAGATGAGGAGCCTTAGATCATCGTTATCAGAGGGATGAAGTACTTTTGGCTGCCTGATAGCATTGATGGCTAGAAGGGAATCACGGTGGCGGAGTCTGTCTGACAATGAGTGTGCCGACGGGGAGATGGACGCGCCAACGATGAGCGGCGAGCGCGATGGGATGGGGATGGGGATGGGTTGGACCATGTCAGGGGAAGGGAGGAACGGAGAATATTTAGTTCATTTCCAAGACAGCTTTATATTTGAGGTTCTGTGATAACCCGACATTGGTCCGACTTTGTCCCACATGCGTCTCTTCCTCCTCGATCACGGCGCTGGCAACGTCCAGAGCCTCGCAAACTCGCTCACAAGGCTTGGCTACCCTGATTACAAGTGGATTAGAAATGCCCACGACTTTGCTGAGGTGCACGCGACGCCCGATGAATCTGTGAGTAACGCAGCCATCTCCATGCCAGATGGTCTTATTGCTTCTCACAGGTCCTTATTTTCCCCGGTCAAGGCGCCTTCCACACCGCCGTCCAGTCCTTGCACGACCATGGTCTGTTTGAACCTCTCCGGGAGTACCTAGATTCTGGGAAACCATACTTTGGCATATGTGTCGGCATGCAGGTCCTCTTTGCATCCTCAGCCGAGTCCCCCGGTACACAAGGACTAGGAACGATACCATGCTCAATTGTTCGTTTTGACGATACGGACAAGGCAGTACCCCACATGGGCTGGAACTCTGTGGATTGCCTCGACTTCTCCAACCCCTCATTTCTCGAGGGCGTATCGTCTGCATCACACTATTATTTTGTTCACTCTTACTGTGCCAAATACGATCCCTCCATACCCGCTACCCAGTGGGCACATTCCACCACCCAATATGGACAGGAGCTCTTCATATCCACAGTCCGAAAACACAATATATTTGCTACCCAATTCCACCCCGAAAAGTCCAGCATAGCAGGCCTTCATATCTTGAAGACCTGGATTGAACAATCTCGCAAAGGACGTGTACTCGATCCCCCATCCCTTGGTATAACACCCCGTCTCCCCAAACCCAGAGATGGATTCACCAAACGCATCATCGCATGCTTGGATGTCCGCGCGACGGATGTCGGTGACGTCGTCGTCACGAAAGGCGATCAATATGATGTCCGCGAGAAAGTTACCCCCTCGGATTCCACCGCGGTCAGGGCCGCCGGTGCAGTGCGCAACCTTGGGAAACCGGTCGCACTCGCCGATAAATATTACAATTCCGGGGCGGATGAGCTGTGCCTTCTTAATATCACCTCATTTCGTCACTCCCCTCTCGACGATCAGCCGATGCTTGCAGTCGTTCGCATCGCTGCCGAGAAAGTGTTTGTTCCTCTCACGATCGGAGGTGGTATCAAGGACACTGTCGATCCCGACGGCACCAAACGATCTGCAGTCGAAGTAGCTGGAGCGTACTTCCGCGCTGGTGCTGATAAGGTTAGCATAGGTTCTGAGGCCGTCTATGCAGTGGAGAGGCTACGCGCAGCAAACAATGTTGTCGATGGCACTAGCGCAATCGAAACCATATCAAAGGTCTATGGTAGTCAAGCCGTAGTCGTTTCGATCGATCCAAAAAGGGTTTATGTGAACCCCTCGACGTATGATGGGCGGTACTCTAATGAGCTTATCTATGCGCACGACGATAATTCTGGTCAGCATGACAAGGCTTGGTGGTACCAGTGCACTGTCTCTGGAGGACGAGAGGCCCGCCCAGTCTCGGCTGTTGAGTTAGCAAAAGGCGCGCAGAGGCTCGGGGCCGGAGAGATTCTACTAAACAGTATCGACAGAGATGGAACAGGTCTCGGCTTTGACCATGGGCTCATTCGGATGGTGAAGAACGCTGTGTCGATCCCGGTGGTAGCAAGCAGTGGGGCAGGGGTTAAAGAACATTTTGTGAGTGTGTTCAAGGAAACCAATGTAGAGTCCGCTCTAGCTGCTGGGATATTCCATCGAGAAGAGGTAAGGATACAAGACGTGAAAGGCGCGTTAGAAGAAGCAGGTTTCAATAGCAGAATCATTTAGACAAAAGATTATCGATTATCACTTATCTCACCGAGGTGGACTACGAGTGCGTTACACTATTAGATAAACACCACAAATCACAGCGTAGACCTACATACAACCTCAGAGAGGTGGGTATATGTAGATAATAGGTCACTAAGGTGGATACAGGGAGCATGAAGGCAAGGAAACAGTGTGGCAAATCACAATCATAATACGATGAAATTGAAAGCGGCATGAAATTGCCTGACATCGGGAAAAAAAAAAAAAAAAAAAAGGAACACATGCGACTGCAAGGGGTGAAACGCGACCTTGGAAGAAGTGGGTAGAAACGAAAAAAAAAGGAGGAATGGACAGTGCTAAAGTGACGGATGCCCTGAAATAAGAGTGTCTTACTTCGGGCCCCTGACAACGTCCTTGACCTTCTTCAACAAACTCGTCTTTCGACCAAGGGCAGTGCCAGATCCAGGCGACCCAGGCGTGCCATCATAGTCCGCATATCTATCCTCTCCTGATGGTGTGCGAGCCGTTGCTGGCGCGTGAGGTGTCGCCGGGAGTTGTTTCTCCTTTCGCGGTTCATCTATGTACACATAGGTTTCTGCGTTGTCTGACATTGGGGACATGTTCTCCTTCGCGTTTCCACGACGATCTGTATTAGTCCCGTTACCTCCAGCAAAACGTCCGAGGAAAGAGTTCTGTGGACGATGCGTGAGCCGAGTGCCAGACTGGTGTTGGTCCGCTGCATTCGGGGAGGGTGGTTTCTCGATATCATCGTAACCCATAGGAACATTGGGAGAATCTCGCATCTTGCGAATACGTTGCATGAGAGACTTGGTACGTTTAGGCGCACCTGAAGGGGATCCAGGGCCACTTTCCACGTCAGATTGGGGTGCATCATGTGCTTCTGGGACCATAATTGGTTGCGGCGGAGGCAAGGCACCACGTCGGGGACGACGACCTTCTCTATCGGTGCGGTCCTTGTCTCGAACCTGTGACTGCCTGGCATCATCGTCTAAGTATTCTCTATAGACCTCCCGGAGGTCACGACCGTCCTTGGAACGCCGGCCAAAGGAGTGTTGTGGTGTGGTGTGTCGGGAACCATGCCCCTCCCTGCCGGCATAAATGGAGTTGGATGGGGTGTCTCCATCTCGCCGAGCTGTACCGCCACCTGCGAAGAATTCCTCGTATGGCTCGGGCTCGTGGATACCCCAAGCCTCTGCGATAGCATCTACTTTCTTCTTTGGGATATCATACGTGGGAGAAAATGTCCCCTTGTAGGCATCCGGAGAGTGCAAGGAAGTGTCAGAGAGAACAATATTTTCGTCTGGGGCAGTGCTCCAGGCGAGCATGGGTGCCTTGGTGCGGTGACGATTGCGGGAGGGTGCGCAAGCATCGAAGGGGCCATCGTGATGGAACACTGGTGAGAAAGATCGTGAGGAAACGAAGGGGGATGGGAAGACAAGGACGTACTTGGCCCCACACCGCTGAAATCGAGCCTGTCGATGACGTCTGCATGGACGGAGCCCTTCTTCCCGCGGGGCTTTGATTTTGCCTTCTCAAGGGCATTCGCGGCATGCAGGACGGAGTCCTGAGACATTGAGCGGCGGCCGTGGGCACGAGGAGCGCCTGGGTGCTGATTACTGTATTGGGCGGGGAATGAGAGATTAGCGGCGGGTAAGAAAGAGAGAGACGGACGCAACGACGGTCTGGCTGCGACCGGACCTGGTGCGGGGTTGCTCTGAGGACTTGAGCTGTACGGTTTCTCTGACGGCCTCGATGATGTTGTCGCGATGAGGGAGTTGTTTGTTTGATGCCATCTTTGAATGGGTGTGTTTCGGGGGAGGCTCTGGCGGTAGGCGGGGCACTGGTTTCGCCTGGTACACTGGATCCAAGAAGGGGTCGGAATAGGATCGCTGGCGGGTCCTGTGCGGTGTGCGCTGGGGGTTCTGCTGAGCTGGGCTCTGCACGGGCTGGTGCCTTGGTGGTGGTTTGCTGCTGCCCGACTGTGTCCTTGACATCGCGTTCCGTCGTTCCCACGCCAAACCGAACAATGGAAGCTCGTCGGTGCTGTCGGCAACGGTGAGCAGTGGGTTGTGCACGTCGTCGAGGACGTTCGCCAAGAGGTGCTGAGGGTGTGCACCGCTATTTATACGGCCGATCCAAGCCGCTGTGGCGCCTGCTCTTGTCTCTCCGGATTATTACATGGGCCTCGTTCACAGACGCTGGTCCCGCGCGGACGTCGCTGCCCGCATCCTCGCCGGCGACGCGCTCGTCGTGTACAACGACCTCCTCCTCCGCATCCCGCACTCATGGCTTGCAGCACACCCCGGTGGTGCACTCGCCATCCTCCACTTCGTCGGACGTGATGCTGCAGACGAGATTGACGCGTACCACGCCGAGGGCACTATCCGCACCATCAAAAAATATGCCATCGGCACCGTCGACACCGCCCCGCACGCTTGGGATCCCCTCCTCCCCCCAGTCATGTCTGGGTGGGTCCGCAGGTTGTCCCCAAACGGTTCGCTCGTTTGGCACAACGAAGCGCAGCCCATCGTCTCCCCGTCTGGCTTGTCTTCAGAGATCCTTCTCGTCCCCGGAGATGGCTCCCTCCACCCCGCAGAAGGCCCCTCCCTCGCTGCTCTTCAGCCTCCAGCCTCCATCCTGTCCCTTAAAGTACAAGCTCGTCATTCTGCTGCCTACAAGGAACTTCACAAGCGCATCACCGATGCCGGTCTCTACAAAACCCGCTATCTCGCTGGCTATGGGCCAGAAGTAGCCCGATACCTCCTCTTGGCGGTTTCCTCCGCCTATACTTACATGCATGGCTGGCTAATCGTCAGTGCCGCTTGCCTCGGTTTGCTCTGGCACCAACTTGTCTTTACTGTGCACGATCTCGGTCACATGGGCGTTACACACGACTGGACTATAGATCGTCTCCTTGCTATCTCTCTTTCAAACTTTATCGGTGGCCTCAGCATAGGCTGGTGGGTCGATGTGAGTGTTCGTTTTCATCCAGCTACACCGGTTAACATTTTACCCCCATACGTTACTAGAATCACAACGTGCATCATCGTAAGTCCCTCTTTATTATTGCCAATCTCACTCAACCCCGCCCTGTCAGTTGTAACGAACCACCCTTCACAGTAAGTTTGCGCATATCCTTTTTCACCACCCCTCATATATTTCCAGCGATCCCGATATTGAGCATCTCCCGTTCCTGGCGATCTCAACAGCGTTCTTCAAGTCACTGTGGTCTTCCTACTACAAACGCTCCATGCCCTTTGACCGTCTCACCGCCGTCTTGATCCCCTTGCAACATAAGCTTTTTTATATCCTCATCGCGTTTGGCAGATTTAATCTCTACGCAAATGCTTATGGCTTCTTGGTCCGGAAAGCGTTCGACACGCGTAAGGCAAGGGGCGGTAGATGGTCGTGGTGGTTAGAGGTCATTGGCGTCGCCTTCTTTTGGTGTTGGTTTGGTGCGGTGCTCAAAGGCTGCGGGTCGTGGACGAACGCTCTCATTTATCTCACCGTCTCACACGTGGTTACCAGCCCTCTCCATGTCCAGGTGAAGGTTGCGTATGATATCGCACTAGCTCATTCTCAAATTTTTTTAGATTGTGCTTTCTCATTTCTCCATGTCTACAGCGGACCTTGGCCCTACAGAGTCGTTTCCTCATCGTCAACTCAGAACGACTACCGATGTCGTATGCCCACCATACCTTTCCTTCATCCATGGTGGTCTTCATCTTCAGGTTACTCACCATCTCTTTCCCCGTCTTCCGCGTCACAACTTGCGTGAGGCCAGCGCGTTGGTGAAAGAATACGCCAAGGAACAGGGACTTGTCTATGCCGAATTTGGTTTCATCAAAGGCAATGGGGATGTGTTGAGCGTTCTCAAGGAGGTAGCAGGTCAGGCCCGCCTTGTCGGGTTAGTTGCAGAGAAAGAAATCCAGGAAGCGATCGTGAAGAAGGCGAACTGAGGGTGACCATGCTCGTCTATTGTTCATGGCAACCCCAAATATCCCGGACACTTGAATACCCTGTAGATGACATAGAATACTAAAGAACAATACTCGTGCTTGTGTCGTCGAACACGATGTGCATTCCGGGCATCGATATTTTGGGAGCATACAAAGAAGAGAATGTAACGCATGTAGAAGGCGGTGCATGAAAAAGTTTCTACTTCTTCTTGTTTGCCTCCTCCTCCTCTTTCTGGGTAAAGGAAGTAGTTCAGCGCTGGTATGCAATGGCTGGAGGCGGACATACCTTTGCAGCCCGTATTTTACGCACACCTTCATATCGGGCATTGGCACGAGCAATGCGAAGGGACCTGTAGGCTTCGAATGACCGCTCTTCCTCCGTGATTTTGCGGGGGAGTTCGTGAACGTATGGGTTAGGGAGTGGAAAAGCTGTTCGTGTCGTCTCGGCTATGAGATCGTCACCCTGGTTTCACATTCAGATACCTATGCTGATTCCGACTACCCGAGCACTCACAGTGGAGTCACCCTTCTTGGGTTTGGTTGCCTTTCTGGGAAAGACGATCAACTTGGCCTTGTAAACCTTCAACCGCTCAACATTGAGAGCCTTGCCCTCTTCGCTCAAGTTTCTTCTCCGGTGGTCAACTACTATGCCAATTCCGCGTGCCTCCTTGCGGTTAATGCCTGCCTCCTTGAGCTCACCAAGAGTAAATCCACGACCCTCGCGGATCTTGCGGTTGTAGCGAACGGTCTGGCCACGGACAGCAGGGCGGAGAAGCGTGAGCGGGCGGATACCAAGCCTCGCAGCCTTGACTTTACGAGCGTTGCGTCTGCGCAGCTTGCGGCCGGGTTGATCGAACCAGGTACGCACGCGGCGCTGCCAATCCTTGTGGAAGTGGTTGTTGTGGAGAACTAGCACACAACCGCCGAGTCAGAGTGCAGCGAGGTAGCAGAAATCGGCCACGAACCGTTGTTGTGTTTGAAACCCATATCTTATCTGTGAAAGTGTGTTAGCTCAAGCTTTGGACATCCAACCCAACCAAGTCGATCCATCCTGCATGGGCATCGACTCCCATGCGATCACAGTGGCCATGTTTCAATGGCACAGCGATGGGGTATGTGTACGAGGAATGTACGCGTCGGAAGAGCAGACGCACCTTGACGCGGGTTTTCTCGACGGTGTCGACGATGAGGAGAGCCATCCGAAGAGACCCTGTGAACGGAAACTTCCGTAAATTGGTGCGGCGACTCAATTAATCGGGACAAGCACAGTCCTTGGTCAGCGCATCGCCTGAGCCGCAGTGTTTTGCATCCCCACTACCTGTGACTCTGACGGTGCCTAAACGGCCTGTGTTCGCGCTATCTCTCGGTGCGCCCACCGTCGTAGATCGTCAGCGAACATACCGCTTGTCACTAGCTGACGTAATGTAGTCAAGGGCATTAAGGCGCGTGTTGCAAGTTCCTACGTACAAAAATCGCCTTTTCGAGGGGAATTCCAAGCTGACGACCGTCGTTTGAGTATGCGTTCTTCCCTTGTGCCATCGTTCTTGTTCGTTGCGTTTTACTTTTCATCCGCGCTATCCTTCAGTGTATCTGTCGGGTCTTCGCCAACTCAATGTGGGCCTCTAGATGTTACCTGGACAGGTGAGTGAGCTTAGCAGTGTCTTTCGATAAGTCTATGTCACAATAGTCGAATGGTAGGGGGCCAGCCTCCCTTTGAAATCACGTTGATACCCGTGAGTTGTCCGCCCAGGGTTATTCAACGTTGTCTTTACCCATTTCACAAGGTCTACGCCATTCCAAGAAACATATCTGTACCATCTACGGCGTTTAATCAAAACAAGGGCGCATATCAAATATCGGCTATCCCATTCCTCAAGGGAGCGCGGTTTTTACTGACCATGTCCGACGCAACTGGTTTTGCTACTGGCGGAACATCCAACTTACTCACTGTGGGGGCCCCAGTCGGAAGTGCCTCCTGTAATACCACAAGTCCTTCTCTTCCGTTTTATTTCAATCTGCCATCTTCGTTACAACAATGCGGGTATGTCCAAGATCTCAATCCCACGCATCTCAAAAACTCATCTCAAGCACTAGTCCGTACGTCTTCGACGGCTACAGCGGGGCTATCTTACCCGTTACAATCGCAGTAAGCATTTCTGGCGTTCAATTCATCTGCAGCTTAAATCCCGTTTGCTCGTAGGGACTCATTCCTGGTGGAGAACCGTTCCTCATACAACCTCCTGCTTCATCGGGACAAACATTCACATGGACTGCCAACGTTGCAGCTGGAAATACGATTGTTTTCACAATGACCGATGCAAAGGGTAACTCGGGCGGGACCTCATACACCGAGATCGTTGCTCTTTCTAATGATGCCAGTTGCCTCAATGCTAACTCGCCATCCTCCACTGTGAGCCCCATTGCGTCATCGACTTCATCCGCTAGTTCTTCCACATCGTCCCCTACGCAAACATCTGGCATCTCCACGGGTACCATCGTGGGAGTTGCAGTTGGTGTAGTCCTTGCTGTTACAGCTATCGTCGCGCTTGCCGTATTCTACTTAAAACGTCAGCGCTACAAGCGTACACCATATGGGGTTGCTCCTGCCCGAAAATCCCGTCGACCAAACTCAGTGGAACTCGACCCTGGCACCGACAACTTTCAAGATCCCCAAATATACCCCTTTCCTTATCAAACTGATTCCGCCAGCCACTTGGCTGCCCCAGTCATATCTAGTTCGCCTGCAACGCCATCATCGTATCGGGAGATGTCCCCATCAACAGATCCCTCGATCGATGCATCAGAAATGCCTATGTCTCGACGACACATTCGGGGCGACTCGAATGGTGACAATGTTGCCGCATTCGGCGACGTTGCCAGTTCATCTATGTCGTCGAGTGGTCGTCGGAAAGCCGCGATGGCTGGGGTGTCAAGTTATCAACCTGTCATGCGTTTTATTGTCCATACCGACTCGGAAGATCATTTCTCCGAGGACCCAGCAGAGGTTGTCGAACTTCCTCCGCAATACTCTGAGCGACGAGCACCTGGAACCAGCCCTTCTGGAGAGAGGCCAGTGTCATCTGCTGCAAGAACCACATCTCCCGATGACCAACATACGGGTGAACTCATTCCCCACACTCCCGAGTAATGCCTTCGAATGTGTTTCAATCACTGTAGGCCGCAAGCTTCGACTTTCCTGGTTTTGTGGTGGGAACCCAAATCTTATTGGAACCTTGCGTTTATTTGCTAAATATCTAGAATACTCATTCACGTCCTGCTGAAGAGCCTGACATTCACCCACTCGTTCAGTCTTTTGTTGTGCAGACACTTCTGTAAACACACAGCTGTTACATACATAGTACTTGTATTTAGTATTTACCTTGTTGCATCTCACAATGGTTACCTTCATGTCTGGTTTCGGGAAGGAATAGCACCGTAACACGTTGGGAATTCGGTCACTACAATTGACAATGGTATGTAAATGATACAGCTGGGTACAACCTGGAACGATCTGGATGAAACCATGTCGAAGCCCAGATAACTACAGTCCATGCAAGTTCTAGGTTGATGTTATCCAACCAATTGCCAATGAGCATCATGGATTTGGTTCCATATCACCTCCATCAAGATTCTGTTTAGAAAATGCATCAATCATTGCATCTTGATCTTTACGTCGCTTGTGTCTTCTACGTTTGTCGTCCTTGATAACGCGCTCAATGCGTCTGCGGGTCTTGGCATGATTTCGGGGTTCAACAAGCGCGAGGCGGCACCTGTAACACGCAAGCTCTATACTTGCCAGCAAACGAAGGGTGTCCGAGTTATTCAGCGCCTGAAATACGCCCCGTCAAACAGTGCTATCCTGCCACAAAGAGGGACACACATTTAATGACCATGACACGACGTGGCCGCCTTCCACGCATCCAACAACGACGAAATTACCGCGCTTCTCGGCTTGCAGGTCCGATAACTGGATACATACATTACAATGAGAACAATGAGAAACATGCAGGTTACACACCTCGCCAAATGAAACCATCACTTTCCCTGATGACATGGAACGGACCACTGGCCATAAAGGCGATCAATACGGCATTCACACTCGTGGAGATTCGCTCATACCAACACGCGACGACTGTCCAGCGATCTCCTGAGAGACGAGTGCCCGTCCAAGGTATACCCACGAATCCTTTTCTGGTCTTCTTATATGCACTTTAACTTGAACGTCTCGAAATTCACGCGAGGTGGCCGGTATAGGCGCTGCTATATACCATATGTGAGGAATATGTCACACAACGACAGTTAGATGAAATGAATTGGTGGCATGGAATATGTAGAATGCGATAGGAACGTACAGGACAGAGGAGGCGCACGGCTTGCCGTACCCTGTACTTCGGGCGTACCTTCAGTAAAAGAGGCACTAGTCACTATTATATGGTCCTCTTCCATGGCATCCATCTAAGAAGCGAGGCATTGTCAACGGGCAGGGAGAGCAGGGCGTAGAGAAATATACCCTTGACAAAATGTGTGAGGTTAAGGTATCTTGAGTGGCAGTAACTCGTTACTGAGCGTGTAATGTACTCCATTGGTCACATGACTTAGTTGGCATCAACTTCAATTCCACTCAGTGACTCAGGTAATCATTAATCATTGTAGGAATAAGAGTTCATTCGCAGAATGATTCGTCACTATCGTAGAGGGTGACCGTAGTATGGTAATGTAGTGAAGCCTGTCGGCAAGAGAGCGCACTTGCGCTGTGGCCATGCACACTCGCAGTGTAGATGTACATCTTGAAACGAACTATCTCAATTCTGGGGAGAGGTAGCTACCTGCCACCAGGCAAAGGTTGCGTGGCGTGAAATGGACCTGACTTATGGGAGTTCTCTTCGTGGGGAAAGTCGCCAACAAGTCAGAGCTGCATTGACGGGAATACATCAACTTGGGGATCAACGACATGATTTCCGGAACCCACGTTTCACTGTTTTCAACCTCTTCACTGCGAAGTATGGAACCTTCACTTATTCCATTTTCACGAGACTTGGCTTGATCTCCAGAGCTTTTGACGTCCCAGCATCGTACTGTCCAATCCGCACCTCCGCTCACAAGCATTGACGACTCTGCACTAAATGCCAACGAGTACACGGATGCAGTGTGACCCGTCATTTTTTTGATCCGCTTGCCAGACCCCAAATCCCAGAGATTGATAGCAAGGTCTTCACCAGCACTGGCGAGATACCTACCATCTGGACTAATTGCCAGTGTAGAGAGCATTCCTTGATGTCCGATGAATACCCGAACACACGTGCCGCGTTGGACGTCCCACAGCCGTGCCGTCCAATCACTCGAGCCTGTCGCTAGATATAACGAGTTGGGATGAAAGCGGACACACTGGATGGATTGTCAGCGAAAGGTAAAGCATTACCACACTACCTACATCAACATCTCCCAAGTGTCCCACATAGATCCTCAGACACGACGTCCGATCCGTAGACCAAAGCCTGGCAGTCCGGTCACGACTGGCAGTCGCAAAATAGATCCCCATGGGGCTCCACTGTACATCCCAGACCGGCTGTTGATGGCCCCGATAAGCGACTACATTGGACAGCGTGTCCAGTGACCAAAGTCGAGCCGTGGCGTCTGCCGAAGAAGACAAAAGATATTTCGGTGGCACCGCAGAACCTCCGAGGGGATCGAAAGAAAGAGAGTAGACTGGCCCGCTATGACCAACCAATTTTCGAGTCGTGGCATCTTCTCTCTCCCAAAGTCTGGATGTACTAGCTGCAGCGTAAAATTTCAGATACGTGGACTCTATCAAACTTCGAGAAACCTACAGTTTCTAACTGACACGGGTTTTTCGTTCTGCGACCCTCTGAGTTTTTCACCCTTCAGACTCCATAAACGAATATAACTCTCCGAAGAGCCAGCTGCCATCAACGTGATGTCGGGAGAGAAAGCGCAACACGGGGCACTAGCATCATTATCTTCATTGATCGGTATACTCCAAGCTTGGCGACTTACCCCTCTCCCACGTCGTGCAACGTATATGCACATATACTTGGCAAAGCTCGAGCCCGCGCAGCCACACCTTGTCCAGAACCAAGTTCCACAGAAGTCAGGGCTGATGGATCAAGGCGTACGCGTTTCCTTGCATCACGCACTTTCTCTACTTCTCTTTGCACATCAATTGTTTTAAATGAGGGCGGATGAGGGAGTATATCCGCTTCTGTTGGTGAAACGACGCCTGGGAGGGCTTGCGGTCGAGAAAAATGTACGTCATACTGTGCGTTAGGATCTCTATCCAACATGGCTTGTTCCCGGAGGACACGTTCAGTTTCTGCACGCAAATCCTCTGGGATTGGAAGAGGGCCAAGTTTCAATTCCCCTTTGGAGGCGTTAAATGTGTTCGGGTTAGGGATAGCAGAGATATTCGTGGTCTGTGCAGTTTTAGGAATAAGTGACGAGAGAAGCCCGGTGGACTCTTCCCATGCACTAGGAGATACGGCCGTTGTGCTGGCAGAGGTTACTACAGAATATGAACACGAAATACAGGGAGGCAGAGGGATTACTCACCATCGAATCGCAGGTGGTTGTTCACTACACGCATCACAGCCGCTCTCCCCCTTTTCCCCATCTCGCCAGAAAAACCCTCCCCCGCACCAAGGGCCTCACCGCCAACACCCTCTGTCAACCATCCTACAAGGAGACTAAAACCAGAACGACTCATTCTGATTATATATTTTTCATTGAGGAAGCGTTGCGCCAGCGAATCGTTTTGAACATGGGAAGGCAAGAGCAACGTAGAAAGGTGATGAAGTGTTGAGTTGTGGCTCGCCATAAGTGCTGGAGCGAATCCGGAATAAAAGCGTATCCCTGAAGAATTCAAACCAAACCTGAGGGTCTCGCACACATTCAATAAACAGTTCACTTGCCAGCTTCTTTGAAACCCTTCTGAATGAGATCGAGGTAGAAGTGACAAAAGATGGGATACAATATTGGACGAAACTCGGGCTTAGGCATGCATATTAGAGTGAGTACATCCGAAGAACGAGCATGCGTGCCTTATACATATCCAAGGAACCTTCGACCCATCCCTCGAGCTCCTTGAAGCCCTCTTGCTTGTCAGTGGGGTCGACGGAAAGTATGTCCTCCGCCCCAACACCACCCAGACTTGCAATAAGGTTCTGTATGTTGGGAGGATTTCCCATTGTTGTCAGCTCCTGAAGGACACTGACATTATCCTTCAAGACATTCTCTCCTGGGCGTGAAGGTTTTTGTGCAAAAACAGCTAAAGTCTTGACCAGTTCATCAGAAGACACCGTCTTTTCGGTATCATCTGAGGAGCCAGCGTCGAGCGTTTCGAGGAGGGCAGCCTCTGCCTGCTTGTGGCCTCGTGCGCGAAGGTACTCCAAAACCAGACGGTCTACAGAGTTTGATTCCTGCGCACCTGAAATGGTGGGTGAGACGCCACCCGACGATGATGCAGCTGGAGTCACAGCCGACATCAAGTTTGGATCTGGTCGAGAGGGTTGTAGTACGCAGTTTGGAATTTGCCTAATCTGGCACACCATAAACACCACCGGGTCGTTCGTTGAACGATATCGGCTAGTCCAGCGAGAGTTTGTTCCAGCTGTTCTGAACGGTAGCCTCTAACGCGTTGTTTTTCTTGGCCATATTTATCGGCCACCAACATACCCCTCTCTGCATCATGGTCAAGTTGAAGCAGCCGACTGTCCACCGCGCCCTTCAGAATGCCGTCGTCGCGACCATCAACGATCCTGATTATTCATTCTCGTTACCTCAGATTTCAGATTGGGAATCTATTGTCTCTTCCAGCGTGGACGAGAAACAGCGCTTGGAGTTCGTTGGCGATGCTATCATGCACCTCTCCGTAGCGTTGTATCTGTACCGCCTCTTTCCGGATGCAACGCCTGGGTTCTACACTGTGAGTTACGTTCCCATTACAACCGAAGATACCCACCTCGTTCATATCCAGAACATACGCTCAGCTATGAATACCAACGCAACATTCACCCACCTCATGGTCAAAGCAGGCGCCTACGAGCTCCCGTCGCAGTCTCACAGTACAAAAGCCGTGGCGGACTCATTCGAGGTGATTGTGGCAGCGCTCTATATGGAACGTGGCTTTCAGGATGTCTGCACTTGGGTCCAGGAGCAGTATGCACCATTAATCGCCGCAGCTCGGGAATCCTATGATAAATGGTAACACATCAAGTTATGTCGTACTTTATGTGATGATTTACTTTACCAGCCACTCCACCCCTTCTTCGTCGAACAAGCGGCGTGCAGACACTCTTGGCCCTGGGACTACTCCATCACCTAAGAAAACCAGGTTGTCTGGCAGCCGTGGTATGCCACGCAGTGTGTTGAGTATGTATTATTATATTCCACTTTCCCCCTCTGACAGCCTGGTCAGTGGCACAGCATGTCATCAAGCGGATGAGATCCAAGGGCAAGGTCAAGTTGTGTCTTCCGACCAAGAAACCGAAACCTACCCTACATATACGCCTTCGTAGCCGCAAGCATCAAACAGCCCGATCTTTGAGACCGCCATCCATAGTGATTGACCTTACCGTGGACAGCGTTTCCGATAGTGAAGTTCCGGCATCCTCAAATGTAACGCAAGCTTCTCAATCGGACCTCAGACCACTTATCTCCCAGAACCAGCCCTCATTGGTGTGTAGAGTTGACCGTGTAAACTTCTGTTACTGTCACATTCCTGAACTCATAGTTGCTACGTCACAGCCAGGTCCAACTCTTGAACCCAGCCAGAGTCCCAAGAACGCTAACTCTCCCTACCTCTCAAGGCAAGGCTCTATGCCTCCACTGGGCCTTCCGCACAAAGTTTCGGAGTCACCTGCGCCTGATATCTCGTATGCCACCGCGACCTCACCGGAGGACCTCATCTCTACTGCTTCACTCGCCGCCCTCGGGTCTTTTAAACGGTCAAGTCTCTCTGTACCACTTCTATCCAATGGAACGTATGGTACCTACGAGAATCCAATCGTTATCGAGGATAGTGATATTGAAAGCTGAGTTGTCATGTATTATTTCATCCTACTGGCTCCTTCTTTCATATTGTTGATTTAATTTCAATTTCTGTGTACGGAACTCTGCATAGCAATCAGAGGCATCGATGTAAATACTACCAGGCATTTTGGGCGCGGTTCTATATCTGTCCTCCTTGTACAGATGAAGGGAGTTTTGTACAACCATAGGTGGCGTTAAAACCATTCTTGAATTGTGGACACAATCAATGAGTGATGGCGAGACGGTCAGAGTAGAGGTCAAGTCTTTGTGAGTGTAGCTAGTCTTCTTGCACGGCACACATGGTGTAATCTAAGCGAATCTGGGCCAGAGAACGAATCTCCAGGCCGAGACAACGTCGAGAGTAGAAAGGAAGGGTTAGAATGTAGGTTGGATTTATGGCTAAAATGCTTCGAAACATGGTTAGTGTAAACTACACTTTCAATCCTAATAAAACGACGTCAATCACGTGCTATACAAGATCACGCCGTGTGAACAAATGACTATTTACGGAAATAACGCGTCAACGCAAAAAGTTGTTCGAGTTGGCTCGCATTCGCCGTCCGACGATGACGCAGACACGTGCCGCCCTCCCGCCCCTCGTCGACCTCGACTCGCTCCACGCCGCCGCCCGCGTCCTCAACGACCACTTTCTCAAGGACGTGCAGTCCATCCCCGACGTCGGTGATCTCCTCCCCCGTCCGTGCTCTTCCCCGCCGCTGGCCCTGCGCTCACCACCCATCCAGCTGCAGGTCCCTCCTCCGCGTCGTACAGTGTCTTCCCTGATGACTATCGCGTGCCCTTCCAGAAACGCAGACTCGTCGGTATCCCGGATGCGCTCTTTCAGTACTACAACAGTATGTCACTTTCTTTCTCTCCTTCCCTACTCACCTCTCCACTAGCTACCAGCGTAACCTCCCACATGGGACTCATTCCAGAGATAGAGCGTGTCTGGATCTCTATCGACCACAAGCTCTTTCTTTGGGACTACATACATGGGTCCGTCCCTCCTCTCCTACCCCACTCCCCACCTTATCTTCCCACAGCCAGGACATCAGCTCCTTTGTAGACCAACCTGACGTTATCACACATGTCGCTGTGGTGGCCCCAAAATCAGCCGTGTTTGTCGATGAGATATCTTTGCTTATGGTATTGTGTACTCCCGTTTCCGTCCTCCTCATTGGCTTGTCGATTTCCCCTCTCCCCGGGGGTAACCGTAAAGACATCAAGATGTATGCTACAGACATGTTCGTCTCCACGGACGTCGAAATGACCTCTGTCGTTGGCACTGCTCAGGGTCGGATCTTCATGGCAGGCTCTCAGGATGGCTGCCTTTACGAGCTACATTACCAGCAGTCAGAGTCTTGGTTCGGGAAGCGCGTTCATCTCATCAATCACTCTGTTGGCGCAGTTCAAAGCCTTTTCCCGCGCTTCTCTTCCCCCAAACCAGATGGTTCGGTTTTTCGACTCCCTTGCTTTCTCTCTTTTTCATTCCTCATCTAGACCGTATTGTCTCCGTCGTCTCCGATCACAAACGCAATTGTTTGTACACCCTTTCTGCCAAGAACGTCATTTCTTTCTATCATCTCACCTCCGAAAAATCAGTTCAGCACGTACAGACCCTTGCTAACCTCTACAAATCTGTTCAGGAGAAAGCCCCCGCCTCTCCCGCGATAAATCCATCCAATTTCCAGATCATTGCTTTGCATGTTATTGACCCTGCTGAATCTCGTTCTGGCATGCAGCTCATGGCCATCACTATGAACGGCGCTCGTCTCTACTTCTCCCCCACATCTCCAGGTTTCTCGTATGGCCCGCCGTCAAATCCACCAAGCAGCTCTCGCCCTCTTCAACTCATACACGTACGCCTCCCACCCTCCAATCTCTTTCACCCCGACGAATTAGCTCACCCTTCAAACCGGCCTTCATCCACTTCTTACAATGCTCGTGTGGCCCCACCACCTTCACCATCTCGCCCGTTTATCGTCGCTGGCCTGGAAAACTCTTGCTATCGGGATGGTCTTACCATTTCGGCCCAGCCAGGCGATACCGATGGCACTGACTTTTTGCTTTGTACGTCCCCAGATCTGACTCGCATAGGCACTCTTGGTCAGGTGTCCACTACCACCCAGCAGTACGTCACAACTTCTCAGCCAGCTACATATGGAGCTTCCTCGTACACCACGACCGGCAATCAGCGCCCTCCTCTGACTGAGTATGCCACCTTATTGGCGATACCGGGTCGAACATGGGCAATGGCCAGTGTACCACGACCATCAACCCCATCCTCAACCGCGCCGTCCCCCGCTGTCACAAACGAGCTGGCATTTCAGTTTTCGGAGCCAACTCAACAGTTCATGATTCTTACAAACGTTGGACTCACATTTCTCGTGAAGCGGAGAGCATTGGATTATTTAAGAGCCGTTATAGAAGAAGCTCAATCTGAAGGTGCTGTTCAACCAATCATTGAGTTTCGAGACAGGCATGATTTCGTCCAAAACGCTGATGCCATCCATACTGATTTTACATATTGCAGCTTTGGAAGAGACCAAACGTGTGCTATGCTTCTTGGGCTTGCCTGCGGAAACACGTTTCTAGACGTTGGCGATCACTCGATGTCTGGCACATTATGCACTGTGAACCCTGATGTTGCAAACATAGCAAAGCAAGCCTTCTATGACTTTGGTGAACGTCCGATCTGGGCTGAGAGGGTGACATATGGCACGAGTAGGTTTCTCAGTTTCTTTCTCGGCATATCTTTAGTCATTACTTGTAGGTGAGAGCTCTGGGAGTGCTATATTCAGCGGGCGTAGGGAAGGATTTGCCATGTACTTTGCACGTCTCATCCGTCCACTCTGGAAGGACAAGATAACCAAGGCAGGGTATACTTTTTGACTTTTCCTCTCTCGCATATTCTCATTCAGTCTTAGTACTTTCGGTCTTCAAGAGCTGAACGTGAACGATAGCATACTCGTTACGACCCAAAAGAACTTGTATGCCCTCAAAGAGTTCCTAGACAAGAATCCCTACCTCTTCCACTCTACACCCGGTGACCCTGCTGCATCACGTAACACAGTGGGGCACGAACAAGAAGCTTGGAAGGTTCATCTAGACTCTTAGCTTCGGTTGTGATTACTTGACCTTTCTTCCAGGCAGAACAAAACTCGGTAGCCCAGCTTCAAGCTCTTCTGACAAGAACGATAGAAGCGATATCTTTCGTGCTTTTGTTAAGCGACTATAGACTAGGCGAGCTGATAGCCCAGTAAGTATTTCCTTTCAATTATTTGTAGTCAGCTTAATGTGGTGGCAGATGTGATGCCGTGGCTCAGAAATTGGTGATTTCGATAACCTATGAAGAATTGATTACCACCCAAAATGGAATCAATGCATCGCGTGCATTGGTTAATGTTGTTATCGATCAGCAGATTGGTCAGCAGATCAGCGTAAGTTTGGCCATCCATCCCTATTGACAGTTGACAATGCCGTGATCAGGTGGACACCATCAGCGAAGTTCTACAGCAAAGATGTGGCTCTTTCTGCAGTGCCGATGACGTTATGTTATACAAAGAATGTGAATTTCTCAGGGCTGAATTCCCTCGAGGCTAATGCTCCAACTTGTTAGGCCCGAGAAAACCTTCGCAAGGCAGTTGAATCACGAAATCCAGCAGAACGACAAAATTGGTTGGGAGAGTCGTTGAGGTAACCACCCCCTGCACCTTACCTTTTTCTTTATTGATCCATTCGGCAGGTTGTTTGCGAAAGGTGCCCGGATATTGGAATTCGAAAAGATCCGTGAGGTATGCGACGAGTATCGTGAAATGAATTACGCAAAAGGTCCGTGAGCACGCGTGTACAATCTGCCTGCAGTAACTTATTGGCCGCCAGGTGCCGTTGAGCTTCCCTTGAGATGTGCACAAGCTGTCGACCCCGACAACGTTGGGCTTGAGTATTGGCTGTCAGGTTGCCCGCCCCATGACGACCACGCAAAACTTCTCAAGAAACGCATCGAGTGTTATCAACTCGTCCTCCGCTCGCTCGACTCGTTTGGGGAAAAGGCTTCCCGTGCTCAAAAACCCTCCGAGGACGCTGATACAATCCGCAACCATGCATATACGCTAGCGTTTTCCAGTGACGACGAATTGTTCCACTCGACGCTATATGACTGGTTGATTGATAGGGGACTGGCCGATGAACTATTGGCTGTACGCTCACCTTAGTCTTGTTGAAGTATTAGACGCTGACAAGTGTGAAGTTACGGCCCCAGTATCTTGAGGCACACCTTCGCCGGGAACCTGTTACACATCCTAAGTACCAGCTTTTATGGCAATTCTACGTCAAAGATGGCCAGCCACTGCGTGCTGCAGAGGTACTCTCCGTTTTGGCGGAGTCGACTGAGTACGCCAAACTGATTCCGGCTGATGGTCACTGACGCAGACTATTCGTAGTATCGACCTGAACTTGAGCACACGAATCGAATATTTCACCCTCGCGGTCGGGAACGCCAAGTCTCACCCAGTCACGGCGAGCGGTAGACACGAGACTGCTATCGCGTTTCTCACGGACCTTGAAGAGAAACTCGACGTTGCCCAGGTGCAGCTCGAGGTGTATAATGCACTTCTGCCCCATGCAAGCAATCCTGGTGAAGAAGGTCGCAGGATCAGGCAGTTAAATGAAAAACTATTCTCCATGTCGGAGGTGTGCCAACCTGAACTTCCCATTTGAATCTGTCTCACTGCCACCTACAAAGCTCTATCAATTGTATGCTGAACCGTTCGACCTTCCTGTCATGAAACTTCTCATTCTTCATGTGTCGGAACACCGGGATGAACATATTGTTCGGCCCATTTGGGACCGGATATTCGAAGATGGTAGGGAAACGTGCGCTTGTTGAATTTGCATTGTTAACGCCTTGTTCAGCTTTGGAAAAGGACGCGGACGCCCAAACACATGCTGATCACATCATAGCAAGCGTTGTGCCCCTCGGAAAGCGATTCTACCCATCCGAAAGTGCATTTCCATTGCGTGAGTTCACGATTTTCACTTCGTGAATGCAATTCATAGAGCTCCGTTCCCAGGTTATGTTGTAATGCTACTTATTTCATTCGCATTGCGAAACAAGGCGCAGCTTCCGAAAGGTTGGGCTCCCCGTGTACTGACTCAATGCGGGGTGCCCTACGGAGAGATATGGGACGTTTTGCATGACATGTACGAATCACATGTAAGTGGTTTCTGCAATTCTGTGCATAACGCTGTTAAGATCACACGGCAGGTCCCACCCTTCAATCACCAGGCCAGTGTTCAGGCGATATCCACAGATATTGCTATCCTATTCAGTGATTGGCTGGAAGATGCCAAACGACCACAATCATCGACAAATGCACGCGCGGAGCTGCCTGCTGGACGGATAGATGTAGCGGTTGGGCAGTATCTGGCCGAGCTGGACTCGAGTAACACCGAAACGAGGGCCCTATACGAAGGTATCAAGCGCCAATTGCGGAGAAATTGGTGAATGGATGCAACTGCATTTAGATTGTCCGGTGGCTATCTACATACTCGTATTTCGACTTGGGACAAGGAACATGGTTATATCTCAATTAACTTCAAGAATCGAGTCTTCAGCCCATGTAAGAAAGCGCTCTGTCCACCTCCGGGTATAGCTGTATACCTTGAATAATGCTCTAAGAGGTGGCATGAGCCATCTGTGTGAGGAGGCAGTCTTGTTGCTGACCTTGCCGCACCAATAATAACGAAGATAACAATCACTGCTGCAGCTAAGTCCCTGTCGTTTCCTCTTCTGGTCCTACTACCCCTCCAACGGGCAATCCATTGCAGCGGGCCCATGAAGGGAAGTGTCAGGATAATGTGTATGAGTGATCCTACTCCAACCATAGGAAGACCCAGCAGAAACCTGCGGACGAAACGACCAAGGAAGCCAGGAGGTTGCGGGAGACGAATCGGTGCGGATGGCTTCAAGAGCGACTGGGGAGCCTGGAGCTCTGCTGGCAGGATATCTTGGTCACGGAGGATTCGAATGGCTGCGCGGACCACATCCTGCGCAACATCAATCGGGGAGACAAAAAAGTAGGCCGACCCAAACACGGACTGCTCCTCTATCGAAGCGAGAAAGTAGCTTGTGATGTATGACGAAAACATGACTAAAAGGACAAAGAGTGAAGATGATAAGAAGGCGACGACAACTAGAGGTCTGACATGAGCAGGGAAATGATCGATCAATTAGACCAATGGCACCTGCCTGGATTTGTCCCTAAACCATATGCCTTGGTCCGTGCGAAGCGGTAATGAAAGTGACATTGCGGGCAGCGCCAAAATGCATTGTTGGAATTAGATGATAACCTCCATTTTTGCAGGCATTTGACGTGAACGTACTTGCGCGCGCGTAATTAGCAATGCAGCCTAAAGCCAGCTTGACCAAGCATGCTCACACTGATAGTACCTGTACAGAGACAAGGCTTAAACAGCCTTCCCAGGGATGGGTCTGACTCGTCGCAATCGTAGCAAATGCGACATTGTTTCCCGGTCGCCGAATCCGTTGGCGAGGAATCGGATTTCTCCTGGTGTTGAGGTTGGTCAGACATGTACACGTTGCCCGCACAGCGCAGGTTCTGCGGATACCCGTATGATTCATCAGGACGTCAAGCATGCAGGACGGCCAAATGTTCCTTACCACACGTTGTTTTGCGTTACCGAGTATAATACGTACGGTCGTCCGTTGAACTTGAAAGGAGGATCTGATTAGGAATCAAGTCACCAACAACTTTGGTAATCACTCATTCACTCGTCAATTCAACACACACAAGTCTTTCTTTCCTTCAAAACCACAAGGCTCTTATGAAGAACGGTTCGATTCTTATTCATTGGGCTGGTGCTAACTCGTGGTGAATAGTATATCGCAACTATTGCTATCGGTGATACACCTGAATCTTGACCACCGCGTTCTTCAGGCAGCGTGTCCTCCAACGATTCAATTTACGTTTGACATCTTGATCACGCCCAATTATTTTTCCTAGGTGACGCTTGCAGGGCCGATCCCCCATTTGAGGAGTTGTGGACATGGAGCTATCGCAACCCTCATTCCCCCCCCGGCGTATCATCTGTACCACAGGACACTAAGACTCATTTATCCATGGCTTCGTTCGGCATAGCTTCTAGCTTTGATCCGACTCAGGGATCGCTCCTCCCTGCGCAGCATCCCTGGTCACTCTTCGGAACGAAACTGTATCTACTTAGATGGATCTTTCACGTTCTCGGAGGTATCGACTCTATGGGCGGAGTATCAAGATCGGAACGCATATTACATTGCGCCATACCATTGACTATGCAAGGTGTTTTTTGTTCCATTACAGTCACAGCCTATTTTTGTCGCGTCAACCACACACATATAGCATCGGTGTCTCTAACGATACCTCGGCGAGATATGGGGTATAGATTCCACATAGGAGTTTTGTTGTTAACCCATGCATCAAATCCCTCGTGTAACTGGGGTGTTTGGTGACGCTAACGTTCACTCAGAACACAGCCTCGCTCGGTTGGCACCATCTTGCAGCTTTCAACTATGTCTTCCGGACCGATGGTGAGAGGTCTTTCTATTCGGTATCACAACTAAATCGTGCCCCAAAAGGATGTCAGGAACATTCCAGAGACATAACAGACGCTCATCTTGGTATTTTCCCTCATTTTGGCTCACGATTTATAATACTGTGACAATGCCTGAATAACTGAAGAAGTTGGTGACAGGGTTCCGGTAAGCTGTAATTTAAGTGAACCTGTAGGACTGTTTTTGATCATAGAATTTTGACAGCCACATTAGAATCTCAAGAGGCATACAAAATTACTGGGGCACACATGGCTACTTTGGAGGCACATGCCCATATTCAACACGAGGTGCATTCTGGAGATAAACATCGCGCAACGAATAGATTCGAGCTGCACCTGATCAAGAGTGCTATCGAGAACTAATGAAGACGAGTTCTAATACATAAAATGCCAATAAAAATACCGCTCTTGGTAATTACACCGTTTTCTTGGCGGTGGAACTAAGACAGGTTTCGATGTTACAACGAAGGCCTACGTGAATGAGGACGCTCCTTGGTTCCATGCAATCTCCTGAATGCCTGTAGACGCCGGCAAGCTCCGAGTATCTTCCTGCAAGGCGCTTCCAAATGCTGCCTGGAACTTCCTCTAGACTTTGTTGCACCAACGATTTATTGTGCTTAGAAGCACTGCTGTCGTGATGGTTACAGTGATGGTTCTCCACAGACGCCTTGGATTTCCTTGACTCCATTCGTTTACCCTGACCACGGTTACGGTCCGGGTAACGCACACGATTTCTGTGGAATTTGGACACAACTCTCCCTTGTTCATGCGCAAATTTGGAAGGGCAAAATGTGCACAAACCCTAGCTGCGCAGTGGCCAGCGTAGGGAAACCAAAGCTGATCAAAACGTTTGGAGATCTCTGAAAGTTGTCGGCACTATTTTCGAGGCAAGTTCTCCCTAAAGCATTATTATGGAAGCTATTTAGCCTCCCGGTTTGTGGGTGAATGTTGCAAAGGTTAGATGGGGCTTCGGCAGGCTTTCAGTCAGATCCCCGCATGGTTCTGCAAGCCCAGCTCCTTCTACTGTCGGTCTGACGGCTGGTATGAAGTTTCAAATTCAAGGGACGTTGTCAACATCACTTTTGTTTAGTAGATTGGCGGACATTGTGTTGACACGTTCTATCTTGATTGGTTCTTCATTGTTCCTGTTCAAGGTCTACTCGGGCGGCAACTGGACCGATCGCGCACTCTTTTACGTGACGACCGAACTATACGGTTGCTACTGTCTAGACCAGCGATCAGTGCGTTTCCACAACGAGATCTTGCCTGCTTCATCTAACTTAGCACGACCGACACCTTTTGGGGTCTGATCCCTTTCAAAGCACTCGTTGCGTATTCACCGTACATATATCTACCTGGCATACAGCGTAAGTCAGAGCCATCCGCTGATTTTCGAGGATGGAGGCCAAGTACCCTATCCCTAGTAACGACCAAATTATCGCGCTCTGTTGCAGCAATGTTGGAGTGGGACCCGGCGGGACCACTGCGATGCTCGCGTATGTGTTTTTGATCTTTCACGTCCTGCGCTTCCACCTCACGCATGTCGTCAGTCGCGTATCTGTTGTCGACTTCAGGGGCAATATAATACTAGACACGTTTGTCGCCCCCACCATGCAAGTTAGCGATTACCGAACCACTACAACCGGAATAGAAGCCTCACATCTACTAGGTGGTAAGTTGACATTCTCCGCCGCAGTGTTGATTAATTCCGACGTCTATTTCACTGCTGACGTAGCCGATATACCTCAGTTCGATCGAGTTCAGCAGCATGTTGCGGAACTCATCAAGGGCAAAGTAATTGTTGGACACAGCCTATGGCATGACCTTTCGGGTAGAGTGCACGCATTTTTGGCTATCCTAACGTCCGAGTTAATTCCTTGATTATTTATTGGGATAGTGCTGGGCATTCCACATCCCGCGGTTGACACACGCGATGTTGCGTTGTATCAACCTTTCCGAAATGCCCTGCGTTCTCCTAATCAAGTGGTTGGCCTGCAGACACTCATGTGGCATCTTATGTGTCGCCGCTGCCAGGATGGACACATACATCCCGTACGTCTGTTTGTCCGCCTGCACAAATGTGTGTGTTGTGGCGCGTATTACTCAACAGCATCGCCTTTCTTCTAGGTCGAAAACGCGCGAGCATCCCTTGATTTATATCGCACGGCCGCGGCGGAGTGGGAGTCGGCGATTTCGTTAGGCAACTGGCCGTCCTGCCTTCCCCCAAGCACGTTTTCGAGATGCTACTTGTGATTCCCTCCTCGCGGGTTTTACCCGTCTTCTTGGCACTGCGCCTTTCGTCGGTCATGCCCTTTCGCGTCGCATTCTTCAATATCGAAGTGTCTTGTGATATAATGTACCCTTAGTTTCCTACTAGCTGTCGGTAATGGGAATATTGATCGAGCGTCGTGTTCTTCCAGAGCACCATCATGGTGGCGGCATGCACAATCATCGAGAATTCACTATCGAAGAACTGGAGAGATTACACTGTATTGAGGTAAAACTGCGGCCCACTATGCACCGATTAACTCAGACCTCGATATTAGTCGTCGTCGATACTTCTCCTCTATTAAACGCCACCTTCGATTCTCGGTCCCCCACCGCCTAATTAGCGTCTGCCAAGGTCTTCTTTTAAATTTGTGGACGTTACGAGGGAAGGGGTTACTGATAACTCTGCAGCGGTGCTCCAACCTTATCATTGCCTCGACAATGTCCAGACGGCCTTCTTTAAGTGCAAGATTTGCGATGCGTCGTCGGACTAGGCTAGACTGAACGCGTGGCCCCCACCTCTTTTCGAAGAGACGCAAACACTGTAGAGCGAGCGTGCCACTCTGACGGCAGCTGCGCAACGGTTTGAGAAGCAAAGAGAGTGTCGCAGACGAGGGAGTCAGGTCCGGACGAGCATGCAAAAATTTATGGAGGATACGACGTTGGGCAAAGTGTTGTTTCACACTTGGTTTTCGGTGCCGGGCGACCATAGAAAGGTGAAGGTTAACGAGATCGATAACTCTGCGCCGATCGCATCGTCTAAGTTTGGAAGGAAGGGATTTCAAGTACGACAGGGCGGTAGACAGAGCAAGGGTTCTCTGTCCTACTTTGTACATTGTCTGGGTGATGATGAGAATGGTTCTGGGCAAGATCTGGACTTGGTCAGAGGAAGCAAGCAGAGGCGAAACTCGCATGAGGGCTTGGTATTTTGACAGTTCGACAGTATAAGGCCTCTGGCATGGGCGGGGAAGAAGACACTTTATGCGGGGTGGTGCTGAAGTTTTGGTGTCCTGCGGTCCCGTACTGGCCTTGGTGTTGGTGATAACCCAATGGCGCAGCGCACCGCGCTGCTGCGAGCCAAAGAGTTCTAGCCACAAGGAAAGAGGAATGGGTTTCGTAGACAGTCCCATGGCCGCATCTCGCTTCCCGGTGATCTCCAAGACGCGTTTCCAGGCATCATTCCATTGGCCTGTTCTGACAAGCCACCTGAGGTGTAGTTTCCGTGTTTCCATGTTCTCTGGTGTAGACTCTGCTCGCATGGCGCCGAGTAGACGGCTAACGGAGGCGAAAGATGCGCTCCGCAATGCAAGACTGATGAGGAGGTTGAATGACTTGGTGGAATGCAGTGCCTTGGGCCAATCAAAGTAATAGTCGACTGCGCTACGGATGGAAATAGGTGGATTGGAGGTAATGAAGAGCAGGTTTCGGTACAGAGACTTGCGAGAGGTCGGGGTCGGCATTGGCGTACCTGCGAGAGCGCGTGGGGTTGGCTTGGAGGCGACATTGCCAGGCTGTGGAATCTCTGGTCTAAGGGTGGACAGGCGCAATCTAACAAGCCTTTGCATGGTGCATCGCCACAATATACCAAGTAGAGTTATGCCTCCTCCATCGGTTGTAGCACAGTCCGCCCTACAAGCCATCCCACCTTGGCAACCCACCGGTCGCGTACCTCCCGCATCATAATCCATCCCTCAGGACACCTCGCCTCGGCAAATTCATCCAGTGTCTTCTCCCAACCCCTCGCCATCTCACCACCAAACATGCCACCCTCCCGATTGACCATTTGATCTATCCGGTCTACCCACGCCATCCACTCCTTCGACAACCGCGGAAGTAGAAGCGGTGCCAGGGAAGCCTGCGTAAGTGGAGGCTGAGACATTATGTGTGTAGTGAGGGCGGTGAGAAACATGAACGTTTCCGATGGATGAGACTTGTCTTTGTGCGGAGACGACACAGCAAAATGTCCGCGTGGCCATGTATCCGATTGATGTTGCGATGCCGTCTGCGTGGAAGGGACATAGGAAAAATAAGGAACATACGACATGCACGCGGACACAAATTCATGAATGTGGGGTCGAAGTCGAGAGAGGATATATGACTCTCGCATTCCACTACCATCGTTTGCCACACCATTCCTTTGATCGTCATCCATGCTTGATCCGAAACCAGGCCGTTGCGAGTTGAATCCAAACCCAAATCCTAGAGACGTCGTGGAAGGTGCTGAAGAGAAAGCAGGTGTATTCGAATAGGGATAAGCATCTCGCAGTTTTCTAGCGGATTGCTCCAACGTCTGTATGGCCGTATCCAATGTTGGGCGGGGTATAAGGGGTAGTATAAGTGATTTAAGTGAAGGTTGGATGCTTATCAGAGAATTCAAAAGTGGCAAAAGAGCCTGCGGTGGGAGGCTCGCTGTGCATCAGCTGGTCAGTCTCAGCTACAGTGGACCATTGGGTAACTCTCACCCAACAAGACGCCGACGTCAACGTCGCTATCCGCATCTAGATTTTTACTTGTTCTTGGAAACTGTTGGTCCTTTGGTTCATCTTCTTGAGGAGAAACCTTGGCACGCTTTGGAGCAGCTCTCTTCGGTCGTTCAGGAGTGGGGCTTCGGTCCATTGCAACGTCCCTCCCGACATGGCGGCTAGATTCAGCATCGTCCTCTGGCTCGTGACGGCGTTTCTGGATACGATGAGTGGGTGGTAAATTTGTGTGCGAAGTGAGCTGCTGGAAGGCAGATGGTTGTGTATGACTAGGGGTGATGGGTTGCTTGCTTGTTCCCGCAGGTGAGTTTCCAGAGAGCCCAAAGCTGAATCCAAGGCGCGGATTGGAAAGATGAGTTGGTTCATGGAGAAAATTGAGCGGTGGGTGGACGATATTCGCCATGGTGGAGGACAGGTGGCAAGACGGGGCGGCGTACAACCAAGCCTCGAGGCTCTGGTAACATTGACCTGCCCTAAATGTGTCACGTGGCCAGATAAAAGACCACTGCTGCTTGCTTTTCCTTCAACTTGCAGTCTTTTTGGGGTGAGTCTGTTTCTGTTACCCATCGTTGTGATGACGAGCACCTTGAATCGCTACGTGGAAGCCTTTGTAGGCTCATGAGCTCTTTATACCCAAATTTCCGAGCTTTTGACGTCCGATGTTTATGTTCATGAATGCTGATTGTTTCGCGCTTAGACTAGCTCAACGTGAGTGCCTCTGGTCACCTTTTGGTTGTATATGATGTGACAAATAGAAGTCAAGCCCTGATCTTGTCTAAAGGACAAGCATTGATGAGCTTCCATGCTAATACTGATTTCTTTTACGCCGTCATTTGCTCTGTACTAAATGAACTTATCTGCAGATTTACGCTAGTGGAAAATTTACTAGCTGTGTTGCATTGTATGTAGTAGTACGAATGTTTCTAAGGATTTGTCCACAACGCATTTGCCAACCACATTAGACCTGCCCATGCCATCACCTTTTGCTTTGTATCAAGCCGTTGCAATGGTGCGTTACACCAGATCTTGGAAAGACCCAACGACTGGTGAGGACTGGACCCCTCAGCTAGTCGGTCTACCCATCGCAACTGGGAAGGGCGCACGGGCGTATCGGATACAGTGCGAGAACCATCCACACCTTCTGCGGCCGAAGCTACTACTTCTGAGTGGGGATTGAGGGTATTTGGGACTTGGCTGCACATGTTGCGAGCCAGAGGAAGCGTATTTCTCTCCTCGCCACATATCCAGTTCGTAATTTCCCCTGTAGCCCAGGCTACTTGGTGGGACACGTAGACGAAGATCATCGTTGATAGCACGAAATTGGCACTGCGCCATTTCGTTCCAGGAATAAGCAAGAGTATACCCTTGGTGTCCGCCGCAAGCCACATGTGAAACTGGATGATAAACGTCTCGAGCGAACATCTGCCAATGAATGCAAAAGCACGGGATGAGCAGGATCGCAAGAGGGGGGTAGCGTTCCGAAGGATAACGAAGGCAAGGATGGGGAGGAACGAGATATACGGGTGCCAAGCGTTGTAAGCGAACTTGTCCTCTTGCACAAGCTCGAAGTGCGCGAACCATACGAGGACCAGTACGGACATCCCGATCGATGCGCGCACAAATATGGGCCACATAGTGTGCTCCATAA
This sequence comes from Phylloporus aff. rhodophaeus, assembly GCA_038094475.1. Lineage (NCBI taxonomy): Eukaryota > Fungi > Basidiomycota > Agaricomycetes > Boletales > Boletaceae > Phylloporus > Phylloporus aff. rhodophaeus. The sequence continues at coordinate 224,295 of JBBPUD010000002.1, read as the reverse complement.
GACGCTTGTCCCGTATCTTGATAGCAATGAGCGCAGCAAGCATGCCAGCGTACACGATGTATTGATCGAGTGATACTCGGAAAGTCCACTCACGCGCGGACCAACGAGTGAAGAGAACACGTTCCAGGATACCAAAGTACGTCTCCATGAGCCAACTATGGTTGACAAATGCCGCAAATATAGCCATCGACAAGGATATCTTGGCGACGAGGCATAACGTGTTGCCGTTAAGTTGCGATCCAATCCACAACGTCAAATAAATGATTAGGAACCACATGGAAACCAGGGGAGTGAAATAATAAGAGAGATAATCGGTATTCATGGTATAGGCCAGCGTGAGCGTCAGTATATTCAGCCGCACTAATATCTGCAAGAAAATGTCGGTCAATACTGATTCCAACGCTAGAGGTCTGGCATACCCGAACGACACGGCGATAACCAAAGTCCGCCTTCTTCAGATAGAATGTCGTGTGGCCATATCCGGTCATGAAGAGATAGGCTGCAACAAGAACTCGGATAGGATTATAGATGCTAGATACCTTGGAAGCACCCAGATAATGATATATGAGAATTGCAACTGGCTTGACTTGTGAGAGCCATGATCATGGAAATGAACTAAACGTACACTGCATCCATCCCTTCCACTCATCGGTCTGGTCGCGGTTGAGGAATCCAAGGTCTTTGTCGGCCCTCCGTATTGTTGCCAATCCAATCATGAGCGAAGCCAAACATAAGAAGCTGAATGTCCATGGATCGAACTGCTTCTGTCCTTTGTGCCACAGTCCCGTTCGGTCCGCAAGATAGATTACGCATATAGAAGCGCCGAAGACTGTCGCCGGAAGATATTCTTTGTTCACAACACAGTTTTTGGTACCTAGACGGATGTCAGACAACGCGAGGAGGGCTTAATGTAGTTCACTCACGAAAGAGGAAAATGAAGGTACAGCTATACAGCAACAGGCCCACAAGCACAACCAACTGCACTGGACTTGGCCATGGGTACTTTCGGCAACAAGTTTTATCCATCGGCGGTATCTGCGGCCATCTGTCATTGCATAGAAGGTTAAAAAGTATGTTTGCTTGAGCCTTGACGACGGCCTCAGTGAAGTGCAGGCCGTCTTGGGTTTGAGAGTCATCTAACATTCTGTTGAAGACCGACGGAAGAGAAATTCGCACGGAGGAAGCAGATCCTAAAAATGGTGACCAAGAACTATTTGCTGCTGGCCGTATACGATGGTAGAGATCTGAATTCATTGCATCTATGTCGGGAGAGTGCATAGTGTTGAATCGTTCGGGTGACAGTTTTGAAAGAACAACCTCTTCCACAGGGAGGAAGACAACTTCATCAGCGGGTTTGGTGTGTGCTCTATTTATTGCGTCGATGTGGGTTTCTATATTGGCCTCCCATGCTGAGAGCCCACCTGAAGTGTCGGAATACCTGAGGTACCAGAGGCCGGGACCAAGGACAAGCAAGACGGGTCGCTCAGGCTGACCATCAGCCGAGAGTTGCCTTGGCAAGTTAATTAGTTCCAGTGCGGATGTCGTATTAAGAAATGGGTCCCAGATAAAATCGAGTTTAGTCTGGGTCCCAGAAAGAAAGGAATGGTCGGAATGTTTTGCACCATCATTTGGAAGTTCCTTGGGAAGCGTAGAATCGACGGTATGCGCAAACTGAAAGAAAAGCGTGCGTGTCACTGAGTCTCCGATAAAGACGACTCGCCGCGACGAAAGGCATTGAGAAGCATCTCTAGATTGGTACGGATGGAGCATGCATCCTAGCATGCAAGCTTAACTTGCGCAAGTTCGTCATTGGGAAAGACGTACCCTCTGGCTGCCAGTTATGATATGCGCTATCAATCCAGCTTCCTGTCGACAGCAATGTGTTGCAACGCATTGGATCATAATGGTCTGAATGAATAGGTTTACCAACAGCGAGCACCGTCTTAAACTAAAAACGACGCACCGAATAGGATAACTCGCAGTAATCCAGCTATGAGTGCACAGGCTAGGGCAGTCAACGCAAAATGGTGGTACCATGACGGGTCGAGAGAAATAGTTCTTTTTGTAGTCATTGCACTGAGTGTGCAAGGGCTACTACAGAGACCATGATTACGACACCTTAGTTGCGGCTATTACCAGGGAATAATAGCCCTTTGCTTTATTTAACTGAACAATCGTCCGTGTCCGTAAACTATTTACATGCATCGAATAATGTCCTAGATAACTAAATACTTGTCCCACTGGTTGTCGTGGTGAAGCCTGTCATGTCATTTAGGACAAAGAAAGGAGTACATCAACTTGGCCTCTTACCAGTCCCACGGCAATAATTGGTCTGGGGAATAGGTATGCAAGATAAATATCGACAGCCGGAACATGCTGTAAAATGTATTGTCATGGCTCCGAGTAATCGTGTTTGCGCAGACACGTACCAGCATACGGATCGGATGTGTAAAAGTTTCGAATCAACACCACGAAAAGTACGACGGCTAAAGGAATGGCAGCGATGCGCAATGCCCACATGATGCCCTTGTGCCGCTTCGAGGGACTGACGACGGGATACAATGTAGTACCAACAAGGAGACCCATACATAGGCCCCCTAGGTGAGCTACTTGGGGGTAAGTATGTGTAACTGAATCGACTGGCACACGAACCAAAGTTGTCGACATCTTTGCTCAAGTGTTGGTCAAGTGACAACAAAGTCGTAATAAGTGCAAATGCTTACATGGAATATAACCAAGGGCGATGCCAAACAAAAGTTCCACGGTCATCCAAGCCAGCTGACAACAAATATTAAGCTACACTTTATCATTCGACAACTTGACATACCCTGCGGCCAGGACGATAGTGATATTTCCAGTGAGCAAACAGGTCGACCCAAGTCACTGCAACTGTCCCAAATATTGCCCCGCTAGCACCGACAGACGGAGCACCAACAAGGGAAAAATTGCCACCCAGAACATTACTGCAGGATGTATCAGTACGCTTCAAGACCTGCCAAAAGAAATATACCCAAAGATTCCAGCAGCGAAGTAAGTGACCATAAACCCCATAGAACCCATCTCCCGCTCAATCTAAGGAAAATTGAACGACGCTGAATAGGTATAGGTAAGTGGTTACCTGAGCGGATATTGTCAATTGCGCGAGCATGTTCAGAAGGATGTGGACAAAGCCTGCGTGTAAGAATATGGGAGTGATAAACCTGGAAGACTTGGTTATAGTTCTTAGAACTGCAACAGTTGCCTACCGGAACCATTGATTTGGTGTGCCCCCGTGAAATCCTCCAAAACCACATACTTCTTCTATAGTACAAAGGATATTTGGGGGGTTTGCCGTGTCGTTAAGACCTTCAGACCTTCAGCATATAAAAGTACAAGTAGATAGGTGCTCGTACATGGCATTGGGGTGGAAGACGGTAGACCCTGCACAGACTTCATACACGGAGGGAAGCGGGCACCAAGATTAATCAGCGCGCTCGCCGAAGGTCCCAGCATAGGATTCACGACAGGCTTGGAAACAGTAAGGATGGATTACGGGATGCAAACAATCTGACTAACCTTGAAGGACACTGGAGTCCCTTGTGCCCGACTGTTCACTACGAGCTCGTTAATAAATACACCGATCATGACGATAGTGAGCGCATATACTAAAGATTTTCAGCAGAAATACATTGTGTCAAGGAGTGAGAACACACCGACGAAAGGGTGCTTCTGCCGTGGGATCCCTCTTTTCTTATCTTCAATCCGCTGTTCTAGGGGATATTTCCCTGCTCCAAAAAGGCTGTTATAAGGAGTCTCCTTCTCTGATATAGGCTTCGAATCAACTCCTGGTGGCTCCGCATACTCTGCGTGACCCATGAATTCAGTATGTTTCGATCAGTAACTGTAGCATACCCAAGTCCTGGTAATTTGACGACTGGCCCATATCTGCCGCATTATGAACCAATGACATATCTGATTTTTCGATCAACGACGAGGGTCGAAAATCGTCATCACGATAAGGTACATTCATTGCAATATCGTTGGGGTTGAACGAGGTATCGCCCCGCAGGGAAGGTGTAGGGAGACGGTCAGGAATCTCGGACGAGGGCAAAGTGCTGGGCTGACGATAGTCAGCCACCAGGGATGCCGCCTCTGCTGGTCCTGCGAGTGGGTATGTTCTGGTTGGACCCTCTGGTGGGATACCGCTGGCGTACGTGGCAAATGTCTTCGTATCATCATGGTTGAAATGGCTTGAATTGAATGGCTCATCAAGGACACCATCACCGAACGGATCGTGAAGACTTCGATTATACGCCATTCCTGGCAGAAACAAACTGGACAAAGGATGGACAAGAACGACTTAGAAAGACGGAGAGTTGAAAACAAATGAAGCACATGTGCGCCAAAGCGCAGGTTCACCGCATTGCAGTGGGGCTTTCGCACGCCAAGCGGAGAGTGGGGTCTTTGGCCCTTGATTAGCTTCAACAAACGAAGAGACTCCTGATAGTCTACTACAGCAAATGGAGCATGGAAGGACAACAGAGCATTGGGTCCACGATAATCGTAGGTTGGAACTAGTGCGGGATGCTACACGGGTGATGCGAATGGCGTGAATTGGGAGTCTACAAGCAAGCTCGTGCGATTTTTGCTCCTCGTAGACGGCTTCCGTGTGAGGGGTGCTATATGCTGGGGTGTTTGGATGGCTGTGGTATTAATCCGAAGGTCCTTGTCGCTAACAGGTGAAGGAGGGGATGAAGATTCCATGTGTATTGGTCTAACCCACCTCGACGGCCTGAAACTGTCAAGCCACCGTAGAGTATCGATGCTGACCTCGCGAACTCGATGACTCCGAGAACTCCACCCCATCGACCCTACTATACCGGTTCGGCTCGAAATTCGAGGTTCGGGTTGGTGACTTGTAAAGTCTGTCATATGTCGTTTGGCAGGTGCGGCAGATAGCATGCGAGGATCGGACGGGAGAAATAATGGTAACATATGACGCGAATCCAAGAGTTCTCCCAGCACCTGCGGAGCCTTGGCGGATTCCCATGATGACTGGTCGAAAGTTCTATCGAACAAGAGGTCGATATTGTGCTGCATTGCAGAGGTATCGGTCGTAGATATGCTGGGTGTTTTTGTACTTGCAGACAGATCAGTAATGGAGTTCTCGTCGATATCTCGTTCCCGTTCCCGTTCATTGATCTGCAGCAGGGTTAATGCTAGCAAACATCAACAATATTATTTTTTTACCTCCTTTCGTAATGCTTCAACCCCCATTTTGACCCGATGACGTTCCCAATCCTTCTGCAGCTGCGTCAAGTATTGTATGCACTCCTCTGTCATGCGGCCCTCATTAACTTCGTACTTGTAATCGCGCACAGCGCGTCGCATCTGTTACGAGACCAGTGATGATTAACATTGTTCAATAGATGGCGGTTGAGAGTTACCTGTAGGGGGTTGATGCTCCTCATTGCCTGGATGGTAGCAACTAAATCAGAGAAGTCGGTAATCGATGACAGACGCTGCCACCAATAAACTATCAGTAAACAAACGGTGCATAATTGAAACGCTACCTGAAGCCACATCAAGAGATCTCTAACAGGGGAGAAGTGTGATAATATTCCCCGAGGGAGATCCGTATCATCTATCCACTCTTCAAGTGCAGACAGGTTTAAACCAACTTGAATCGCTCGAGAGCTGCTGTGATCAGAGTGCGTCCATAGTTAATCTCAAGATCCATACCGGCATAGGTATTTCTTTCTGGTCAATACACGGTTGAAAATTTCACCTGTCCCATATGAGTGAAAATGCAGGGCTAAAGCTATTCGACCTACTAGAAGTCCAATACATGACCTGGGACCAAAATTGTATGATCAATACGGGGTTGATATCCGACAAAGTCAACAAGGAATGGAGGGCATTGATGAACGACACTAGCTCTTGTAGCCCTTTCGACGGGGAGCCACCATTAAAGATGGTGCTTGCGGGAGCCCGAGTGCGGGAAAGCGTTTGCCGTAAAGACGAGAAGGTTTTGGGAGTAGTTGACGGTGGAGAACTCAGATTAATTGATGGGGATGGGGGACGGGATGATAGGGGTGATGAGATACCGTTGCGCTGTGGAGTGCTCGAGGTATGAACGGTGCCAGTCTTCTTTTTGGCACTGAATGGTCTGAAGAATGACCACTCTGATTCAAATTGAATGCTGTCAAGCCCAGCCGAGACTCGTGCATTTTCCAACAGTGCTGCATCTAGTAATTGATCTATTTTGCGCTCTGCGAAGCGGATGATAAAAACTTGCGGGGTTCAGCAAGGGGAAGAGGTGCATTCAAACGACCACTCACTAAAGACAGAGTTAATAACTTGCTCCAGGAGCTCGAACGATCCTAGCATTTCGCAGGCGTCATTGATAGAGTTGTCGCATTGCATTAGATGGAGCCAAACAGTCACGTTATATAACCAAAAGATCAGGCAGGTCACGTCTTCTGAGCGACTCTGCATGCACATCAAGCGAGTGAGATAGTATATTAAATAAGCGATAACTCACGAAAAATCTCTCTTCGATGACGTCTGTTGCACCAAGAATTAAGTCTTCCAACCATGTTGCATCACAAGTCAAGCATGCGAAACGCGCCATGAGGTAGAGAGCATTGGCAGGTTGTGCATTCCGAGCAGACACACGGGCATTAGTGATGACGGCGGTGAAAATGTTGTCTAAGTCCTGAGGAGACCAGGCAAGCATGGAAGTGAAATCCAGAAGCGGAGTCTGCACGTATTTATTAACAAAGTATCTCGAAGGAAGACAACACCTACGTAGAGAACTTCGTCGAAGTCATCGTCTTCTGCGTCAGATAATCCTAATGAAGTTTCAGCAATGCATTCTTCCCACCATTGAGTGGGTAAGTCCAAAATCCTGGAAACATTATTATACAGCTCTTTTTGTCGATCCCTGCGTTTTAGATCCTCATCAAGGGCACGTCGTCTCTGCTCCATCCTACCCCCGGTCCAACCTTCACTTCTCATGGATTCCTCAAGTAATAAAGCGATGTCCTCACGGCCAGGTAGAAGAGTGTGGGCAGTGACGATATCGAGTGGTGTCAGCTGCCTTCTGGTCACTGAAAAGGGTGAACAACCATGAGTCATTAAGTATGACACCAGGCTTGGTGGTGCTAGGACCGCAGCATGGTGGAGAGGGGTCCAACCGGCTAGGAAGTATTGATTGATAATATACGTTTCATAAGTAAACGTCACTCACAACTGTCAGCATTCGAGATATCGGCACCCTGGGCAATGAGCAAGCGAACACATTCTTCACGTTCGACCTCTCTGTCTGTCTCTGACCCAAACCCTTGTACAGCAATACTGATCAACCCAAGCCCATCTTCGTCGTGTGTGTTGAGATCCACGTACGGCTGAGCTTGACGATCTGTAAGAACATACTGCAGAAGAGCGAGATCTCCAAACAGGCAGGCCCGCGAAAGGCAATGACGGACAAGGGTGGTCTTCTGTGAGGGGTCGAGACCAGAGTGCGGGGACAACAAGTGTGTGATTTGACCCAGACTAGGGTATAAAGGATGGAGGTCTGGTTCTGGCGTTAAATCCATGGCGCGCAGTACAACGCTAGCAGAGGATATTTCCCGGCTGAGGTTGTCTCGAGATGGACAACCAACTAGACACAGTCAGTTGAGGTCAATCCGTTAGGAAGCCAGCCCGCGGTTCTGCAGTTTTAGCTCAGACGGTAAGAGATATGTACCTCACTGCTAACCAGATTACGAGGTATAGGGCCCAGACAACAAATTGTCGAGCTTGGTGAACAAGTTGCTTAGCAGGTGAACGGTGCGGAGATATGAATATTTATCAAGTTGTCTCACGTGTACGGGGGCAACGTTCATCACAGCGTCACAATCCTACTCATCTTTATCCAGGACATGTCTACGAACAAACGTAGAAAGTCGATGGAGGACAGTGGAGATGATTCCTTCACTTCAAGTGACAGCTTTCAACTCACTGTTTCTGCCGAGGAAGGGGATACTAACAGCTCACGAAACATGGATGATGAGATTGCGGATGGAAAACGAACGAAGTCAAAGAAGACTTTGAAGCGCAAGAGACGGGCTACAGAACCTTCACATTTCGGTGCGACGTTACAATCCCTCCTCCACACGGATGCACCTTCGGATCTTCCCCTCTCCCTCAAACCCTCTGTCGCGCACCAAAGAAACGACGCCAAGCTAGAATTAGAGGCAAGAAAGGTAATTCAGATAGAACGCAAGGAAAGGGAAGAAAGTGGCAGAATCAGAGATGTGATTGGGGGTTGGGGTGGTGAGAGTGAGCGAACTCTCCGAAAAGTCGCACAAAGAGGTGGTACGTCGTCGGTTGAAAGTCACTAACAGTAATTGACTCCTCTGCTCATATACTTCTCTCTCGTGTGTAGTGGTTAAATTATTCAACACCATTCAACGGTCCCAGTTGGCGGCTGCAGCGACCGAGGAAGAGGGCAAGGCATCCCGTGGCATTGGAAAATCCTCACTGTCCACGCCATCCCTTAGTAGAAAGCGCAAAGGAAAGAAAGGCAACATTTATAAAGGGGAAAAAAAACGTACGTGAAGCTTTCTGGCTAACTGGGATCCTGGTTTACACTGGGTGCAGCTGATAAGGATGTATTTTTTGATATGATTCGATCCGGTGGGGTTGTTTCAAAGGTATAATAGCCAGGCGCATAGAATCACCCATCGCGCCTGCGCCGGATCTCTAAAATGGCGCTGCTTCCTGCGCAATTGACCTTTGTTCCACTTTCTTCCCTCTCACATGAGAGAAGATATGAGAGGTTGGGTGTGACATCTATGGACTGGCACTGACTTACCAGTGCCATGGAGTTTCGTTGAAAAGCTTGTCAGGACACCGATGCCAGCCCATACAGCGATAATTTCTTCCTGATGACTTACATGAGACCGCAATGTGCTACTAAAGAGAAATGTCATGATTTATTCCGTACACTACTAGGTTGTACATCCAAATAATGTTCCAAAATGAATGCCTGCCCTAAATCTTGGATGAACATAAATTTCTCGCACAGCAACTTTGGTCGTACTAATGGTTGGTACTCTCCTTTCCTCCGACAGTCGTGCGGCACTTATGCCTCCCATGTAGCCCCCAAAGATTTCAATACGCAAGGATGAATGGGAACGACATCTTCACGAGGTTCAGGTCACCAAACAGTGAGTATTCCTTCGCGTTCTTCTTTTACACGATGAGAATATCGATGGGAATCTCTCTGATTTCCGAGATGAGTTTCGAGAACTGCATGTATTATCTGATCCGCTTGCTTTTGCCCGTCTACTGAAGTCTGACATGATATTGACTGTAGTGATTTAAATCGACTTATAATGGATTACCTTGTGATAGAGGGATACAAATCTGCGGCTCAAGAATTCAGCGACGAGGCTGGTATAACTCCACCCGTGGACTTTGAGTCTATCGAGAGCAGGATGGTAATTCGTGAGGCACTACAACGTGGTGACGTCGAGGAAGCAATTACTCGTGTGAATGACTTGAACCCCGAGGTAGGCTTTCTGTCTTCACTGAAGCGTTCCTGGGACAGGAAAGGATTACATTGTTTCATGCACCACTCTCAGACTTGATGAAAGTCGGTGATGATATCATAACTTCAGTCTTCAATATGATCTGCTTGGAAATGCATTCATTGATGAGGTTTACTCAATCTAGTTTCTAGATACTGGATACAAATCCTTCGCTCTACTTTCACCTCCAGCAACAAAAACTCATTGAATACATACGCCAGGGACGTATTGTGGAGGCGTTGCAGTTTGCTCAAGACGAGCTGGCACCACGGGGAGAGGAGAGCCCAGAGTTTCTGGCAGAACTTGAGCGAACCATGGCGCTGCTAGCATTTGATTCGTCATCATCGGCACCATCTGCGATTACGGATTTGTTGTCTCCCGCGCAACGGATGAAGACGGCGGGGGAAGTGAACGCCGCGATTCTGGATAGTTTTGGACAAGGGAAAGAAGTGAAGCTCGTGCAGCTTCTGAAGCTTCTGTGCTGGGGCGAGAGCATGCTGAGTGAACGCGCGGAGTTTCCAAAGGTAACATGAACCGGGTTCCCGGTGGCATGAGAGATATACTGAGGTTCCTGAACAGGTGGAGGTACATGAGGGGGTCTCGTCCGACGATAATGGAGGAGAAGCGATTGGAATGGGGGCACGTGGTGTACCCTTGTAATTATCACGTGCGACCGTGAGAATATATTACCTCTCTTTGGAAGGAGTATTGCCCGTGTTGATTATGTCAGCCTTGCCGCCTGCAACCTTCCAACGGCCCCATCACTCGACCGACGGTCGCGCATACATCCAGCACTGTTTCGCCGGTATTTCACTCACTCCGTCTTCCCCTCCTCTTCTCTTTCCTACCACCATCTCCTCCCTTTGTATCTCCTCCAGCTTCATTCCGCACGCAGCTGATCAAACGGTGTTGGCAACGCGTGCATGCCGTCCCATACCATGTCTGAGGACACGAAGTCGAGCATCCCGAAAGCTCGTCGGGTTCTTGTTCTTGCCAATCCTGACCCAGGTGACTCCAGCAGCAGTGATGACGATCGTCAGAGAGGAACCTCGTCCTTTCACCCCACCTCGCAGCCGCTTCCGATTGTCCCAACCTCTCCACATCGCTCCTTTCACAAACCTCCCAACCCAACGCTCACCACGACCTTTCCCCCCTCAAACCCCACTCTTTCTTCGCCTTCCAGCCAAAGCTCTAACGCCGTTGAATCAACCCCTCCCCCAAGTACACCTGGCCAGCCAGCCCCTCCCGACATTGCGACTACCCTATTTACCCACGACGATGGCTCTGTTGTTAACGAACGTCCTGACTTGCCGCAACCTTCTCGCATCGCGAAGGCTGATAAGCCGTTGAAATCCCGGAGAGGTTCACGCCACAAAGGGTCCGAGGGTTCACTCCATGTAATTTCATTCTTTTCATGTCTTTTATGTGTTCACATCCGCATACAGTCTCCAACTCCGTCCTGCCCCCTGCCCTCCCCGGAAAGAGTCATTATGGTCACTTATGATTGCCACGCTTTTACCGCAGTCGATGTCACACCCGCAAACAGTGCTGCGTTTGTATGGGAGCGGATCTTCACAGAGGTTCTCTTTCTCTCGCTTTTGTTCGTGATCGTTCTTATCTTTTTTTTCTTTCAGCTCAAAATCCCGGACGAGGATCAAGCCCCCGGATTTGCTATTTATCGTACTCAGGTCAACCGCGCAGCAGTCGGCGATGCGTTAGCCGACGATAGTTTACTGCGTTTGATCTGGCAGCAAGGAGACGGTGAAGGGAATCTCAAGTTCCTTGTATGCCACCCTCACGCGCGGGTTCACGAATCTCCGTTGCCTACTTCCCCAGTTAGGTCGATCCCTCCTCCACCATCAATTTTTGCACCTTTGGTCCCTCGCTCAAAAGCTTCGCAACCGTCCCGCCAGGGGAGCATATCATCAGAGGAACCATCCGCTGTCTCTGATGACTTTGACGAGGCAGGTAACAGCACCCTTCGCCCTCGTTACAATCTTCCTGGCGCCTTTACGTCGTCATCTACTCAAAACCGACAGTCTCATTCCCGGCAGCCACCCTCTCCAGCGTCTACGAGAATGCCATATTCATCTACAGATCGGCGACGCCAGCCTGATTTGAGTGCTGGAAGAGTCATGCAGCCTTCTCACTCCACACCTGCATTAGGAGACACCTTACCGCCTCGCCGACAATTTCGTAGAGGTTCCATTGTAGAAGAAAGAGAGAAAGTCCATCGAGATGGTGAGCGCGCGGACACCGAATGGCCTCGTCCTTTGCACAATTCGTCAGTCGACACGGCCAAAACATCACGCTCTGGAGGTGTCGGTGCATCCGATGAAATGATTGTTCGGGAGCAGGAGCATACTACTACACGAAAATCATCTTCAAGGTTAAGCCCGAGGAGAAGAGCACCTGCTTCAGTACGCAAGCTGGGCGGAAAGCCAGTACCAGTTGGCTTTGTCACAACCTGGAAGCCGGTGGACCCTGTCTCCAGTTCCACCAGGCCGTTGAGAAATACGAAAAGCACAGAGATGCTCCAGAACCCGCCGCCAGTGCCCCCGCTTCGAACCACACCTAGCCGTCTACAACTTCATGTTGCGTCGAATTCTACTGCGTTCAGTAGGCCGCCTGAGCCTCCTGGTCCTACTTCCCGCCCACGTCCCCTCCCCCCTACTCAAGGGCACACGCCAGACAACACATCTATTGACGTGAATACATCGACCCGACCTTTTCCCCAACCACAGCCTTCACCATCTACGTCGGCGAATTCTGCGACGTACTTGTCACCTAGCCAAGAGCCTTACCCTCGACCGCATTCGGCCTCTCCCGCTCAACAACGCTTCCCAAGCGCTAATGATACATCGGGTCATGACGCGCCGCGCGACAGGGACGTACAACGACCCCTTCCCTCTTTTCATCATCAAAGTCATTCCGCTAGTAATTCTGTCTCAATGTTTGGAGACATACCATTTAAGGAAGATGGCTCCGGTGGAAATACATTACCCATATCTTTGCGGGCCGGGCTATACACTTCTACTGTGCGACCCTCTCTTACTCCTGAAACCCCTCCACGGAGCCCTGTGAGTGCTGCCACCTCGCGACCCAGCACGTCTGCCAGTTCCAGTACTTATCCATATGCATCATCTGGGACGACAATGGAATCACGACAAAACTTGTCTAGCGGACAAGACACATTTTCCGAATCGACATTACGTCCTGGAGATGCGGATAAAGTCATATGGGACTTCAAAGCACATTTAGCCTCCCAGAAACCAGACCTCCCTGTTGACACTCAGTACTCGGACGACTACAACACCGCAAATGACTTATGGTCTCGTCGGCCAATCAGTCAAATTGTTCGCGAGGGTAAGCTTGGGTCCAATACCAGTCCGAAGTCAAGTCCACGTCCCGCTCTTGAAGTTATCACATACAATACAAATAACAACTTACGCGGTGTACCGTCGACTTTTACTGTTAATCATGTTCCTCAAATGCAGCCGCAGCCTCGACTGCGTGATCCTCGCACTCGTACTCCTCGAGACGGACACAAAAGCACTTTTGAAGAACATACTTGGGCTCATCGACCGCCTCCCGAGGATATGTATGATCGTTTGGAAGAATTCTTTCCGGAACATGATCTTGACAAGCCGATTATCGAGGCTAACTCTGGGGGCACCTCACCTACCACCACTGACCCATCTCACGGGATTACCCCAAACGATCGTGACCGAATCAACGTCAGGGGCAAGAAATCGATTCGTATCGTTGCCGAAGAACATAAAAAGCGACTAGATCGTACATCTAGGGCCGAGTCATCGTATGGCAATTTAATGCGCAGAAGCACAAAGTTATGGGGTGGACATGTAGAAGAGGTCATCACATCGCAAAAGAAACCAACCATAAGCAAGCCCACGGTCGACACACCGTCAGGCGGCCCCAGACGTGGGTAATCGACCAATTAGCTGAAGACTGTTCTGAGTGTCATTTGCAGCGATTTTCAAATGGGTTCGCGGGGAACTGATAGGAAAAGGGACTTATGGACGTGTCTACCTTGCTCTGAATGCTACTACTGGAGAGATGATCGCCGTCAAGCAGGTTGAAATACCGACGACCGCCAGCGACAAAAGTGATACCCGTCAAGTCGGCTTCGTGCAGGCGTTGAAAATGGAAAGCGAGACGCTGAAAGACTTGGACCATCCTCATATTGTTGCATATCTTGGATTCGAGGAGACTCCGAACTTCCTTAGCATGTGAGTGCCCAATTTCATGCCATTTAATGACTACAAATGTCGCAGTTTTTTGGAGTATGTTCCGGGCGGCTCCGTTGGGAGTTGCCTGCGAGATCATGGCAAGTTCGACGAGGAGGTCACCAAGTCCTTTACAGCCCAGATCCTTGATGGCTTGGCGTATCTACACTCCAAGAATATCATACATAGGGTATGAATTCATCACAGTTCGGGAAAATAATCTAATTTTGTTCTCAGGATCTGAAAGCCGATAATATTCTTGTCGAGAAGACCGGCATCTGCAAGATCTCGGACTTTGGCATTTCGAAGCGTGCTGACGACGACCAGGCATTTACTGCGATGCAAGGAACCGTGTTTTGGATGGCCCCTGAAGTAATTGGCAGTCAGAAGGGAAAAGGATACAATTCCAAAGTTGATATATGGAGCGTAGGATGTGTCGTTTTGGAAATGTGGGCAGGCAGGCGACCATGGCCGGATGAAGACTTTTTCACGGTGATGTTCAAGGTATGGTTGACGCTCTTGTTCATACTTTATCACTCAGACGACAATTAGGTGTCTCACGAAGGAAAATCGCCCCCGATCCCTGCTGATGTGATCCTGTCCGATCTCGCCGTGGATTTCAAGGACAGATGCTTTGCAGTGTAAGTTTCAGAAACGATATTCGTGCAGGGGGTTGATTACACTTTTGTAGAGATCCTGAGGCCCGTGCGACCGCTGCGGAACTCATCCAGCATCCTTACTTGATATTGCCAGAGGGTTGGGTTTTCAACGATTTCAAATAGGTGAACGAAACACATGGACGCCAGCCACTTCATTCCTATCTCATTCATTTACTTCCCGCGCATCCAAACCTTTTATGCCAGGTCATCTGTTCCATATGTGCTTTTATAATGTTTTGTACGGTGTGCATGGATTGTTAATGACACGTAGTAGCGCTGGTACGCGAAACTGAACCCATGGTATCGTCATGCGATCATGCCCGAACGAATCGACTGCCCTCGAAGGTTACTCGGACAGGTGAACCTCCCTAAAGTATAGGTCGGCGCGAATACGTATGGTGCACCCTCGATTCACGCACCTTTTCGTCATAGTCGATCCATTCACTGTCCGAGTCAAATTCCCAGTCAGGGAAAATCGTTCTGGAATCAGTTCCTATGCACGTCCATTCCCCCATCTGCAATTTCGTTAGTACATCACTGTGCTACGTGACTCGACCTACCGGGTCAAAGGCGATAAACTCAAGGCCACGACACTCCACGGTCAGAATGGAAGAGAAATTCCCGGAATGGTCCGCTGTGTATGGAGAAACAGGAGTTGCCAGATCAAACTTGGCAGAGCTTTCGCGCTTGCAATTTGAACAACGCCATATCAAGTGCGCAGTTCCATGCCTGCCCGCACCGAGTTCGCGCTCTTTCTAAACACATTGGAGTTAGTGGGAAAGTCAAAGAAAGAACCAGAGTCTTTCACAGTGCGATTGAGAGATACAAACTTTGGGTGTATTTCACGGCAGGATGTGCATTCAACCTAGTCGATTAAGAACGGTATCGCGGTCTTAAACGGCAAGTTACCTTGAAGAAGTAGTCAAAGTCATCGGCAGGTTTCAAATCAGTAACACCCTCCAACTCGGCTTTGATCTCCAGCTTCAACAGCTAGCAAAGACTTGAACATGCAGCGTATGTGTCTGTCTGTTGGAACTCACCACCATGTCGATAATCGGAAGATGAGTCTTGAACGCGTTTGCGCTTGTTTGGCTAGACCCTTGAGTTTGTCCACTACGATGCGACTTGCGTTGTGTCCTCGAACTACTTTTTCTGCGCTCCATGTAACGAGGCAATTCCACGGCACACCCCGTACCCTGGCGCGGAAAGAGGTCGCGAAGAGGATGCCATTACCGCGCGATCTAGTCGAGTTCGACATCGAGGAAGACTTTCCAGAGTTCTCGGGAGACGACATACCGTCTGGTGCACACATTGCGCTGCACCAACAACGGCAGCTTGCATACTATATGCGTCTCATTGAGAATGAAATGCCCAAGCTTGTGGGTGAGTAGCCTGATCAACATGTCTCGGGAGTGTATCAAGAGCGTTGCAGCCTTTCGTAAACCTTTTGTACCGCCTACTGCTGAGACATCGCTGGTCGTTCGGTCTGTGGACTATGCCGGGGAAGAACACCCACTCACGGCAAAGAAGACGGTGGTTGTTCCAGTTACCCGACTACCCTTGCGAAACGACCTAGCTATCCACAAGATGAAGCTACTTGCTGGCGCCCGGTGGACTCCCGATCCCCCGAGAAATGCGGGCGTTTCGGCAGACGCAGAGCAAGGAAAGCACGGGTACATCAAGATTGCATGCGAAGACTTTCCCCAGCCGGCAATGAACCTCAAGTGGATTAGCGACACCATTGACCAACTCATTTCTACGGCGAATGTATGTATTTTAAATGCATTGCTGAGGACACACTGACATGTGAATGCAGGATGAGAAGCCAACGCATTACCAAAACCTTCCGGTGGATACCCGTCATGTGTTGGCAAGGGTCAAGAAGGCCAAAAAAGGGGATCATGCTCGGGGACGAACGAGTCGGCCTAGTCTGAAAGATTTCCCAAAGGAATGGCTTCCTCAGGCTTCACCACAACCGACTGATGTTGTATCTGCTGCCAACTAGTAGAGTTGCTGTTTTTAGATAAGATCAGACATTTGAGTCATACTATGGTCTGCGATAACGCTGTAGCATCGGTCAACACAACCACGACGAGTCCGATGCCGAACACGATCCGCGCATCGGTTGTACAGACGTGCACTGCGTCGTACAACTTGTTAGACACGCTTGAAAAGTTTGAGAAGCTGACGAGACTGGCAAAGCGACGAGACGACACCCAGATGGTCGTCTTCCCAGAGGCATTGTAAGTTGCTCTTTGGTATGGACTGCCTGTTCTGATGATGAATGATGTAGTATCGGAGGATACCCCAAAATGTCTACGTTTGGGTGCGCGGTAGGGAGTCGGAATGCTGCAGGTCGAGATGAATATCTGCGATACCATGACTCGGCAATTGAAATACCGTCTGCTACTATTTCACACATTGAAGCGGTCAGCAAGGAGACGGGGGTGTTTGTCGTGATGGGTGTGGTTGAGCGCGACAGAGGTACGCTATACTGCACAGCGATCTTTGTGGATCCCATGGAGGGCCTGGTGGGGAAACACCGTAAGCTGGTGCCCACGGGGAGTGAGCGACTGATCTGGGGACGTGGTGACGGAACGACGCTGCCCGTGGTGGATAAGACCTTTACTTTGAGAGAAAAGAAAGTGAAGACCAAGATCTCTGCTAGCATATGCTGGTAAGTTTTCCCTACGGTCACTCGGATGGGATTGACACTCGCGCAGGGAGAACTACATGCCGTTGTGTGAGTGATTATATCGAACCGTGCGGCGACTGACTGAGATTGGGAGCTGTGCGAATAGTGAGGACATACTATTATTCGCTGGGGAGCCAGATCTATTGTGCACCCACTGTAGATGACCGACCGACATGGACGCCGTCAATGATCCACATTGCGGTGGAGGGACGGTGCTTTGTCCTGTCGGCATGTCAGTTTGCCACAGAAAGGGACTACCCTCCAGAACACACTGACCGGTACTCTGACGAAATCGTGATTAATGGGGGAAGCCTCATCGTTAGCCCACTTGGGACTATACTGGCGGGACCAACGCGGAACGCAGAGGACATTTTGACCGCGGAACTGGATCTGGATGACGTGACCAGGGGCAAGTTTGACCTGGACACGGTGGGCCACTACGCGCGGCCCGACGGTGGGTGGTCCATCCTGAGGTGCTTTGGCAGGGACTGAATATACGCAGTGTTTGCGTTGATGTCTCATGTGGACAATTGGAACAAGACGCTTTGAGAATTTATAAACGGGCGAGTACCAGCGAGAGTGCACATGATGGCCATCTCACAGACAGCAGACGCGCGGATAGCACTCATGGAGGCGTACATGGCTCGACGCAACGCTCGGGGGGGTGGCATGAAGCGACAGCGGCGGCGGCGGCTGAGCACGCAGGGGCGGACGATCTACAGCGCGCGGAAGGGAGAGGAGAAGGACGCAGTGTTGAGGGAGCTGGCACGGATCGACGCAGAGGAGGTGGTACGACTGGGCCAGTGGGAGGAGGAGGCGGAGGTGCAGGAAGTGGCGCGGTGCGGGCCGAGCGGTGCGGAGGTGGCGATGGCGGACGAGCTGTTTGCATTGTATATCTGTATTTGACAGCGCCACAGGATGCAAATAAAGGGCAACAAAGGGACAAAGCGCATCGTTTGGTTTGCAAAAAAAAAAAAAAAACTCGCCGTCTTTTGCAGCGATGACTGACTCGTACGTCTCCTCCAACGGCTACCCAAATGCCAGCCCCGCCCTGCAGCACAACAGCCCGTCTGGGATGACGCCGGTTATTCGCAAGAAACTCATGGGCTACGTCGGTTTCGCAAACCTGCCAAACCAGGTTCATAGGAAGAGCGTGCGCAAGGGCTTCCAGTTCACGGCCATGGTCGTCGGTGTGTACTCTCTCTCTCTCTCTCTCTGGTTCACCCGTGTCTCACAGCAAGAAAGGCGAGTCTGGCCTCGGAAAGTCGACGCTCATTAACACCCTCTTCAACACCCCTCTTTACCCGCCCCAACAACCTCTTCCGCCCTCGGCAGAGCACCCAAAGACGGTCGCAATCGAGAGCATTGATGCAGGTACCTCTTTTACCCCCTTGTTCTACCTCCCCCGTTCAACTGCACCCACAGACATTGTGGAGAATGGCGTTCGCCTCCACCTAACGGTCGTAGACACCCCCGGTTTTGGCGACTTTGTCAACAACGACGACAGGTGTGAAAATTTTACAACACCAAATGCCTTGTCTGACACACAGCAGCTGGAAGCCCATCCTCGACAACATTGAGTCGCGCTTCGACTCTTACCTGGAGCAAGAGAACCGTGTCAACCGCCAAAAGGTTGTGGACAACCGCGTTCACGCCTGCCTCTACTTCATTCAGCCCACCGGTCACTCGTATGTCTTCTCTACCTATCCCCGTCCTCGTCTCATTTTTTTTTTCATCCAGTCTCAAGCAAATTGACGTCGAGTTTATGCGTCGACTACACACGCGTGTCAACCTTATTCCTATCATTGCCAAGGCTGACACGTTGACCGACGAGGAAATTGCCGACTTCAAGGCTCGCGTATGGCCCACTGTTATTTTATCGAGCTCGCTTTGACCCTTGCTTATAGATTCTTGCTGACATTGCCCACCACAAGATCCAAATTTTCCAGGCCCCCACGTATGAAAATGAAGATGAGGAAACGCTCGCTGAAGCAGAGGAGATTGCCAGCAAGATTCCCTTTGCTGTCGTTGGTTCAGACCACGTCGTCCAAACGTCAGATGGACGCGAAGTCCGTGGTCGTGCATACCCTTGGGGTGTCATAGAAGTAGACAACGAGGAGCACTGCGACTTTGTCAAGCTCCGCCAGATGCTTGTCCGCACCTACATGGAGGAACTGAGGGAGTACACGAATGACGTTCTGTACGAAAACTGGAGAACAGAAAAGTTGCTCAGCATGGGTGTCGCTCAAGACTCGAGTGTGTTCCGAGAGGTCAAGTGAGTATCCGCGCGTCACCTGGCGGACCAACATCCCTGACTTGTTGACAGTCCCTCGGCAAAGATGCAGGAAGAGCGCGTTTTGCACGAGGCAAAACTCTCCAAAATGGAAGCCGAGATGAAGATGGTCTTCCAACAAAAGGTTCAAGAGAAGGAATCAAAGTTGAAACAATCCGAGGAGGAGCTCTACGCTCGGCACAAGGAGATGAAGGAGGCGCTGGACAAGCAACGCTCCGACTTGGAAGACAAGAAGCGGAAGATCGAGAGCGGCCGGCCACTCACACCAGAGAAGAACGCGGTAAGCCTATTTGGCTTTTATTCACATTCCGTCGCTCAGCAATAGTTCCAGACCAAGAACCGTCGCTTCCTTCGGTAGAGAGGTTAACCGTGTATGTCGCTGGTCTAGTTTTCTTTTTGCCTTGTTACAGTACGTTGGTGGTCGTGCGTTTTACTATCTTCACTATGGCCCGCGCCGCTTCTAGTTTTGCCGTTTAGTTCTCTTGCTACCGTACATTGTCGTCTTTGCTTCGCGCTCGTTTGGTTACCTCCCTGGAAGATTTTCACACTCGTTTTAAACTGACATTCGGGCTTGGCTACCATCTCCTTGTCTTTTTGGTGGGCAATATACCCCAGTGTGCTGTGTTGCCACATGTCAACAATGATAAACAGTGGAAATCATGAGCGAGTGAGCGAGTACGTCGAGTACGACGAGTACGACGACGACGACGAGCTCGAGTGATGGACAACGTGCAGCCCCTGCTGTCCGCATTGGACGTCTTCACCCGCGCACCAGACAAGGTCGCGCTGGACACCGCAAACGCGTGGCTCCAGGACTTTCAGCATTCTGTAATTCCACTTTCGCCGCTCGCACCGCCCGACCTGACCCCGCCCTCGTCGTAGCCCGACGCCTGGTCGACCTGTGACATCCTCTTGCGCTCTCAAGAGGCACCACCCGCAGCAAAGCTCTTTGCTGCCCAGACGGTCAGATCAAAGGTATGCGTTGTACACCCATCTACCCTCCGCCCTCACCCGTTCACCCCAGGTCACGTATGATCTGCATCAAGTTGATGCACAGAACCTCCTCCCGCTGCGAGATATATTGATCGCTGCGCTTGAGAGATATCACACCGGTCCCCGCACCGTGATCACCCAACTCTGCTTGGCGGTGTCTGGCCTAGCCCTACAGCTCCCTCAGTGGGAAAACGCCGTGCAGACCATGATCGAGTCGTTTGGAACCAATCCCGCCACTGTCCCTGTGCTTTTGCAATTCTTGACAGTTTTCCCGGAAGAGGTGGTTACCAATACCAGAATCCCCGTCACAGTAGGTCACCCGCACAGACACAGCACGCTGATACTCATGTCTCTTCCCAGGACGAGGAATTCCGTGATAGATCTATCAAACTCTTGACTACAAATGCAAATCAGGTGTTGGATCTACTCTCAGTGTATATGCAAGCATCGGGTATGTTGACCTTTTGTCAGGAGCTTTTCGTGCCCGTGTGACCGCGACCTGTATCAGGCGTAACGACGACAGTGCAAAACCAAATATTTGGGTGCCTCCGCAGCTGGCTCATCGCTGGTGAAGTTCAAACATCCACTTTCGCCAGATCACCTCTTTTTCACTTGGTTTTCGAAGCCCTAGCCTCTGATGAGCTGTTTGACTCTGCCGTGGACGTTCTTTGCGAGCTCATTCACGAAACGCAAGAAACCGACGACAACATGTCCGCGATAGAACTGATCGTACCGCGTGTTATTGCCCTCAAGGACCAACTCCAAGAAAGAAAGGAAGATCCCGAGAGAATCCGAGGCTTGGCAAAAGTCTTTGCGGAAGCCGGGGAGACATATCGTCTCCTCATTCTTCGTCATCCAAAGACATTCTTTCCGATCGTCGAAGCCATTGGCATCTGCGCTGCATATCCGGACCTTGACATTGTGCCAATCACCTTTCCCTTTTGGATGCGTCTTGCTCAGACGATTGGAAAAAAACCATCCGTAGAACCCTTGTTCCTCGAGGCGTACAAGGCACTCATGGGGGTTATCATCCAGCATTTACGCTTCCCTCCTGACACTACCAGCCTGGTTTCGCAGGAGGCTGACAATTTCCGCTCCTTCAGGCATGTTATGGGTGACACCTTGAAGGACTGTTGCCTTGTCCTGGGTGCAGATTCGTGCTTGCTGTCAGCGTACAATCTCATTACGCAAGCGCTCTCTCGTCACCCTCAGTCTATCTCTTGGCAAGAAATCGAGGCGCCGTTGTTTGCTATGCGATCCATGGGTGCTGAAGTCGACCTTGCTGATGGAAACGCAGTTCCAAAGATCATGGACCTTATCCAATCTTTACCAAGTCACCCTAGAATTCGCTACGCTGCGCTGCTTATTATCTCTCGCTATACGGAATGGGTTAATCGCCACCCGGACTACATTTCTTTCCAGCTGCAGTATATTTCCACGGGGTTTGAAGACTCTGATACTGAAGTGAGCGCAGCCGCAGGCCAGGCACTCAAATATCTTTGTCAAGATTGTAAACAGGTAACGTCTCCACCGATGTGTATTCTAGCAAACTTTCGATTTGTGTATAGCATCTAATAGACTTCCTTCCAACTTTTCACACTTTCCTCAAAACAACTGGATCCAAATTAGTTCAGGATGACCGACGACAAGTCTACGAAGCGATCGCGTTTGTCATTTCCGCGATGCCGATGGAAAAAGCGGCAGAATCCCTTCGAACTTTCTCTTTCGATATTCTATCCGACATTCATTCGGTCACAGTCAAGTCCTCGCCGGTCACAAAACAGGAATTGAAGGAGGTGGGCTGTAAGCCAATGGCTTTTCCTGCTGAGACCACTACTCACGATTTTATCTAGACGGTCTAGATAGTTTGGAGGCCATGCTACATGTGATTGGACCATTCGGTGATCAGTTGCCTTTAGCCTGTCAGAATACCTGCCAAGAAATTTGGCCCATCTTTGAAAGATTCATCTCAAAGTACGCTTTTGATTACGATACCGCCGAGCGAACTACGCGCGTCCTCAGACACGGTATCACGCTATTTGGCCAGTCGACTCTACAAGTTGCACCTGACGTCCTGTCATGTATGATTACGTCGTTCGAGGCTACCGGTTTCTCAGCCTTCCTGTGGATCGCAGGCAAACTCGTCGGGAGCTTTGGAGAGACGGACTCGGCTCTGCAACCCACCTTCGTCCTTCTATTTGAGCGGTCAACAAACAAAACCGTCAGCCTCTTACAGTCCAAGGGGCCGAGAGACCTTCCGGATGGTGAGAGCATCCCATTTGTACCACCAGAAAATAACGTTATTGGATAGTGTTGGAGGACTACGTTCAACTACTTCTCCGGTTGCTAGAGGTGGTCCCTGATGTCGTTTTCCTCTCCAGCGCGTTCCAGCTGGCGTTCCGAGTTTCTATGGCAGCTCTTACACACATTCACTCAGACCTTGTTTTTGCAGCTTTGGACTTTTTTCGCATTATTATAACCCATGATAGTCTTGTTCCATCGTCGGCACAACCAACAAAACATGCCGCGTACGCGACCGCTATAAGGGCGGTTGTGGAAAAGGAAGGGTTTGAACTGGTTGGCTATTTGCTCGGTGGCCTCGTCGGAGACTTTCCCGAGGAATTTACTTCCACAGTGGTCTCAATCATCCGTTCCATTGCTGTCGCCTTTTCTTCACGACTGTTAGCGTGGCTACCGCTAGTCTTGCAACAACTCCCTACATCAGCCGCACCAAATGAGGCCAAGGAGCAGTTCTTGATAGACGTGACACAGTGGGTCATTTCCTTCTTGGCTGTGTCCCAGTCCTGAATTCCGGCGCCCTCAGTGCCGTCAACACTGGACAGTACGACAAGGCAAAGTATAGCATTATTGGCCTTCGTCGAGCCTCCCGCAAAGCTCGGGACCGTCGGCGGGTTACACCATTGGAGTCGTAGTCTAGCATGTACATATTCTGTAGCGAAAATGTCTGAACATGTTCATTAGCAAACACGCCCAAACTGGCAAGTACAGTTGGACCATTGGGAAAAAAGTGCCATATTCCGTGTTCTCCCATCTCCGTCATGTTTCGCCGCGCTGGTCAATCCCTCGTTGCGGGTGGTATGTATCCAGCCATTTGACCGCGCCTTTTGAGCTGCTCACCTACGGCTCTTCCAGCCCATCGTAGCCCGTTTTCTTCGTCGGTCACTCGGAAAAGCTATGTGGACACCATCCAGAACTTGCTCATCCACAAGGACACCAAAGTCCTCTGCCAGGGTTTCACGGGAAAGACGGTAAGAAAGGCGACCGACATGTAAATGACAAGTCGTTCATGATCGCTACAGGGCACTTTTCATGCAAAAGAAGCCCTGGCGTACGGTACCAGAATGGTGGGTGGCGTATCCCCGAACAAAGCTGGCCAGACGCATCTCGGTCTGCCAGTATTTGGCTCAGTTCGTGAGGTACGATAGTCCCTGTAGCCTGCACTCTTAGCCTAACGCCGCCACAGGCCGTCCGAGAGACCAGCCCGGACGCTACTGTCCTCTATGTCCCACCACCCTCTGCTGCCGATGCCATTATCGAGGCAATTGAAAACGAAATTGGGCTGATCGTCTGCATAACAGAGGGCATACCCCAACAAGACGAGATCAAAGTATGCACCGCCTAGCCGGCTTCGTCGGTGTTGTTGAGTCATCTTTCCATAGGTCATGAACGCGCTCAAGAGCCAGTCAAAATCGCGTCTCGTCGGCCCCAATTGCCCGGGGATCATCAACCCCCTCGGTTGCAAGATGGGGATCCAACCTGGACACATCCACAAACCGGGGAATATTGGTACGTCCTTGACATTGCCTGGCGTCAACAATAATAACATGTTCGTGTAGGCATTGTGTCACGGTCTGGTACACTGACGTACGAGGCTGTCGCTCAGACGACTGGCGCAGGGCTTGGGCAGTCGTTGTGCGTCGGAATTGGCGGTGATCCGTTTCCCGGGACGCAACACGTCGATGTCATCAAGGTCTTCCTCGAGGATGATGCAACGCAGGGTAAATGTTTTTTTTTCTCTTCCCAGAGTGGTACTCAAGTGATTAGGGATCGTCATCATTGGGGAGATTGGAGGGTCGATGGAAGAGGAAGCTGCAGAGTACCTGGAAAGGTTTAACAAGACGCGCAAGAATCCTAAGCCGGTTGTAGGCTTCATTGCAGGTCGTACTGCGCCACCGGGGCGCCGTATGGGTCATGCTGGTGCCATCATCTCTGGTGGCAAGGGTCAGTAGAGCCTACTTGGATATGAACGTGTCCTGATGAATTCCTTAAAGGTGCTGCATCTGACAAGGTCGCCGCACTCGAGAAGGCGGGCGCGATTGTCACCGACAGTCCCGCAAAGATCGGTACAACCATGCTCGAGGTCAGTTCTGTGTTTGTCAGTGGTCGTGACTGGCTGAACCGCTGTGCAGGCAATGAAGGCTGCTGGGCTCGCATAGATAACATTTACTTCAGGTTCCGTTGATTATATAATATAGATGTTATGGACCCGCCATCACCAGCATTTTCTGACGCGGCGGCCTACTTGTCGTCCGCCCCATCACTTGCACGGGTGCCAAATACCACAAAGCTTGAGGTCGAGCAGGTTCGTTACTTGAGCGGTGGCAAGCTCCTGACAACCTGGGTGTTGCACATTGACAGCTATATGGACTGTACAAGTACCTTACCGTCGCGCCAGAGCCCCAGAATGCGCGGCCATCGCTCTTCGATTTGACAGGCCGAGCCAAATGGGACGCATGGAGGGACATTGGTAAAAAGTACACCAAGTGTAGTGCAGAGGCGGAAAAAAGGTATCTCGAGATTGCGCGCGAGCTGGGATGGGAACCAGGTGCGGCGGTAAGCAATCCGCGCGAAGAAGGTGAAGTATGGGACGAGGACTTGGGTATGAGGGTACCGCTCTCGTCTGCAAGCAAAGGCGGCATGGGCGGGTCGGTTAGCACGATGGCAGCACCAGGCGGCGATGACACAGAAGGACAGGCGTTGCATCGCTATGCCATCCAAGGGGACGCAAACAAAATCACCCGGTTGCTCGCAGAGAACGCTCTGGTGGATGTCAACCAGCTTGACGAATATGTATGACTGGCTCTTGTTCGTTGGCCAACAATGACATTCTTTTGTAGGGGTACACAGCGCTACATCTAGCGTGCGATAGAGGCAACTTGCAAGCGGTCAAAGTACTGATAAAGCATGGAGCAGATGCGACAATAAAGGTCTGTCATGGTGTATATGAATGGCTGCAACGCTTCAATCTCTTTCCAGGATTCAGACGATCTGACTGGCGCAGAACTTGCCGAAATTGCAAACCACGATGAGATTTGTGCACTTCTGCAAATGGGGCTACATTAATGGAGCGTACGGCGTTGGAGTAGGTTTCTACAAACGAGCAGCAGACAGGGATATGTATAGTGCGTGGACTGACACGTTCCCATACAAGCCTGCGACAACCTCTTCACTGGACGGTGATTATATTATGACGCGTTAGATGTTGGCGAGATGGGGTTGGAGGGGTGAACACCTGAGCCGGATTCAGCTTCGGGTGTCTGTGGCCCAAGTGCTCTGGGGTGGTATTTCGAGTCTGGCGGGATAATGCCACCCTGCGAGACCTTAACGGGTGTATATTCGAGGCAGAGCCAACTCACCCATTCCAACAACCGCACCGCCGACTTGCTAGGCGTTGCCCCAACCCCCAGCCAGTATTTTATCCTGTGTACGCTCCAATGGACCGTCTTGTGAGTTGCTCCTGGCTCAAGAGCCGGGTTGTATATGCCCAAAAGCTCCGCCGGTTTCGCGTCACGACGTTTGCGCTGGTCTATCGCGACCAGGTGGAATATCTTGTTGTGCTTGCAGCCATGCATGGCCATTCGGATGCGGATGGGCATTTTTTAAGTACAAGATGCCAAAAAGTGACATTAGCGGCACGTAGAAGTTGTATGTTACTATTTGGCAACCTATGTACTACGAGTAAGTAGGACTACGAGTCTGGACCAGCGCTGCCCGGTATCAGCTGTGCGTGTAGTGAACGTGCGGTCCCAGGAGGGCATCGAGGACAGGGCATACCATGCAAATGTTGTTCCCATTGAGCAGCGTCTGTGCGAGCTGTGTCTTCTTCCGGCCATCTGGCGTGGCCTCACTGTAAGAACCCGAGTTGAGTGATCACTCGTGTGTGCGGTGTGTTGCGTACTATTCCGTCACATCTTCCAGCACCATGTCTAGGATCAATTCAGTGTTGGATGGGATTGAGGGCGTGGATCGACTCACTGACAAAGTCATCAAAGCCTAGGAGTGTCCCAGTGAACTCCCGGTCGCTTTTCATGATCACCCAAATCCGTGATCCAATACATCTGTCGATAAGTTCTGAAGAGAAAAGTTATGTGCACAACAGTCGTTTTCAGCTGGTAGACTCGCCTAGTGGAAGGATTTGAGAAGCCATTGGCGATGTGGCAGCCGTAAGAGAGGAAGAAATTGATCGGACATGGAATAGAGCTATTTGTCCATTATCGCCTCCACTACGATAGCACCTGCTATACATCTACTACTCGTCTGGGTGACCTAGCGTCCGTTAGACGCATGCTAATACGCATATCCAGTGGCTTCCTACAATGCTTATCACGCAGCAAAAAAAAAAAAAAAGTCGTCGTGCAGGAAAAGAGAGGGACTGATTGGATAACTGGAAGAAAAACACAACATGGTGTTCGTGAAATGATGAACAAGAAGGAAAAAGACGCTGACAACGGCATGGATGCGTTCGTCACCATGCGTCCAGGACGGACAGATCACTGCTGCCCGAAGCTAAAACCTCCTTGTGGTGCGCTGATATCGGAGTGGAACTAAACAGCCTGTGAGTTACGAGTAGGCAGACGATAGGAAGACATACTGCATAAGCACCAGAGGGGTCGACGGCGGGTGCACTGATGGCAGCATCTACTTCTTCTTCATCAGGGAAATATTTGTCCATAATGTTGAATGCCTTCTTATAGATGTCCAGGTTGTCGTGTGACTGTAGGTTATGGATAGTGACCATGCCACCAGCCTCCTCGACGTAAAGAGCATATTGATTCACGGCTCCAGGTCCACCTGACTGCTTGTCGGCCTCACCAACTTTAAGAATGTTGTCAAGACCATCAAGGGCGACTTGGATAATTTTGTTATCCATCATCGTGAGGAGATCGCAGAGTGGTTTAATACAACCCTGGGAAACAAGATAACGTATCTGCGAAGGCTCATGAAGGCCTCCAGAGGTTGCATTGGAAATTGCCCAGCAAGCCTCTTTGCGAGTCTTGAAATCAGCGTTTTGAAGGATGTTAATGAGGGGGGGGATAATGTTGGCATCAATGACCGCCTGAATCTGGGGAGGCGATCCGGCAGTAATGTTTGAGATGGTCCAGCAAGCCTCTTTTCTGATTCCCTCTTTCGGCGACGACAAAAGTGACAAAAGAGCGGGAAGGGCACCAGAAGCGATGACAACTTGGGTTTGAAGATCATCCCCAGTGACGATATTTCCGATGGAGCGTAGAGCTGGGGTCTGAACTGCAGTCGAGTTGTGCATGAGCAAGTCCACCAATCTCCTGCATACTGCTGACTCAATGACGGCTTGAATTTTGTCGTTTGAACCATCGGAGAGATAGGAAATCGCCCAGCAAGCATCGATCAAGATTTCATCATCCATGGAGTAAATCAATTTGGTCAGAACGGTTAAAGCAGGTGAGATCTATTGCATACGTCAGAGGGGAAGAGGCAAGAGACAGTGCAGTGTTCACCAGTTCCCACTCTGGTTGAGGGTTCTTGCCCCGGCAGAAGTTGCTCAAGGTCCAGGTAGCATTTCTGAGCATACTTAATTTGTGATTTTCGCTTAAAAGGGTCAACAAGGGTCGCAAAGCACCCTGTTGCAAAACGTAGTCCCTGCACTGCGGACTATCGCCTGCGATATTCCCGAGTGCCCAGACGGCTTGTTCGCGAACATCAAGTACAGGGGATGACAAGAGGTTGATAAATTCGGGGACTGCGCCGGCGTTTATCACAACCTGAGTGTGCTCGGCGGTTCCAGACGCGATATTCGTGAGAGCCCATGCTGCTTCAAACTGCAGGAGGGCTCAGTGGCCTGGGCTGGCTGCGAAAAAAGGTTGCATACCTGAAGCATGGACTGTCCAGTTCGCAGAAACTCGACAAAGCGCGGAACAACGCTACATTCGATGACTTTTTCGATAGGTGGGTTCTTCTCCTTGGAAAGCAGCTTACGAAACTTTGTTGTCGCGTCGAGCTGGCGATCGGAATCGTCTGAGAAGACGCCTGCGATCATCTCATCTGCAAGCTGAGATCATGTTGGTGCGAGACGCCACTTGGCAGGGTAAATAACACAAACTGGTGGCTCCCAGTCTCTGCCGGTAGTCTCCTCATCGGAGTCGGGGGGAGCGGCGGGGAGGAAATTTCTCCTCTTTGCGATGTTCTCTTCGCGTTTCTGTCGTCTGATCTCGACCTGTTGCTCTTCGCGACGACGTCGAAGATCGTCTTGTTTTAGACCGCCCTTGTTTTTGTAGGCTGAACAAGTGCGCGCTGTGAGCTGAACTGCAGGGCGGGTACGAGGGGAACGTACTGGCTCTGCGGTGTTCCATTGTGCGGGACTCCATTGGTGGTGAGGGGAAAAGAAGACGTCGCGTCACTGCGGTCGAAAACGTTCAACGACTTATCAGCCACCCTGTCACAATCCGTGACATCACGGTCACGCATTAAGTACAATAGATTGGGTTGGACTAGCTAAGCTACGAAACCGTCTACCCTTCCGCCTCGAACGCGTACTGCACAACGGTCAGCCCTGTGTACCCCCATGTTCCACACGTACGTACCTCAAATGACTCGGGGGGATCAGCATCCCCTGTACTTTCATCCAGCGCAATGTGGAGATTCCGTTCTGTCACCCAATCCCCACTTGGGATCGCATTTCCATTCGCCATCGCCACACCAGCAACGGATGAAGAAAGATCGATCAACTCGGCTTCTTCATCTGGCTGCTCGTCCACCAGTATCAAAATGCCCCCTCCGCCTGCATATCGTTCAGATAACAAGCCAGAGGGACCATTTCCCTTTTTGCTTGCCCCGCTTGACGAGGCCCGACCACCTTTTGCACTAGGTGGATAGGGAGAGACTGGTCGGACAGGCTGATACCGCCCCTCAGGAGGGAAGCTGATGTAGCTCAGCTGAGCAGGCGTCACACGCGAGAAATTTGCGATCCTCTCAAAGTTGGGTTCCGACTTTCGCTTCGTTAAGGAACTCTTGGACTCGTCCGTTTCATTACTGATGTCCTCCACCTTCATGTCGATATCCGCATCTTTCTTTGAGTCCGCATTTTCGTCCTGTGCAACGGTTAGCTGCACTGGACAGCAAACGATTCCTCTACTTACAGTGTCCATTGCATCAGAATCCGCAGCCGCTTTTCGCTTTTCTCGCGCCTTCACCTTCGCTGTGGTTGAGAGCACAGCCGTGGCCACCTTCGCTGCTGTCTCTCTCTTCGGCGGGGTTGCAGGTGCTGGGTAGGCAAACAGACTTGGCCGGGCGTTTGAGACAAACTCGAAATTCGGTACCTGCGATATTTAGTTGGCATCGGCTAATCGTGTAACCTATTCACCAACCTTCAAGTCCTCATTTAACCCAATAATAGCCGTAGGCTCGAACGCAAGGCAAGCACAATGTGTGAGTGGGTACCAGTACCAGAACTGGCAGAATAGCGCCATGCCAACGATGGCATTCGTATTTCGGCTCCCTGCCCGACTTTGCAGACTGATGGTCACATTACGGCCTCCAGCGTCAATGAGTCCCTGACCAATGGCTGCACCAAAGCGTGCCATAGGATCCTCGTGTTTGTCTGAAATAACCTTGGTATAAAGCGCACGTGTGGATGACAAGGATAGAGATGATGCTTCAGACTGTTGTACGAGGATCATTCCGAGAGCAATAAATGCTCCTTGACGGACAAAATCCACCCCGTCTTTGGTCATTGGTTCCAAAATTTCCACGGCATCCTGTACCGTGTTGAGTGATCGGAATGCCAAACAACCCCAAGGTACATTCTCACCTGCATCCCAGTGCCTGCGCATGCGATACCAAGTGCAAGCGTGGCTCCACACCTGACGTGAGGGTTGTAACTTTCGCTGAGAAGTTGAACTATCCGAGGTACTTGACCAGGGTTCTTGAAAAGAAGAAATGCAAGTGATGTGACAGCCGCTCTTCGCACATCGTCTGACGTATCCGAAACGGCGATATGCAGCAGCCGGCGAACAGCATCGTTATTTGACGTTCCTGCATAAGCGAGCGCAAGGGTGTAGACTCCGCCATACCGCAATATGGGGTCCTATACAGGTCACGTTGGCTAGATTTGGTTTCCAAAGATAAAAACTGTCTACCTTCTCGGTCAATAGGGATCGGATAGTCTCGTCAGCCTCCTCTTGCCGACCGTAGAACACAAAAGCAAGCGCCATGGCCAAGCCGCGGATGATCTTCTCATGTTGAGTTTCACGAGCATAGGTAATCATCTCCTCAGCACAAGTTTGACTAGCAGAACCAAGCATCACGAGACCCATGGCATATCCTGCGGCCTCACCGGCAACGGCAGAATCAGTGAAAAGGGTCTCTTTTAGATCTTCGTACGTGTCGGAGCTGCGTCCACCCATACCGGTGATCCCGAGACCCAAAGCAGCGCCGTGTTGCACTATCTCACCTTGAGCGTTTTTCAAAGTTTCTCGAAGATAGTTTTCGATGGTGTCCCCGCTGCCACAACCGGCGTTAATCAAGCCCAATGCATAAAGGGCTCCTCCCTCTGAGTACGCAGCTCCTTGGATTTGACTCTCAGCGCCATTCTGGGGGAGGTAAGGGCCAAGAATATTCATGCCTTCCTGAAAGTATCCTTTATGGATAACTCCGAGAGCAGCAGTAGCGGAGAACTTTGCCCAATTCGTAGCCATGCCCAACCATTCGAGATTTTCCCTCAGGAAGATATCCGATGTCGTTCCGGCGTGCATGAATGCATTCTGGAATGTAAGCGCGGTGTGGTATATTGAGGAACGAGGCTCAAGGGTTTCCTAGAGCAAATGAGTTGCGTGATAAGATTAGTGCCAAGAATAATTACCTTGCTATTCTTCAAAATCAACATGTCTACTTTGCTTGTCCGTTTGAGAAACTCGAGGTAAAGTTTGACGGACTCCTGCCCACCAAGTATGCTTCGGAGTTTGTCGAATATGTTCTTCGTTTCCTATCCACCGCGATCAGTCATGAAAGAGTCTGCATTAAACAAGGGGGACAAACCTCTGCTCCTTCTGGTAAATGCTTTCGAACACCCTCCAAAAAGTCTCTCGTGCCACCTTCGGCCAAATCAAACGCAAACTGATATGCTAATAGCCGTTCTTTGGGTACCAGTGACGTCAACAACGGCACAGTTAGAGACGGATTGTTCAGTGTAACAAGGAGGCGGGCGAGGGAGTGAATATGCGAAGATTGCGTGTTTGAAGATGGTGCAGGGAAGAGCGGGAGAAGAAAGTTGAGAATCTGATCACGGTACAAGAGAGAGAAACCGGTATCGAGAACTGCGTCCATCGCGTAGGATACAAGTGAGACATCGCGGGTAATGTCATAGATTCGAGAAATCACGTCGAGGCGGCGGGACTCGAGCGCGATGCCGATCGCCTGAAGGTGAGGTATGAGGAGGGTGGCATGAGACTGGTGGGGGAGCGAAATGCACCTGCCTGTACTCTCCTTCATCTATGCAACGTTGAAATATGGATTCTACTATGGATTGTAATCGAGGGTCAATCTTGCTCCCCGTTACGACCTCGTCTGAGCGCTGAGAGATGTATCTGTCTATGGCATTGGCTAGGTTGTGACGGATGATTGTTGGCGAGTGTGTGCAACGCATAGAGAGACGCGAGACGCACAAACAACTGTTTCCACGTATTCTCCTGAGCTGTGATCGCGAGTATCCACCTCGAACGCGCTACCTGCGCCAAGAGCGAAGGAGAGGGCTTCATCATATTCGCCCAAGTAATAGTAAACTTTGCTAGCAAGCAAAGCGGCAAGATCGCGTGCAGGTTTTGGGAACTGGTCAGACTCGTACAAGCTTTCGCTGTATCGGATGTTAGTAAGAGCAAGCAGGAGACGGGCAGGTACGTGCATGGATGCGATGTGTTCTGATATTTCTGCCCAGAACTGAGGAACGAGGGGGAGCAATGCAGAGATGGCATGCTGCTTGAACGCGGGGTCCGGTTCGGAGAGCAGAGCGAGCACGCCTGCGGCGGACGACTGAGCGCGGACGACCATGAATGATGACAGCGTACATACATACTCGACGCGTCACCTCCTGTATTTCAAGCGGAGATTTCGGAGATTAAAGTTTATGGACCCCGTTCCCGACTCGTCTTCGTCCCTGCCATCATCCAACATGTCCTCCTTCGCCGTACGCGCCATCCCGCGCCTCGCCCGCCCCCTTGCTACCAACGCCGCCACGGGCTCAGAATACTTTGTAAAGCTCAACGCTCTCCGTGACCACGCTGCACGTGTGTAGTATTTCCTCTCCTTCTCTCCACGCTCAGTTTCTTGCAGACACTACCAACCTCTGGCGCAAAATCAGGTACTGTCACTAGTCCCGTCACTATCCTTTTCCCTTACCTTTCCCCAGCTTTTACATTGCATTCCCTGCCAGTACGTCTCGTTAGTTGTGGTCTTCTCCTCTAATATTCCTTGCTAGCCTTTGTTACATGCGCTTGGGTGTACAACGTTGAGTCAGAGCATGCTGCTCATGAAGATCCCTTGATAGAAGAAAACAATGGCACTTTGCCTCAGCCTCCGCCATATCCATACCTCAACCGCAGGGTCAAGCCGTTCCCTTGGGGAAGCAACTCCCTTTTCTTCAGTCCAAAAGTAGGCACCATGTTCTCACCTCCTGTGTGACTTCTTAAATATCGCATAGTACAACAAGGATATGGACATGGCAGAATGATTTGGACTAGAATATATTTGCTTCTACTCATTCCCATTGATATTGCAAGTATCCTTGTGCGGCCTGCAACAATTTGCACTATCCAGACTTCACCCTGAAGACAGCCTCACCATGAAATCTGAATGTTGTAGTCCAAGTCCGTTGGTGCCACCACAATTGTTGACAGAAGCACATTCATGAAGGTTGTCACTTATTACTCTAGTATATCAACCATGCACCCAACAGGATCCCACCCACCATAGTGATCAGCGCGGTAAGCACTGGTGGAGCTGTTAGAGTGATGGAATGCACATTTATTGCAGCGTTTGTGGTACTGAAATTGGTTTCAGCTTTGTTCTCCTTGATCAGCGTTCCCCTCACCTGGTCGCACTTGTGATCGCAGTGTACTGTGAACCTGCGAATGAGACTACGACCCCACCGCTCGTTGCAAGAGTGATCGCAGGGCCACCAACAGATGTCACTATGCTCTCAGCTACTCCGCTAACGGCTAAAAAAGAAAGAGGGTAAGTGTCCTATATCAACGCATGGAATCTCAAGATCTACATACACGTAGCAGTCGCAAAAACCCCCGAATGGGCAGTGAGCCATGTTGAGACTGGGATGACGATGAGGAATGCTGTATCACGGATCAGGAGACATACCATCCGAAATGCCTTGCTCGATACCAACTGAGGCGGCACTCAGTCCACTAGAGTAATATGAAGCAGCTGCCGACAGATCGTAAGCGCCGAGCTACGAAAACGATAACACATACTACCCTCGGCAGTCCCCTGGGAATAGGCAGAACCTACAATGGATGTCAATGATTGCACAATGCTGCTGACTGAAGCTGCAGAATTAGCAAGAATACCGCACAATGATGACCTACTTACGTTGATCTCTTTTCTGAAGGGGCTCAGCATATCCAAATGCTGCCAGGACGAGGATGGTAGATACGACGGTGACCGCAACGGCGTGCATGACAGCGACGAAGAAAGGTAGAGGTTGACGATTGAAACCTGATTTTAAGTAAGGTTGTAGAGACGGAGCGTTGCTTTCTCGACTGAACTTGTATCATCGGGCTGTGTTGGCGGTGTCCCACAAGATAAAATTGTTTTTCTGCGGTCGCATAGCCTGGTATCCATAGTAGCTAGGCTTGTCATTGGTGACCGAATTAGGCAAGTCTCGTAGATCGACTAGCTCCGAGCGTGGCCTATCTAATCTCCTCTTCGTCCTCGTCCCACACCATGCCCCGCCCCATTATCGCACCGTCCGTGCTCGCCTCCGACTTTGGCCAGCTCACCGCAGAATGCAAGCGGATGATCAAGGGCGGCGCTGAATGGCTCCACATGGGTTTGTGTTGCCTTCATTTGCCGGCTAGCGAACTGACTACGTCGTTCTTCTCCACAGATGTCATGGATGGGTATGTCCTGTCACCTCGTACACTCCACGTGTTGATCAGTCCTACAGCCACTTTGTACCAAACATCACCATGGGTTCGTTTCCCGTTCCACAAATACCATCCATTCTGATATCCACTTCAGGTGCGCCCGTGCTTTCGTGCGTGTCCAAGGGGGTACCAGGAATCTTTATGGATTGCCACATGATGGTCACACAACCTGAAAAGGTAACCGCGCGCTGTGTACTGCGCGGCAAGCTAGTGACATCGGCTCGTCCTACTAGTGGGTCAACGACATTGCCGACGCAGGTGGTTCGCTGTACTGTTTCCACATTGAGGCAACTTGTATGCGGCCGCTTTGTTCCCCTTGTGTGCGTACTGAATGGCACCGCAGCCGACGCTGTATCCCTCATTCGTGCTGTCCATGACCGCAACATGAAGGCTGGTGTTGCAATCTCACCAGATACACCATCTACAGCTATCACAGATGAAATTGGTGCGGCAGCCGATATGCTCTTGGTCATGACCGTATTTCCCGGTAAGTTACCCATGCATGATAGAGATCGTCGCAATTCCACGAGAGACCTCGCTAGGCCGTGGTGGTCAAAAATTTATCGAACACTGTGTTCCCAAGGTCGCCGAGCTCCGTGCCCGGTTCCCCGACAAAGACATTGAAGTGGATGGTGGTGTTGGTCCAAAAACAATCGATGTCTGTGCTGACGCTGGTACGTCTTTGGTGGATCCGGCGTTTTTGAGAATGACAAAAACATGGTCGTGCGCCTGCAGGGAGCAATGTCATCGTGGCAGGAACGGCAATCTTTGGCGCTTCCAGTCCAGAGGAGGTTATCGCGCAGTTGAAGGCCAAAGTCACCGCTGCCCAAGCGAAAAGAACTCGAGCTCCATAATTCCGAATTTCCTGCGAGACTCGTATTTTCGATTCTACAAATTGTATTTTGAGAGAAATTCCAATGTCATCGTCCTGCCCAGGCTGTACTGCTAGGTCATTGTGAGTTGCATGAACCAGCTAATACGATCCTCAACGAATGGTGGATTAAAAGGTGAAAAGTATGGGACAAGGAAAGGATGGTCATCAATATGTCGTCACGGCTCGCACTGGAAGAGGTCAGAGATTTCTAATCCAACAATAGTGGGGAATGCAAATTGTGTGCATGTACGATATGCGTAATCATGAAAATGTAGAGTTGAATATAGTAAGTAGATTGTCAAACAGGTGAAGATCGCAGGTTGGTGAAATCCCAGTGTGTCATCACCATTGAAGCCACTCTCCATACATGTTTGGCCGTTCTCCACGAACGTATGCTTCAAAGGTCCGTTTGAGGACGGTCGCCCAGTCAAGGTCCCGTTTGTCGTCAGCGACTCTATCTACCCATTCATCGGGCTCGGTATCCGGGTTCGCGGCAGCACGTGCAGCTCTCTCTCCAGCTGAGAACTTTGGTCCTAGGTCCGGCCAATTTCGCGAAGGGTCGAATGGCTTCCACCTATGTACATCGGATCAGCTGGAGGAACAATGCTCAATCACGGAGAGCACCCGCCAAAAGTTATGGAAGTGGTATGAGTAGGCACCACGGAAGAAGCCTTCAAAGCCGAGAGCCTGCGGTGCAGCGCTATGTTGCGTAGGTGTATTGAAAAAGTCGGCAAACCTAGGGCACACTGATCAGCAATGTCAACCTCATATCACAGAATGCGGCTTACTCGGTAAAGTATGGCTGAGGAGGTCGTTCACGCTGAAAAGCTTCGGTATTAAGCCAGGCAGAGTCAAAGAGAGCGTCTGGAAGGCGTAACAGGAGACCCTCAAGGTGTGCGTCTTTGGTGTATCGAGAAACTGTCATCGGGTGGAAGTCCAAGCCATTTTTAAGGGCCGTGCGGAAAAGGAACGATCCAAGAGCAGAGTTTTTGTTCATACGAAGCACTGCAGTGTTATACTTCTCCAGTCGTGACCACCGATACGCAAACGCCCCCTTCCAGCCCCACAGCTCTTCCCAGTCCCGCAGGAAGATTGTGTCTGCATCTAGGTAGATACCGCCAAACCTATGGCATAAAACGAACCGAGCCATGTCGGACAGAATGACGGAAAGACGGTCGTATGACGACGAAGACTTGGAACCAGTACGATTGAGCATATCATCCTCATCGGATTTGTCATTGCTAGCGGGGGATGATTTAGGTGCACCGGTACTGTCGTCGGAGCCAATCGTGTTCGAAACTTCGGTACTCTTGGGTCGCTCAGCGGGAACGTTGATAATGTGACCTCCGGAATTGAACAACGTTTCCCTTAGCTCTCGCCATTCATCCCTAAGTTCGGGAATGCCATCGAGCTGGTCGGTGGTGTTCCAGAGCTTGAACTTGATGACGTCCTTGAACCTTGGATGCAAGAAGGGCGCCGCCCACGGATTTGTCTTGAGCTGTTCGTACATGTCGGTAAGCGCCGAGGGATTGGGGACAGAAGCTGCA
The DNA here is from genome assembly GCA_038094475.1 of Phylloporus aff. rhodophaeus. Taxonomy (NCBI): domain Eukaryota; kingdom Fungi; phylum Basidiomycota; class Agaricomycetes; order Boletales; family Boletaceae; genus Phylloporus; species Phylloporus aff. rhodophaeus. The sequence continues at coordinate 187,004 of JBBPUD010000002.1, read as the reverse complement.
GGACCAGGATTGATCCACAGCCAAAATTCCGGTCGACAAATGTCGAGCTCCAAGTCCTCTTTCAGATGGAGTCCAAGGTTTTGGGTGAACAAAAATGACAAGAGGGCCAGATATGGCTTGTCAGTGAATGGACCAGTCCAGAACATATGGAATAAGCGGGGGTTTTCGGGATCACACGGCATTGGAAGACTAGAATACGGGACATGTTGCAGTGCTGGACGGAGCGACAAAGGGGGTTCCCATTCCACCCCTCGTTTCTTCGTGAGGCCAGCGTTAGGATCTTGTACACCAGCAGATTCTGCAGGACGTGGCGCAATTACATTTGCCAATGATATCTGCGCTGGTTCCGTGAAGTTCTCGCGGCCCTCTTCCATGTAAACGTATTTCCACTCGTCTGTCTTGCCCCGTCTCAGGTGTTTGCCATTGTCAAGACCGGCGCCAAGGCGGAGGACTTCCAGACAATCACGAACATACTGGATCCACAAGGATGAGTGACAAAGATGGTATAGACGGGATGGATTACCTTGTTGTGAGAGAAATCGCACTGCTCCATAATAATGTCTAGATCAGCAACGGTGCCGGGAACGGGACGTGGAGGATAGGCGACATCTGGCGGCTGACTCTGGATATCAAGGTAAACGCGGCGTGGGCCGTCTCCCCGTGTGGTCGTGGCTACTGGACCGGGCGGTGGTCTGAATCGTGAGGGGATGGTTGGGACTTTCCGCGGAGGAAGGGCAGGATTTAGAGGTGGGGAAGTCAAACCGACTTGCTCTGGAACTAAAGATGTGTGTTGAGGGTGCGGCTGGCTACCGAGAACTCGAACGACTTACTTTCTCGCTTACTAGGATAGTGGCCACTGGCAATTTCCCACTTCCAGATACGCTGGATGTCTTCTCTACCAAAGACGAGTGTGGATGACTCTCCGAAATTGGGGGACCACTGCTTCTCCTCGGGAACGAACCTACGAGCAAAGGAAAAGAACGTGAAGATGGAGGCAATCAAGAGCAGGCAAAGAATGAGAGGCCCTCGTCGACGAAGGAACCGCGAGAAGCCGATCTGTTGCATGCGCGTAGGATTTGGCATGAAGAGGCGCAGTCTGCGAGGGTGCACACCGGGAATTGGTACAGATACGGGAACTGTCCAGGACATGGAGCGGGTGTGTCTGTGCATCTTCTCCTGCACAGCGGAGGAATAAGTTGGAAGGCCGTTGGTCAAACGTGCCTTCTCTGGGTACCCATTTGCACGCTGCGGCACAGAGAAATAATTGAACGACGCCATATGCCCAAGGACGGCGACGGGGGCAGAAGACTTGTGAGGGCGTCGCGCGAGCGCTGAAGCTTTTAAAGATACTGAAGCCAAACGGTGCACAAAATTCTTGTGGGCAGAGCATATGCGCGAGAAAATATTTCCACATTTGTATCCTCCGCAGCAGGTATAACGGCACTACTACCACCGAAGCCATTCCCCATACATGTTTGGCCGTTCGCCTCGAAAATACGACTCAAATGTCCGTTTCAATACAGTAGCCCAGTCAAGATCGACCTTGTCGTCCTCAATTTCATCCGCCCAGTCGTCCGGGTCCACATCAGGCTCAGCAGCAGCTCTGGCGGCGCGCTCTCCCTCTGCGAAACGCGGTCCGAGATCTGGCCAGTGACGAGCTGGGTCAAAGGGTCGCCACCTAGAGTCAAGCGAGGTGAGAAGGTTACAGATGTCCATAGTGTATACATACCACGAATTATGAAAGTGATACGAAAACGCGCCTTTGAAAAATCCACCAAAGCCAGTTGCGAGAGGAGCAGCGCTCTGATGTGAAGGAGTGTTGAAAAAATCAGAAAAGCTAAGCCAAGGGTTAACCTCTAACTCTTGTCCATAAAGTAAATATGGAGCTCTCACGTGGTAAAGAAGGGTTGTGGTGGACGCTCGTGTTGTAACCCTTCAGTGTTGAGCCAAGCGGGGTCAAAAAGTGCGTCGGGAAGTTGAGTCAATAGTGGCGACAAGTGCGCGTCCTTCAAGTAGCGAGTGATCGAGCTAGGGTGGAAATCAAACCCGTTTCTCAAGGCCGTCCGGAACAGGAACGACCCAAGTGCAGAACCCTTGTTAAGACGGAGCACCGCAGTGTTGTAAAAGTCGTGATAAGACCAGCGGTAGGCAAACGCCCCTTTCCATCCCCACAGTTCTTCCCAGTCACGAAGGAAAACGGTGTCTGCATCAATGTAGATACCACCAAAACGATGGGTGACGATGAATCGAGCTATGTCCGACAATATTACCGAAAGTCTGTCATACGAGGCCGCAGACTTGGAGCCCACACGATTGGCTATGGCTTCTCCGGATAGTGTCAACGAGTTGTGTCTGGGGATGCTAACAGGTACCCCCCCAGAGTTGAAAAGAGTATCCATCGAATGCCATTCGTCCCGGAGTTCGGGAATACCGTTAAGCTGTTCAGTAGTATTCCACAACTTGAACACGATGATATTCTCGAAGCGTAGATGAAGGAAAGGTGCCGCCCAAGGATTTGATTTTAACGACTGATACATGTCCATCGGTGCCGAGGCCGTAGGGATGGCAGCTGCTGGGTAGGGATTGATCCAGACCCAAATGCGAGGCCGGCATGCCAACCCGTAATCGTTCTCGAGATGAAGTCCAAGGTTCTGAGTGAACAGGAAGGAAAGAAGGGTGGCATATGGCTTGTCATCGAATGGACCTGCCCAATACATATGGAAAAGGCGCGGATGTTGTGGGTCACAAAGGGTTACAGGGTCGTCAGGTGAAGAACCTCTTCGTGATGGAGGGAGGTCCAAGGGAGGCTCCCAAGAAGAACGCCTTTTCTTCTGTAAACCTGTGTTTGGCCCATACCGTCTGGCTGGGAATGTGACTGGAAGTAAAGGGGTAATCGTGTACCGAAAATATAAATCTCCTTCGTTAGATATCTTCTCTGTGTATATATACCTGAGTTTGTCCAAACTTCCTCGCCGTATTCGTTGCCCGTTATCCAGACCGGCACCAGTTCGTAAAAACTCAAGGCAATCCCGGACGAACTGGCTAGATTCAGGTTCTGAATCCCCAAAAGAGAGGGAAGGTGACCCACCTTTCCATTAGCAAAATTACAGCGATCTCGTATTATATCCAGATCCGCGATACTGCCCGATATTGGTCTAGGTGGGTATAGAATATCTTGAGAAAGATTCTGCACTAAGTGGTATGTCCTCTGAGGGCCAATGCCCTGGGTAGTGGTAATTACAGGAGCACTGGGAGGGGTGAAAGACGACACGACTGTATGCGCCTTGGGAGGTGGAAGAGCAGGGTTGAATATAGGGGTTGTGAATCCTATCTGTTCTGGTACTGGATAAGAGATATCCGATCAGCTTTATGCACATAAAAATGGTCGAAAAGAGCACACTCTTCACGTTGCTTGGATGATGACCGTTGTCGATCTCCCAGTACCATATTCTTTGTAGTTCTTCTCTACCAAACACTAGGGTTGAATCTCTGAAAGTTGGGTTCCAGCTTGTCTCTTCCGTGCCCAGGAGTATCAGGACCACACAGACTGCGAAGAGTCCCCCGAGGAAAGCACTGCAACGAGTGAAGATTCCTCTGTGACTGAGCCAAGATATGGCTGGTTCCTGAGCGCGGCCCATTATCCTCACGCGGACTCGGCGTGATTTAACAATAGATGCAGAAGCAGGGGGAGGAATGAACCATGGACTGCGGGTAGCAGGTCGCACATCCTCTTTCTCTTGGGAACCGAACTTACCACGCCGGAGGGCAGTTACATGTGGAAGCGAATACATGAAGGAGCGTCAGGACATGGTAAGGATGAAGATTTTTTGAAACGTTGAAGAGTCGCCGTCTCGACGACGCTTCCCTGCCCAATTTGGATGCATCCCGACGTGCCAGCCATTCCGGCTTTCGTCCTGGGCCTTTGCTTTATCTCCAATGTCATGTATCCTACATTGATTTCCACCACCCCAATCATGAGACTGTCGTTTGATTAGACCATCTAAGCACGATGAGATAGCGCTGAATCTTTCAAACGACATATCACATGCATACCTCCGTCTATCTTTGCGACTTGGTCTTTAGCCTGGAGCTCACCCATGCATATATTCCACTCAGAATAACGAGTAGGCCTATGGGGTCTCCGATGCGCGAGCTCCTGGAAATCGGTTCAAGCTTTTCAGTGACCAGGGATCATCGATCAACTCAATTGACAGTGCCATCTACGACCAAAAGTACAAAAACTCTATGTTGGCTCAGTTCGCTCCAAGGGGCTGCAGCTCCAAATCGGCGGGGTCAGTCGGGACAGAGAGGATTCGAAGGGTGTTGGTGTGTCCAAGTCCTCCCTTCCACCCTTGGACTGCCACGATGGTTGTGCCGGTCTTGATAATGTTCAGCTCAAGTGCACTCTTCAATCCAAAGCGAATACGGTTATCCACCTGGGGTCAAGCATCCTCAGGGTGTGCAAAAAGGTTGTACATATCCACAACTTACGTCTTTCTGCCACTGTCCGTCGGGGATACCACGCGGTTCAGGGTACCAGAACGGGTAACATCCACGATGCAGGTGGATCTGGCGGGCGGTCTGTTCGTTGCGGGTCACTGGACAAAGTTAATACAACGATTATCTCTCATCGTGAAGCTACCATACCAGTAATAATCGGGACCAAAGGCCGGTACTTGGAGAGCAAACGAGCAGTATTGCCACTGGTGGAGAGCACGAGAATAGCACTGGCGTTCTGCTCGGAAGCTGCGGCAACCGCGGCAATCGCCACGGTTTCCACTGTCTCCGTGGGACGAGGCTGAATTGCTTTCAATTCATCATACAGAGGAGGGTAGCAAATGGCAGCCTCGGCGAGAAGGCATGTCTCCGCCATCATAAGAACTTGAATCGTCTTAGTCAGTAACCCTCAACTTGGACTTGAAAAACACTTGCCAGATTCCACAGGATAGCTTCCTTTCGCCGTCTCTCCTGACAGCATCACACAGTCGGCACCATCGAGTACGGCATTGGCAACATCGCTGACTTCTGCACGCGTTGGCCTTGGGTTATACTGCAGAAGTTCAGTAAGCAAACACAGAGCAAAGCTCTTTCAGCTCACTGTCATAGACTGAGGCGAATTGAATCAGCTTAGAACCAAGTCAAGAGACAAACAAGGTTCACCTCAAGCATCTGTGTGGCAACGATCACAGGTTTTCCGGCAATGTTACATTTGGAAATCATCATTTTCTGAGCCAGGAATACCTGACTCGGGGGAATCTCGATACCGAGGTCGCCACGAGCTACCATCACTCCGTCGCATTCGCGCAAAATCTCGTCAAAGTTTTCTACGCCTTGCTCGTTCTCAATCTTGACGATGATCTTGATGCTAGCGCCATCGGGCCCAAGAACATCACGGATGTCCTTGACATCCTGAGCGCGGCGGATAAATGAAGCAAAGATCATGTCAACGCCGTTCTTGACGCCAAATAGTAGGTCCTTTTTGTCCTTTTCAGACAGAGCTGGGAGATCTACATCCGTCTTGGGTAGATTTACACCCTTGCGAGAAGAGAGCGTTCCATTGTTGAGAGCACGAACGCGGACATTCGAGCCATCGACGGACAACACGAGAAGAGACAGAATACCTGGACCAGGGTGAGTATATGCTGAGGAATGGCGTCAATAGATTACCATCGTCGATATAGATGAGCTTTCCCGGTGCGGTGACCTTGGTAATATTTTTCTACGATGACGGAGTGGTAAGAATGGCCAGGAATGTGTTCGAGGGCAAAAAGGTACCAACATAATCGAGCCAGAGGCGCTCGCTATCGCAAGACTCGCTGTATTTGTCTTCTGTGGTGATGATAAACTCATGTCCTGCCTTGATGGGGGCCTGAACAGGGTGTGAATCATGCTGACCAACAGAGACCAGTATATATGCGTACGTCTTTTCCATCCCTCATCAAGCCAGTGCGAATTTCAGGACCTTTCTGTGACAAGATGAGTTGAGTCCTTTGGTCTCGTCCTCGCGATTACGCACTGTGTCCAAAGCGATCGCGACAGGACGCCCAGGTTCGGCTTCGGGCGCATCTCAGCGTTCGATGTACCACACTGAGAGAAAAAGGCTTACCTGCGACCATCTTTCTGGTGTTGTCGATGACACTTTGGTGGTAGTCATAAGAGCCATGTGAAAAGTTCATGCGAACTGAGGCATCATGGTGGAGAAAAGTCTCATCGCATTATTGGGAGCAACATACCGACATTGACGCCTGCACGCCTCAACGCGGCAAGCTTTTCGACAGTATTCGTGTTCGGTCCTGTAGAGGCATGAGGATTGGTCAGATCGGCGTGTCAGAGATCGCACCGATCGTCGCGATGATAGCGGTCTAAGAAGGGTGTCAGTGTGGGGTCGGGAATATGATGAAGGGGAGCGAGCCACCTTGCGAAGGTACTTGGTCTCCGGCGTTGGTAGAATAGCCTTCGCAGGACTGAGGGTGGTGTTCCACTCGAGCTGAGAATGAATGCCGTCGTAGGTGAACATGTCTGGCTTGTTTGCAGGTGCGGGCAGGTGACGGAGTCTCGACTGTCTGTGGTAGGGTAGGCAACGTTGAGCACCTCTGAGGATGGAGGAGAAGAAAGGAGCGGAGATTATCATGGTTTTAGCGGAACTTACCTGATGGTACGCGACGCTGGCACGATGGGGCAGTGTGCAAGGGACGTCGGGCGAGACTCGTACGTTTTTATCTCTCCGGATTCGGTGGTCGAACCTATCAATCACCGACTGCGGCCGCTTCACGAACGTGTCGATGGATTAGGTGATGTTGATAGCCCCATACTCTATTCAACGCTGCGATAACATTACGACATATATCAGTCCACCTTGGAGCGGTGGTAATCGACCGAGTGAAGCACAACGTATGTAACGGAGAAAAAAAAAAAAAAAAAAAGAAAGCAACAGAACCACGGCTAACCTTACAGTACCCTCAGTGTCCACCCGTGCAAACCACCGTCTGCGCTCGCAGCAGCCTGAGCAGCAGCAAGCCAACTTGGATCCGCCGTCGGCCCTCCGCCTGACGTGAGAACATGGCCAGGTGCCATGCCAGTAAGATCCATGGATTGGAATACATTCTCACAGGCTATCGTTCTCCCCGAGTGATAGCCGACGCCGTCCGACGCTCTGATAAATAGAATAGGTAGGGTTCGACCAGCAATCGATGTATGCGGAGAACTGTTTGTTGTCGGTGGCGCACCACCACTCGCTCCGTCAGCCTGATCTCCTGCCGCGACATGGTCGCCACCAGGCGGTGCAGTGTGAGCTCCAGCTGCTGCGCCATCCACGCTCAAGGTGTTGGGGGATATGACCTCTTCCTGGAGTGCTTTGAGAACCTCGGCGAGTGGAGGCATCTCCACCGTCACCAGAGTATGCAACTGTGGGTACCTCCCGGCAGGAACATTGGACGGAACACCTGATACAGCTCCATCGTTTGGTGTCAACTCGGATGACGGTCCCGGAAGCCCACTACTGTAGGAGATGTTCGTCAGGGGTCCCGGTGCATGCGGCGGAAAGCAGCGTGCATGGAGGGGACCAATGTTCCCAAGGTAGACTGTGAGAGGCTGTTGTGTACGTGTTTTCGGATCTTCATAAAAAAAGTTGGAAACTGTTAGTTCCAAAGTATTATTCGCTGGCCGATAGGTTGGAGCCGTAAACAGAGTCGGAAACGGCGTAATCGGAAGTTCGGGTATAGAATTGTTCTGGCCAAACGCATCGAAAAACGTGTATTGGAACTTGGCTGTGAATAGCAATGATTAGCAAGCATACTTGAGTGACATACAAGTCGCATACAGATGCCGACGATCGTCCAACACAGATAATCATCCACCTCGTCAGAAAGAACTCGAACGCCATCTTTCATCTCTTCTCTGACACGAGGCGACGCGAATATGAGCGGGTGCGTTCCGCCTTGCGATGATACACCAGGTGTGGACTGGGCAACTCCTGGCGGACCAGGGACAGGACCAGCGGCTGACAAGTAATGTCTTGAGCCATCAGCATTGACTCGCTGGAGCGCAATTTTTTGCATCTGACTGACGGGACCACCATCGTCAGGAGAGACCCGGCCTTTATCTACTTTGCGAATGACGAGAGGCGATGTCGCAATATTAGAAAGCGTGTCAGATAGCACCACCTCGCACCCATACGTCACAGCCTGATGACCCCCTGTCAGTTGTGATCGTGAGTACTGGATCATAATACTTTTAGGTCACGTGAAGACATACCATGAACTGGCGGAGCGTCCTCCGGGCGGCGAACTACATTTACGTTGAAAGCTGACCAGCTAACATTACTGGCACACAACTGAGCGGAGTCAATGGTCATGTATTTGGTGCGAACTGTCTGTGAGTTGATACGGTTGAAAAGAGAGACTGGGCCGCCAGCCAGAATACACGACGAGATGTTGCGCGTCTTGGCTGTCTTCTTTGAGGGCTTAGATATAATTGTTACAGGAGCTGAATCAAACGATGCCCAAACACGGCCACCAGAATTATCGCTGCCGCCCTCTCCTGTGGCCGAAGGGGGGTCCATGATATCAAGAGAGAGGGTGAAGCTCTTTGCCTTGGCAGTACCAGTGACGTGGAGAAACTTGAAGCTACCAGTCATGTTGTTGTCAAGAGAAGTTTTCTGGTCAAAAGAGCGTTCTCCCTGTTCAGAAACGACAGCCATGGAGAGCTGCTGAGAACGCATCTGCCATACCGGTCCCTGGATGTGGACGATTGGAGGGGGACACAAGAAGCGCTTTTCGCTGCCATACGACTTTTGGGCGACGGCGGCATGCAGACACATGACAGTAGTCATTGGTATGACACGCGCTGGGTCCTGGGAGACATGATCGCGTACGGTGCGACGAATTTTGGGGTGTGGATCCCCTTGCTCGCCTTCCTCTAGCTTGCGTTTGCTGTTCTTGCTACCCGAGGGCTTATCGCGGGACAAGGGTGAATGAAGACGCGTATTAAGCGCTGGATGGGGGACTTACATGGGGAAGTAAGGTGACGTGGTGCGGGGCTGAAAGCTGAGGAGGGGGAGGAGGGATGGCCCAGGGATGGATGGGAGACTCTGGGGGTAGCTGGTCCTTGTGACTCGCTGCGAGGATGGACTGGAGAGACGCGCTCGGATCGGGATTAGAAAGGATGGAGGGGGGAGCGGAGGTCATGGTGGGAAGCGTATGGTTAACGACGCCATTATTAGAGGAGGGGGACTGTTGGGATTTGATGGGGGGTACTTGCTGCGTCGTTTGGTGGGTGATATGTTCGGCGGGAGATGTTGTGTTTACGAGAATGTCGAGAGAGGGCTGGGACGGGGAAACGGGGCGAGGCGACGAGCTCTTTGACGCAGCCTGGAGGTGAGCGTCGAGGTGAGCAGCGTCTGGCATGGATATGTGTGGGGAAGAGAAAGGATGGAACGTCCTCATAACAGTTTCCCGCCAGGGATAACGACGTTGGCTGCCAGCTGTGGGAATCGAGAACAGAGGTGGGAAAAAAGAGAAAAGCCTGAGAGTCGTTCACAATGTGTGACAAATTCACACACTACACCGTGAGAATTCAGCCACAATCACTACACAGCCACATCTGGGCGCCGCTCACGTGACAATCACTGTATTACAAGTCCAGAGGATGCAAAAACAGATGTATGTAGAATAAGCGGATTATAAAATGTCCAAATGCCAGCTCGTGGGTGAGTCCGTCATCTAACTAGGAGGGTCACGGCGGAACCCAGTCGTCTTTTGCCCCTCCCCAGATGCATGTCGTGCTCGGCTCTGTCCAGGGAAGGGGACGGTCGCACTCGCGGCCGTCCGAGAGTCACGTCGAGCCTCCCTGGGATTCGGACGGACGCCGAGTTCTATGTCATGTTGGTGTCGTTGCCAGTCCTCCACCCTCAGCATCGACTGTCGCTTCGACGAGCTAGTCGCATTCGGCCCACCGCGGATCGCAGCGAGCCTGTCTGCGCTCAACGTGTTTCCGCTGGAGCCGCGGTCGCCAGCTTTGCCTCCTTCCAACCCCGAGCGTTTACCCCCCTCGTCCGACTTGAGTTTTGCTCTCTCCTCTCGCTCAAGCTCGGCCGCTTTCTCCGCTTGGCGTCGACTCACAACCTCCCGCTCAATGGCCATTGAGCGCTCCCAACGACTTTTAGCCGCAGCGAGGTCAGCTGATTCCTTCTCAGCCTGAGTAATTGGGTTTTGCAACCCACGCATCTTCTGTCTGTGTCGCTCTTCCAGTTCCTCGAACGTTGCAACACGTTGTGGCTCAGCCTTCTGAGGCACAGGAGCAACAACGTTGCCACGAGGCAAAATGAATGGAGTGTTTGTAGTTTCCTGAGTAGCTTGTCTGAGACGAGTTGGGGGTAACACGATTGGGATATTTGGATTCGGTTCGAGGGAGTGCCTCGTCGGGCGGGCACGGGTGAGGATGTGAGGGGTGACGTTGGGGGTAGGTTGCTCATACACAGGAGCATGACCTGGCGGTTGCAAAAGCACGGCAGGGACGTTGCTACTAGGACGGTTTTGTGATTTCTTCGCCTGCCCTCTTATCGTCGCAGCAAGCGTAACAGCAATAGGTACATCTTCATCTGAAGTATCCTTGGGAGTTGTGTCATTGCCGCCAACTTCAAGCATACTCTCCCGGTGCTTGCGCTGGACGAGAGCTTCAGTGACTGCCTGGGGCATGGGAAGACGTTGGGGGTTGGGCATGGTCGCAGAGACGGGCGTGGTTGGAATGGGTGCAGTCACACCTGATGGTGGCTGGAGTAATTTACGGTCACGTACGTAAGCGTCCCAGTCACCATCTTTCAAAGGCACACTCGTGGGACGGCTTATGGAGGCGCCAAGGGGAGGTGCGTCAATGAGCTTGGACAACTCCATAGACACTGCCCGACCCCGTGGATCAGGTTGTCTTGGAGGCCGAGTGTGAGTCCGGGGACCAATAGCATTGTCAAAGTCGTAACTAAGAGTTCGGCGTGAAGTGAGTGAGACCTTGCGTGAGCGTGAATCATCAGAGTCTGGACCAGGTGTGTCCGACCGCAGTGCATCAATGGACCGCCTGATAGTCTGGATTTCGGCGAGGAGTTCCTCCTTCCGGGCGAGTTCACTCAACTCGGCAGAAATCTGGACTCTTTGGGCTTCCTTGGCTTCCTTGCTAATGTCCGGCTCTGTATCGGCTATGAAACCTGCCGGGACATCATCTTGGATCCCTATCCCAAGGTCTAAATGAGGGAGGAGACTTCCCGGGGATTGTACTTTTCTCGTAGTACGTTTGAATTCATCATCGGGCATCGGCGCGGCCATGAAGTCTGACACGCCAGAGGTGTGGCGGGCACGACCGCCAATGAGAGTAAACGTAGACGAGGGACCCTCATTAGACCCAGAGGTCGGAAAGTCCTTCATAAGAGGTGTGCCGGAGTATCCACTGCCTGAACGAGCATGTGTTCCAAGGGATGGGTGGTCATTCTCCCACTCCTCTTTTTCTTTCGCAAGCTCTGCAAATCTGTCAGACACGTTGAGGTCGGCTTCTTCATCTCTGCGTCTCTGTTCTTCAGCGATCTCTTTCAGTTTTCTCTGGAGAACGCGAAGGATACGGAGCTGGACTGCACCTCCCATAAGGGCGACCGCAGCGATCAAACCAAGTTCGATTTCCATGGTCTGTGTGACCGGAAATTTAATGTGGTTGCCGGTATATTTTGGGAAGAGATCACTGAAACCCAAATTCCATACGTAAAACTGATTGAATGTAAGCAACCAAGAAAATTGGACCAAGAAAAGATACATACTTCCTTGAGACCAGCGGTGGTATAACAATCGACACCTAGAATGAACGCGGACGATCCGACGAAAGCGGTCGCCAGAAGTAGCATGTGCCAATGGAGCTTTGGTATCGTACAAAGCACAAAGGCAACAACACCACACGCTAGAAACAGGTCAGGAGCGGAGTGAAGACGGGGTCAGGGTCATACCGATGTACAATATCCAGCGTAATCCGACGGAGGGTATAAGGCCGCCATTCCTGAAACACTGTATCCACAAACCAAAAGCGAAGCCACCCCACGCGCCGATAAAGTACTTGGTGGCTTTCCAAAAGAAGATGGTGAAGGCACCGCCCATTATGCCAGCTACGGAACACGCGAGAACAAACATTCCCTGGAGTGTTTTACTTGGGGGATTTACTGCCGGGACTATACCAAACTTGACGATGAGGACGAAGCAAACGAGTGAAAGGGAGTAAAATCCGATGAGGAAGAAGGAGGTCCTGAAAGACCGCGATTGGATACGTTACATGTTAGTCTGGAGGGAGCTGCGCACCATCTGTTCTTGTGACCCCAGAATGCACTTGGCAGTCCCGTCAATATGAGGATAGCGCCTAAAACACCGAAAGCGGGGGTAATTTCGGTGGCCAGAACGATTGGGGATGGGGATGGCGTGGCGGATGATGAAGCAGTAGGCGTTGGCAGAGTACTGGTGACATTGTAGACGGTAGGAAGGACAGTGGCGAACGAGATGTTCTGGGTACCGGACTGAGTGACGATCGCTGTGGTATACGAACCTGTTGCAAGGAAAGTGGTGAGGTTTGCCGTGGGGGCTTGGGAATGCGTAGTAGACGGGGTGGTCGTGGTCGAGTTTAGCGAGGTGGAGTTGGACTGAGCGGCGACGCAGAGGAAGAAAGAGGAGAGGAGAGACAGCACAGCACACACACGGATTGGGGCCATCGTTGGGGAGATGTAAGGGAGAGCCCGATGGGGGCGAGGGAGGAGGAGGAGGTCAGCCGCCGTTGTGTGTGAGCCGAGTTCGCGTCTTCGTTCACGCAACGCTCATAAGGCTCCTCGCCCGCAGGTACGCCGAGTTTCATCACCACACCGCTTCAATAATTCAGAGTCGTCATGCCTACCAACGGCCTAGCCTACTCAAAGTGCTCCAGCTGAGCAGGCTGAATACCGATTCGTGAAAAAAGAATGCCCATCTTCTTGGGCTCATCCATCACCACCACCTTCTTCCCCACCCTTTCTTCCCTGCGCTCTTCGAGGATGGTGACCACCTTACCTCGTCTCCCAAATCGCCCTACCCGGCCAGCAACGTGCAGGTAGGCGTCACCTGAGCGTCCCCCCGGGACTCCCAGCATGAAGACATGCGACAGATCTGGGATATCAATCCCCCGGATCGTGGCGAGGGTCGCCACGATCAACACCGGATTCTCCTCTGAAATCCCCTCCATTCGCGATACAACATGCGCACGACTAGCTTCGTTTGCTACTAGATCCAACGGGTGCGCGTTCACACCCAGTTGTTGCAATTCGAAGATAATTTTCCGCACGGCCGCAGTCGCGGGTAGTACCAAGAGTGCGACGCGAGGTACGTCGAGTGCAAACGTCGCCGCAACTGCCTCCAGTACGGCTGGATCAAAGGCCAATGGCGCGTGCACCAGCGCTGCGAGATAGTGAGTCCACAATAGTTAATCAAGCACGCATCTCACCCTTGTCAACGCTATCCAGTAGTTCGTCGTCCCCGCCGTCGTCGTAAAAAAAGTCGTCTTCTCCACACTTTCTCTCTGAAACGTCTTCCACAAGTAAAGTTGCATCATTGGTGGTATTCGGCAGCAACGGATGAGCACCGACAATGTTCTTGATATCCCCCGTCTTTGATACTACAAGGACATGGTGTATAGCACTGCGGCTCAACCTATGGGCAGGTAGTGCTGAGGACCGTTTTCTGCACAATGTTATCGCCTCTCCTCGTTGTATCCACCCAAAGGTACTGAATAATGCATTCCGCAACTTGTTTCGCAGCGTAGCGCTGATCATGACCAGCTGTGGCCGAGTAGCATGATCCTGTTCAAGTGACAATCCTTTTTCTGAATACACGTGCCGATGCACCCATCGTCTGTCTCCAGATGCGGGGTATAGTCTGTCCAAGATCTGAACCAGGTCTTGAGTATGCTTTTCCGGCCTCTCTCTAGACACTCTTCCACGCTCTTTCTTTTCGTCAGGGGTGCGCAGGAGTGCATCTACTTCATCCACAAAAACTGCAGAAGGCGTCAGAACTCGACCCACCTCAGGCCGACGCTCAATAAGCTCCAGCAATGCGTTGGGGGTGGCAATAAGGATATGCGGGAGTTCGTGGATCAGCAGATCCTGGTCGGACGATGCAGACTTGATCGCCTCTTGCATGCGAATGGGTAAATCTCGTAGCGTTGACCTGTTTGCGTGTCGAACGAGAACCTGTGTGTACTTCGCCAATGAGGATGGTGTATCCTCCTCGGACAGGGTTAAACGGTGTATCCAATGTAGGTATTGGTACGCGAGGTCTCGGTGTGGCACGACTAGCAGGCTAGTGAGTGTCCTCCTATCTTGACACGCCGTTGTGCTTCCTTTGTGTGCTGGGAGTTTACTCAGCAAAGCCAACATCACCGCGAAAGATCTATGCAAAAGATATTCAGTCTCTTTGAACGCCCCGTATTAACTAGACAGCACACTTTCCGGTTCCAGTATCGTCTTGGAGCAAGACGTCCCGGTTTTGAGATATGGCGCGTAGAAGCCTTCTCTGCATCGCTGTCGGTTTCTCAACACTTGGAAAAGCGACGCGCAATGACGCAGCTACCGCTGGACGAAGCCCGGCAGCCTCAAAAGAGCCCTGATCTGCAGCAGCACCATCGCGTGCCCTCTGCTGACTGATATAACGTGAAAGAAACGCTTTCGTTTTCGAGGGGAGACGTCGGGCGGAGTGATGGAAAAAATTAAAGGACATCAAGGTCCACGTGATCCTTGATTGGTGTTGCTGTAATTACATCACATCTCTCTACATTCATACAAGAGGCATCGCGGGACAGTCTGTGAGGACGAACGGTGGGTACACAGAGTAGCAGGAGGAAGGAATGGCAAAAGTCTGCGTCGGCCAATTTCTGATGTTGCGAAAACATTAGTGCCGTGCAAATCTCGGAGACACGCAAATGATCTACGCGGCATTTTCATCGCCTGCGTCCGTGCTTGTCAAAGACAGTGGCCGTTGCTTTGAACGCAGTTCCTCCTCCACTGCCTGCTCACCATCCATCCTCGCGAGTTCCTATTCCTCGTCGCCAATAGGGCGATATGTGCTCCTGTCATCACGGTAGAGCACTCGACTGACCCATCCTCTCTCAACAGGATTATTAATCTTGGGTCGTCGGCCTGAGTTAACCGACAATCGACCAGAAGGAGCATTCGACATAAGGGAAGCACGCTCGGACTCGTAGTCAAGTCTTTCCTCTAAATAACTTTCAGATCATGGGTTAGCGGGTTTCGTGTGGCTGACTCACCTTCGCCAAACACAGCATCCATTTCTTCCAACGGCACGCCCATGGTTTCAGGATACACTAAGACAGCGTTAATATGAGGATGGGAAGTGTAACACCAGACCTACAGAAGTACACGAGAACAAAACTGCATGCACAGTAAAAGCCGTGCATCGGGTATAACCTCCACGTAATAACTTCTTGCAAGTAAGGGGTGGTTTCACCAACAATAAAGTTAAAAGCCCTAGGAGGGAATTTAATAATCACAGATGCTAATTATGCGGGACCAACCAATTTGTTGCGGTGGAGATTGAGACGCCTTTTGATCGGAAAGTCAGGGGCATGATCTAAGGAATTCAGTTCAAAAATTTGTTCATTAATTAACTAGCAACCCCACCTCAGGCGGATAAAGCCACGGAATCGGCCCCCAGCTGCAATGGATAAGTAACATCCTGATTACACAATAAAATCCGCACCTGTAACCAAATGCAGCGTTGAAAATGATCACACAGACCACGACTGCTTGGGGAGTTTCTGGAATATCAATGTACATCCACCATCCCGTGAGGCCCAGAGCAACGCCCATCTATGCGATGTCGTCAGATAGAATACAAACCTGCTCACATCGAAAGCGCCTACGATGACAGCACCGGAGAGAAGGATGAATCTACGGCCCCAACGATCCACCAAGTACCAACTAAAGGTGAAATGTGAGCGAAAAAAGAGATAATACGTATGACGAACATACGGTGGAATAGTGCTAAGTATATAGATGATGGCGTTGATGCCTGTCATGAGAATAGCATCACGCCCGAGCCATCCAGCCTCTGCGAAAGACGTCGAGGTAGGTACACATCCAAGCTAAAAAGCCATACCTTCAAATACCGAGGCTAGTTTACGGTATCAATGGGAACCTTGTAGAATGAAGTTTGGAGACTCACGCGCATAATATGAGATTACTGCCAAATGATGCAATTTTCAGAGACAGGGAAATACGAGAACAAGAAACATACCATTAATACCATTCTACAGATCATAAGAATGTCAGCTAAATTGAATGGAAGGCCTCAGCATACCAATTGAGCAAAAGCCTGAGAAGACATTGCAAGCAAAACTCGGCGTTTGTATTTTTTCCACATGGTTGCATAAGAGCGACCTTCACCAAGCTCACGCTGCACGAGTGATTGAACTGGAGCGCTAATAATAAGATGTAACCATCAATAAACTTACTTCTGAAACCACTTTCTCTTTTATTTCCCGAAATTCTGCCTGGGCGAGCATGTCATTGGGGTCCCCACCATGCAGATCAACGATAACACGCATTCCCGCCACGTCTTGATCAGTGTCAATCAGCCACCTGAGAAACGGTGTGAGCATTCCAAGTAATGTACGCAGTGTCTCTGTACCGCGGACTCTCTGGCATCACAAGGCTACCCAGTGTAAGGATGGCCCCAATGACGCATTGCATGAAGAGGGGGATCCGCCAAGAAAGATGAGAGTCGAGGAAAGAGCAGAAATAGTCAGTCCACTGAGAACAATGGGAAGTCAACGAAAAGGGGTAATTGAGAATGCGAACTAACGACTGAAGTAGCATAACCTGCAATGTTGCCTGTGAACTCCATGCATGCAAGTGCGCCTCTCTGGACAAGAGTGAGGTTGAAATGAAAATGCACAGGTTATTCACGCACATGATTTGGGGGAGAAATTTCACTCTGATATATCGGGACGATTGTACTGGGAATTGTGCAGAGTAAACACAAATGACAATTCTTGACGCGTTTACTTACGATAACAGGCCAACGCCGAAACCACTGATAACACGGCCGACGATCATGACATAGAAGCCGGTGGTGAATGTTTGGACAGCACCCCCGGCGGTGAAGACGAGGGCACCGACGAACAGTGTTCCCTTTCGTCCAATGAGGTCACCTACACGGCCAGCAGCAATAGAGGTGGCTGGGAGGGGTGAGGAGGGAAGGACAATAAAGGACACAGACATACCCAAAGCGCCAAGCTCCAACACTGCGACCATTGTTCCAACTTCTAGAGGGCCTGGTGAATCGAAGAATTGTCTAAAGTAAGGTCCAGTGATAATGCCAGACATGACGCTGTTCAAGTAGATGAGCACAGCGCAAGAAGCCAAGGAGTAGGGACAATTCACCCCTGATCGTAACCGAACTAGAGGTAGGATGGGTGAGGCGACGACTGGCTGAGGAGGACTCTACGCACAAGGAAGACGCCGAGACTGGCAAAGACAGAGATAGCGTAGAGTAGGGGCTGCCCAACGAGCCTGGGTCGGGACGGGGGTAGATCGATGTCTGCCATGGTCTCATGAACTGGGGTGATGATGGGTGAACGAAAACAAGGAGTGATTTAGGCGAACAAGTGGAGTCGCTCGAAACGGCAACGCTCCAGCAGCAACACACCACATAGCCTATGCCCCACTCAGACTCTTCGGTGGACACGGCGTCCTACGGCACCAACGACGAGGACGATGAATACAGACTCGCACAGCAAGAGTGGCGGGAGAGCGTCGAGGAGCTCCACCAGCTTGCGCTCGTCCTCCTCCTTCCATGGCTGGGCAAATTTCTCGGTCGTAGAACCAGCCACTGGCGTACGCATCTTATCTCTTTTCTACAGTCTCGTCCTCATCCCGGTCACAGTGTACGCGCGCTACCTCCGTCTCGGTCTTGGAATGTCCTTCTTCCTTGGTGAAAGATCTTTTGCGCTGTCTCTACTTGCGCGATGAGCTATAGCTAGAAGTATGTCGGAGGCGCCACCCTCATCTTCCATCCCTTTCGTCTTCTGACCCTCGAAATCAAGCTCGCCAATCCTCCATACACAGCGCGTTCCCGGGCCATCTCCTGCACCACTACATCTGCATCCGTCCATGCCTCTCTCGCTATCAGGCCACGTAGTAGGATATACCATGTATCTGGTCCAATCGAAAGTTTCCCCTGAACCATCTTCCTGTAGTATCCAAGCGCATCTGCTGTACCTTCTGGTGCAGGGTTCTCCAGACATGCTTTGATCAACACATGATATCCAGCCCGGTTGAGTTGAATGTTCCGTCTTTTCATCCCCTCCAATATGTGATGCTTGCACTGTTTCGCCAGTGCTACATCATCCCACTCATGGCGATGCAGACTGGTTAGAATACCCGTGTATGTCACTTCATTTGGTTGCACATCGGGATCCTCCTCCATCCTCCGGAGAAGATCCATTGCCGCTCGCAGACCTTGTTCGGTTCCCTCCTCCACTTGATGATTGATGATTGATGTGAAGAAGGCTACGTTGGGCTCGATGTTCTGCTTCCTCATGAGGCTGAGGATTGCACTTGTAGCATCGGTGCGACCGACTTTGAGTAGAGCGGAAAGCACTGTTGAAAACGTATAGACATCCCCAACCAAACCATCTTCCCTCATCCAGTCCAAGATGCGGGAGATTGTGCGAAACTCGCCCCTTCGACCATGGTAACTGAGTAGACTGTTGAACGACACCACATCAGGTTTAGGTCCTTCCTCCCGCAACCTCTGAAATAGTTCATGCGCGTCCTTTTCAAGACGATTCTTCAATAGTCCATGAAGGACAGTGTTGTAGAGCGTCAAGGCATCCTCAGGACTTGGAGACAAACTAGCTTGAAAGAGATTAAGATACCTCATTGCATCTTGCGGTCTTCGCATGGCAAAGAGCACGGATATCATCGCGCGGAACGTGGACGTAGTTGGCTCTATCCCCTTGGATAGCATTGTGTGCCATGTCTTTTCTGCATGGTCAGCTTCTCCCATCCGTTCGTACCCAACAAGAAGAGCAGTCCAAGTAATCACTGTCGGTTGAACCTGAAACCGCAGCATATCATCCCATAGGATCTCAGCCAGGTCTCTAGAATTGCATTGGAGAAAAGCAGTCAAGATCGTTGCCCAGTTGACTTCGTTGAGGGCTATGGGTGTCTGCGGTGTGACAATGGCTTGATTAGGTGCGATGTATGGCTCGGGACCACAGATACCCTCGATGATAGATTGATAAAATTTCTCGAGGCCCTTGGCGTCACGAGCGGCGGCGAGTAAGGAAGCGCGTGCCGTGATGAAACGTGGCTCGGAGACATATCTTGCGACGCGTAGCCTGCGAGCATACTCCTCTACCTTCCTAGCTAATGACTTGTCATCAAAGGTGGAAAGGAATCCAGTCACGAGGCGTGTAGTAAGCGGGACTGGGGAATCCAGGTATGCATGCAGCGCATCGTGGAAGGAATCGCGAATGGCGTAAGCGACGACCACGGCGAGAATGATAGAGGGGGGAGTCAAAGCGTGGGTGTGCAAATGAGCTGGCAGGTCGATCGCAAGCTCGTCGGGACCATGGACTTCTTCCGAAGGAATGGTGTCTGGGGAGAGAGGTTTTTCGCCGATGGCCCGGAGGATTTGGGCATGTAGGTTCAGTGTGGTGGTGGAATCACCACTTCGCAAATGAGTAGCCATATATGCAACTAGGGCATTGGGAGCACCATTTATCGCGGCGTAAAGTGCAATTTCCTCAATAGCTTTGCGGTCATTGTGATCCCAACCCTGGGTTGTTTGGGGACAGAGTACTGCCAACAGCTCGGAGTATTTGCGTAGCTGAGGCCCGAAAAGCGATAGGAGACCCTTGTCCCGCAAGCGTGTCCAGTGCTCCCAAACGCGTCGTACATCACGCGCAGAGAAAGCCCGTCGAAGTTCGACGAGACACTGATTGAAGAACAAGATGTCTAGGTCTGGGATGTCTCGTACCCTGTGAGATAGGCTACCCTGCTGTTCCTTGCGGTCCGTGGCAACTAGTACGACTGGAGGTGATCGCCCCGCGTCGTGCACGGCAGCCAGAACACTAGCAGGCCTGAACCCAAATGCACGGGGGAAAAGGAGGTCGAAAAGATGGGCGCGGGTGATTGACCTGCGCAGCATTGACAGATGAGTGAGAGCCAGCGTATTTGTTTCTGTTGCTGGGGTCTCCGACGAACTCACCATCATGGGCCACGGAAATTCGAACAAGTTATACATCACACACGCCGAGCATGCGGGCGACCTCGGTCAACACTCTGCCTCGTCGTCGGGGTACAAAGCGTACGTGTCTTCTACTACCTCATCCGACATCTCCCAACCTTCCACAGAAAACAACAGGTTCCGCATCCGAGAGCACAGACACCATTTGACTGTTGCGCCCTCTCTTTCCAGCCATTTGAGCACCCAGTCTGTGCACGCAACACGGATGGTACCGGTTTTGTCTTTGACCTTGTCAACATCATCCCTTGGCTGAAGCAAGTTTCATTGCCTTTGCGGGTCTATCTTCCATCTCACATATTCTTTTTCAAGGCAACATAACAACACAAATCCGATCACCAAAGAGTCTCTCTCCCCAGATAGTCTCATCACCCTCAACTACTCGCGAAAGTCGTCTGGTGAAATCCACGATCCTATCTCATTCAAACCATTCAGCGAGCATTCCCATATTGTTGCAATCGCTACAACCGGTAATGTATTTCTCGCCGAGAGCATCAAAGGTGGAAGAGATCTCTTGGAGGACAAAAAGTTCAAGAGGTGGGTGCTATATCCGCATCTCGAACATATTCCAAAGCGATGATCCCAGCGAAGACGTGATCACCCTCCAAAATCCCCATGGTCTTCCTCCTGAATCTCCACTTACTGGGGCTGCCCTTGTGGCCATGGGCGCCAAGGAGGAAAAGGCGAAGACCCCTGCTCAGAAAGCTACTTCTGAGACTAAGAAGCCCGTCCCGTGTAAGTGTCTCTTCATACACTGTTTTAACACTCACGACGGGTCTCGCAGGGAACATATCTCCTTACTCTACTGGTGCACCTGGTGCTTCCCTGACATCAACCTCGGTGGATCCTCAGACACGATCCTCTAAGCTTCTTTGGGATGAAGAAGAATTAATGTTTGAAGATATATCAAACCCCCCAAAGGGCAAGGGTAAAGAAAAAGACGTGGGCAAACGCCGTGCTTATGTTCGGGTTATCACAAATCTTGGTGGATCCCTCAACCTAGAATTATACTGTGAAAAGGTTTGATAAAGCGTGCTCGCATACGCTGTTCTCACTTTTTGTCCAGGCCCCGAAGACGTGCTACAACTTTCTCATGCTCGCTAGGGCGGGCAAGTATGACGATTGCATTTTCCACCGTTTGATTCCCGGATTCATGGTAAACGATTGTATAACTTTCTAGTGTTGTGTTCAAATCTTCTGACTTTCTTGCAGATACAAACTGGAGATCCAACCGGTACAGGTGCAGGGGGGCAATCATATTGGGGCACACCCTTTCGCGACGAATACGATCTCAAAGGTGCCGCTAAACATGATGGCCGAGGCATTATTGCAATGGCAAACAAGGGCGCTGGCACGAATGGGTATGTGTGCCCCCTGCTAGGATTCATTTGTAAATGCCAATACTCAGAATTAGGTCCCAGTGGTACATCACGTTCAGAGCAACCCCGCATCTCGACAACAAGCACACAGTTTTTGGCAAACTGGTCGGGGGCGAAGAAGTTCTAGACACCCTGGAAAGGCTACCGCGGAAAGAAGGAACTGAGCGGCCTGCCAAACCGGTACGAATAACCGAAGTTGTTATGTAGGTCCGATCCTATGTTGGGTCTTTTCTTTCACCTAACTATATGATCCAGTCATCAAGACCCATTTGAGACTTACAAAACGCGTCTAGCCAAGAAGCTTGCTCGACGAGCGGAAGCTGATCATGAGGTGCCAACGACTAGCCAGAAATCATCGCATGACAGTATTAACTGGTTTGGGGTCAAAGTCGGCACCGGTGATGAAACGTCAGGTAATATTCCCAACGCTGGCGTCGGTAAATATCTCAGTAATAAGAGGCCACATGAGATGGAAGCTATGGAAAATGACGTCCAGGCTCAAGACTCTAAAAAGAGGAAACGATTGGGCTTCGGTAACTTTGAGGGCTGGTAATACCCTTTACAGCAATAGAATGACTTGTAGGGTAATGATGATATGTACGCGTGGTCTTTCAAGTCGTGTTGATCAACTGTGTACTGCAACCTTCCCGGTGTCTTGGGCTTGCACCAGTGGTTTGTTTTCTGGCATACAAATTCATATCAGCAGTGTAACAGTTAAACACAAAAAGATTACCTTCCGTCTCATAAACAGTAGGTTGTTGCTCTGGCACCGATGGCAATACAGGTTGAATTGGGGCTTCCAACTGAAATAATGAGATGAAGCAGCTAGTCAGGAGGAACGATACCTACGCTCGCAGCATGAAGTTCCTGAAGCTCGGCTTGAACAGCATCCTCCTCATCTAGTGTTAATTGGTTCGCTAGCAAGTTGCTGATTTCCTGAGAGAGAATGGTAAGAGGTCACGGACACGTTCTACAGAACCAGGATAGCGCACTCGCTGGTATTCCCTGGCTTCGTGCGTCTCTTCCATCAACTTTTCTACGCTCTCCAAATTCATCTCGCGATGGATCTCCTGCAGCACATCGTTCCCTTGCTTCAAACCATGGAAGACTGAGACCTCCACCAACGAGAACTCGATTGTCGAGACCTGAGGAATGGTGTTATGATACAATGGATCAAATGATGTATCAAACCGACTAATTGCTCCAAAGCTACGAGTTGATCATCCGTCTTTAGAAGAAGGCTTTGCTGGTATTTTCTTCTTCTCAAGGCCATGACAGCACGGTCTGTGTCACCAGAGGCGAGATGTGCCTTGGCAATCTCATGTTCGCGATCAAGGACTACTTGAATCTGCAGAAGGGGTCATCGGGATAGACACTTTAGAGCGAGCAATTGGGTATACCTTCTTCTGATACTGTTTCAGCCTGTCACGCTGTAATTTGAGGCTGCAGAAAATGAGCTTTTCAAGGCGCGCAGACACTGGAAGGCGCGCACTCAAGGATTGCACGGTCTTGCCGGGTGATCTTTGGCGTCGACTGGCTTGGTCCCATGAGCACCTCGATGGCCTACAAACCCTCGCGGACGTCTAAATGATAGTCTTTCCCACCACGTTTACCTTTCCAACACTACTCGAGGTGGATCAGTTGCCACCGGTTTTCCTCAGCATTCAGTAGCGAGGCAATGCTGACTGTTGTAGTAGTGGTCCTATGCACGTAGCGAATGTCTCCACTTCCACTAAGACGATTATTCAGGCCTCCAAAGCTCTCGTTGTCTCCAACTCAGTGTCCTTACCGGTTCTATCATGATTATATCCGTTTTGCTACCCCAGGTCGGTTCACTCAGACAACGAGTGCTTCTGTGTTCTTAATTATCCGAAACGAATAGGTGGTATGGGGCGAATACCTTTACATTCACCGAAAATAACTGGAGTTGCAACCTCAAGAGGTGACAGAGGGTAAGCTTTACTGAGGACGTTTTCATTGCCATTGATACCTCATGCAGTCACCAAGAGGATTATCATTCAATCGTTGCCCTCTCCTTGGACCCGGAAGGTCTTCGCTTGAGCATTAAGAAGACCATTGGTATCGACTGGCAACCTGAAAGTGCTCTAGATCCCATTGCCCGCCAAGTTGTTTTTGTGGGCCTCTATGATGGGTGTGTTATACCAATTCGTGGCATTTTCCAAGAGTACAAGGTAACTTGCAGGCATGGTGGCTCTACCGTCTCTCAATACCTACGTCAAGAATTGCATGGCTTATTTGAGTCTGTTGACAAATCTCACATCCCAGAATTATTTCTGTGGATCAAGGACCAGGGTGGCTACTTTAAAAGGTTCAAAGGTGGTGCGCTTGCGCCATGGGTTCACAACACTCGAGCGACTCCACCTCTTGATTTGGAGGCTCGGGCTACACAAGCTTTTTTCGAAGTCGGTAGGACCAAAGTATATTTCTTAAGGTGATCACACACTTATTATACTTAGATAGGCTTCTTTCCATAGAAAGTGAAGCGAAGATGTGCGGAGCGACTGCCTCAGTTGCCATACTTCACTCCCTAGACCATCCAGCCCGTCCATTTTTTTCCTCCGAGAAACTTGTGCTCACAGTAGCGCACTGCGGGTGGGACGAATGTCCTTCTTTGGTTGCTTGAATTAATTGAACCCTCAGGGATGCACGAGTCTTGTTGTGCTCCAAGAAGGGCGGCTACGTGCACCCTATGACGGAAAATCATCACCCAGATTCACGTGTTGAAGCTACCCGATTGCGACGCATGATGGGCTCCGCATTAATTACCGATTCTTTCGGCGAGTCCCGGTCTGTACTTGTCATCGCTAGGTCTGTGTGATCACTCACGTATACTTAGATGGATGGGGGCATTAGCGAATACTAGAGCGTGAGTCGAGCACCACATTGCGGAAGATTGACTGACAACCATGACCAGCTTGGGAGACCTTAAATTCAAGCCTTTCGGTGTTACCCCCGAGCCCGAGGTTCGAGTGAAGTTACTGGAAGGTTTTTATTTTTATTTTTTAATTAACTCGTAACTTGACTCTTGTCTGCTAAGGCCAGGATTGGGCGTCAATGATTGTCGTCTCGGATGGCATCTCATCAACTCTCTCCGATGACGAGATTGTAGACCTTACAAGGGGCGCGCCTACGCCAAAAGTGGCAGCAGATCGCATCCTATCATTTGCTCAAGAGATAGGTGCTTGGGACAATGCTACTGCCATTGTCATACCTCTTGCTGGCTGGGGACGGATCGAAGGGCCCGACAAGAGTTTTGCATTGCGAGAGTTTCGTCGACAACAAGCAGGTTAGATTTCGCTTGCACTGCTTATACGATGCTCACGTTCTCCCCTAGTTGGAAATGAACGTCGCCAACGGATGATGTAGTTGGCGGTTTTCTGCTTAAGTTATACGTAGGAATGCATACATTTGGGATATATTGTTGACTCAATCGTTGTCTGAGACCTTAGATCTGTGCTACTGCATACCCATCTGCACGGGGGTCAGAGCCTGCTGCCCAGACATGCCCGCCTGACGTATCCACAATCTTCTGAATAATCTGACCGCGCCCCATCATGCTCCTGTCGAACCCGGTCACGAACCTAGCATCATGACCCATGTCTAGAATTCAACTCTCAGTAATCTGTGATCCCTCCAAAATAGGTACTTTCCTCTCAATCTGGCAAGTGTTGCTGGATGAATGGCATCCTCCAAGTATACCTCGCCGCTGACAACGGAAAGTTTTTCATCTGTTTCGTCGTTCTGCGGAGTGCCTGGGGAAATACAGAAACGAGGTGCATCAAGCGCAGCCTGAGCTGTGAAACCACGAAGCACATTGAGGAGGACCTGTACGTGGCCTTGAGGCTAATACATATAATTATTGTCGGGTAATCAAACAGAATTATTATTCTTGTCACCTGCATGAAAGCACCCATTACTCCATACGACAAGAAGAGATCATCTCCTCTGAGTGCCATCGCAGGAATAATTGTGTGGTACGGACGTTTACCTCCCTGAGAATTTGGAATGAGAACAACATTATTGGAACCAGTTTACCTCCAAACAATTTGGGTGTCCTTCCTTCAGGACGAACCCTGAACCTCTGTTCTGAAGGGTAAAACCGCAACCCTTGGGTATGGCTTCACAAAAAATGAGCTAGCACCAACTTCCATCATTGCGTTCACAATACCTCCTGTACCGAAACCTGCTTCCCAGATGTAGATGAAGACATAACGCGTCAGAATGCATGTAGACATACCAGCGTAATTGCTCTGGATATAACTGCAGGCGTTCCCCCATCGATCAGCGACTGATGGCAAGTCTCAATCAGACCGAATTAGGGGATATAAGTGCGCACCAGTGAAATAGACTGTATCGGAAGAGTTCACAGGATTTCCTCGAATAATCTTGGGATTGGCCCTCGTCGGATCAAAGAACTGTGCACGAGAAGCAAGATATTCCTTTCCTGATGTTTAGCCCCACACTGGTTACCGCGAAGGAGTATAGAAAACCTTGCTCAACAACTTGTCCACGGGAACGGGGTTAAACTCTGGATCTCCCACGTAGTATCGACTGTCTGCAAGTTGAGTGGGTCCCAAGAGTATATAATTTGGTCAGCGAAGCGACTCACCGGCGAAAGCAAGCCTGAACCGGCGAAATATAAACAAGAAGGTGTAGCAGAATAGTTTTAATACCGACCGCAGTGCTTCAATGAGGATGTGAAGATACTCTGGAGAATTATGGTCCAGTTCCAGCAACGGCCTTGTCTTCCCTTGTACCTGGATCTGCTCTAAGATGCCAAGAGCAAGAAGTGCAGTGATACCTAAATAACATTCAAGACCAAAGACTTCTACAAGGAAGGAGTACCACCTTGACCATTAGGGGGACACTGTAGAACAGTGAGATGATACCAAGGTCAACGATGTAAGTTGTGTCTTACCTCGTATACCGTGACCTCTCCCGCATACGTATATTTAATGGGCTCAACGAACAAAGTCTTGTGAGCAGCGAGATCCTCGAGCTCCATCACCCCACCCTTGCTTTTAATGAGATCAACAATTGCATGCGCGACACGACCCTTGTAAAAGCCATCTTTGCCCTGTTCAACGAGTGCTCGAAAAGTGCTAGCGAGGTTGGGGAATTTCACGATTTGTCCTGGAAGGGGAGCTTTACCATTAAGAAGCATCTCGTTACCATTGGGAGATGCACTCTGAATAAGCTTTTCGGAACGCTGCCACTATAGAAGACGTCAGCGTGGATAAAGTGCTACTCTACCATCCAGCCCTACATCAAAACTGTTGATCTCTGAGACTGGGACACTGGATGAAACAAGAATGGAGGTGAACTCGAGCATATGCGAAATTTTTTGAAATACCCATCGTCTGCGAGCCTGATGGCCGGCTCCAGAACCTCTGCAACCGAAACCTTCTTCGAACCGAATTGTTCGATGGAATCAATCCACGCGGCGGCAGCACCTATTTTGAGTTGTTAGCGTCGGAAGAAGAGACGTGCGTATGCACCATACCAGGGACCGTTATAGCATTAAGGTCTGTGAACGGAATCTGACCTCCGTTGACTCCTCGTCGTCTCATGTAGTCTAGTGTAAGTTTTGCAGGCGAATGACCTGATCCATTCAAGGCCTTGACAGTCTTAGTCTGTGCATCATAAAAAAGACAAAACGCATCGCTTGCAGGATTCAGGGCTAGCACGGAATGAGGCCATTCAAGGACATACCCTCCAATACCGCAGTGACTGGGCTCCGTAACGTTTAGTGCGGCGGAGGTGGCCACGGCTGCATCGGCTGAGAGAACATGGGATTAGGAGGTAACAATTCGAGGTGAAGAATGACCAGCATACCTGCATTCCCACCTTTGCGGAGAATCTCTAGTCCTGCTTCAGCAGCCAGAGGTTGTGAGCAAGCCACAGCTCCTTTTGTGCCATAAACCTGGGGTCTGCGACTGGCGAAACGTTGAAATACGAGCTCTGGGTGGTTCACTTTATTCCAGTCCAATGCAAAGGAAGACATTAAGAAGATTATCTACAATCGAGATCAGACATTGTCATAAACATGTGTATGATCGATAATCGATAAACCCTACATGGACAACCTAATCCTTTCACGAATCCCTATTGAACTTGATCTCCTATGTCGCTCGGGGCACGTATCCAATCAAAGTCGGTTGAATACCAAAAATTACAGGGCGATCTTTCTGTCCTCGTCGAGAAAAGGACACGGCTCGACACACAATTGTCTGAAAATGAGATGGTCAAAAAGGCACGTACGGCTGGTCAGCTTCAAGGACCGCTCCTTAGCCGTGCAACTTCCAGGAGCTTGCAAATGTCACCTCAAAGAACACAATATTCAAGCTTGTTGGTCCCGTCCTTGCTCCCCAAGATAATGCTGAAGCACGCACGAACGTGGAGACACGACTGGAGTTCATTCGAAGCGAGCTGTGCGTATATCCCATGCTTGTATCCCAGTACCTCATTGGAGACGTAGAAAGCGTGTCGATGCTCAAATCAAGGATACGGAAGACCAGTTGGAAAAGAAGAAACTCGAGGTGTGTCACATACTTGGTTGGCTTACAGTTATTGATCAATCCCAGCTTGTTGATCTCCAAGCCCAATTACCTGCGCCAGCGACAGCATCAAGCTAAGCCGTTTCCGGGTCAACATGGTGAGCATGTATGTACAAGCTGCGACAAAATGATTTTGATTCTAAATGACTT
The DNA here is from genome assembly GCA_038094475.1 of Phylloporus aff. rhodophaeus. Classification (NCBI taxonomy): domain Eukaryota; kingdom Fungi; phylum Basidiomycota; class Agaricomycetes; order Boletales; family Boletaceae; genus Phylloporus; species Phylloporus aff. rhodophaeus. Next base: position 158,585 of record JBBPUD010000002.1, on the reverse strand, counting down.
GGTCAAATCTTTGAAAACAAGGCTGCTGTCAAGCGGATGTGCATGGCTACTGCTTTAAGTTTTGGAACAACGTTGCAGATTCTAGTTGGGTTCATTTAGACTACTGGGTAGTATCCTACTTTTCGTTCATCTTGCGACTGAAAGCTGTCTCACTGTCATGGATAATAAAGGGACTAAGCGTGCAGGAGATGAGTTCGACATGCCACGATTTTCTGTAAGTATAACCATAACAGTGCCCATCAGCTTTCCGTTCTTGGCTTGGGTGCCAAGCGGTTCCTGCCTCATGGGAGTGTACCAGCAAAACACCGCAAGCCTGGAATCATCGACCGCTTACGCAAGTCTGCAAGGAATAAAATTTTGCATCATCTGGGCATAAACACGGCCTGGTAAAGTTTGGGTGGGGGTAATCGGGCTCAATGACCGAGTTTCATCTCAAACATCTGTTGTATTAACAGGATGCATTGACAAGATTAGCTCACCCCAAAGGGTTGTCTAAGTGAGGATCTACCTGTCATCAAATTAGGAATACAGCAGGCTGAAGACACACAACCTCAGGTTACTAACACATTACAATCGTGGGACGCGTCCAGAGTGCAATTCGCGCATAGTTTCCGGACTATGAATGATCTTTTCGAGCTTGAAGCGTTTACGAGCAGATATAGGGCGGCAGTGACGGATCAACACCTTGTCCTGAAGGCGCAACACTAACAGCGGATCAGCAGCATCCACGCTCAGTCGGTTGCGACGTACTGTTCTCCTCGTCGTGTGTAAGAATTTTTGTGGTCCGTTCGATGCGCTAAAGAGAGTTGAATCAGCCACACAGAGGGTTTCGTGGTAGGCTCACCTTGCCAGTTAATTTGTGGATAACATTTCTGTACACCGTTACGGTTGCGGTCTTGTTCATGCAACCGACCTTGGTAACGATTCCAGTAAAGAACATGATCGGTGACGGAGTGGCTAACGTCCAAGTTCTTGCGATCCAATTGGGACAGAAGCGTGGGAATCCTCGGTAGAAGACCTGTGGTTTGGCTTAAGTTTCAGTCGGAGCTCTAAGAGTAAAATTCTGCTTTCACTCTTTCCTTTCCCTTGAGCCCATTTTCCCTTGGATAAAATGGACGTCGATATGAAGGCTAAAGAAGACCGCGAATACGACCGGGACCGGGACAGGGATAGAGACCGCGACCGTGACAGGGATCGCAGGGATCGCGATAGGGAGCGTGAACGCGACAGAGATAGGGACAGGGACCGCAGTGGAAGAGACTCTGGTACCTCTTATGCTCAGCAATTTTCCTTGATTTACCATCTTTCTTTAGGTCGCGCCAGGCGCACTGACCACTGGGAGCCAGATGAGAGGCGCAACAGCGAGGTCAGTTCTCGCGCTTCATTGTGGAAAACTTACTGTATCCAGTCCGTTTCCCGATATTTAGCGCCGAAAGCGTTCTCGTAGCCGCACGCGCTCTAGGTCTCCTCGTAGACGTTCTGCTTCTCCCCGTGATCGCAGGCACACCCGGCGCTCGCGGTCTCGTACGCGTTCGCGAAGTCCCTCGCGCACTCGCTCACGCAGCCGCGACCGAAAACCTGCTGATCCATTCGCCCGTTCTCTCGGTGGCCCCATGAATGCTGATCACGAAGAAGCGGTTGAATTCGCCAAAATTAGCAAGAGAGAAAACCGAGTTTATGTTGGCAATCTCAGCTACGATGTCAAGTATCGCGACCTAATGGAATTCATGAGGGGAGGTGGGTGGGGGAATCTCAGATTAGATATTTTTTCTTTGCGTGGGGAGGGGGGGGGGGGACGAAATGGCTTTGGTTGCCGCTCATGCCATCCGTTCTGCTGAGGCTCGCTCTTGGAAAAAAAAAAGGCAGGGAATGCTTTTGTGCGAGTGTGAGCTGATGAGGGAGAGTGGAGGAGTGGCCATGCCGGTCCTGGCGTTTTACTATTCTTTCTTCCCAGTTTCGCCGTTGTTGGATGGTTGGAATGATTGAGAGGATATTGATGGGAGTTTTCTTTTGGGGTTACGTAGCTGGGGAGGTCCTCTTCGCCGAAGTGCTAGTCACGCCAACTGGAGTTTCCAAAGGATGCGGGTATGTTCTTTGTCGGTAAAGATGCTGTCTTGCTCACGCAATGTAGGATTGTGGAATTCGCATCTCCTGAGGATGCCCAGAGAGCCATCCGCGAGCTTTCAGAGGTCCCTCTTCTGGGTCGTCCAGTATTCATTCGTGAAGTACGTTGTTAGGCCTTGTACGTATTCTGTGACCTAACAAACAGCTTAGGATCGAGAAAACGAATCGCGATTTGGTGCCACTCCTGTCCCAGGTAAAATTGGTATGGCTATGGCTGGACAAGGACTCCACGCGCAGCCACCCCCACGTCCTCCCCATCACAATTACTTCGGTACCCACCAAAACCCAGGCAATCAACTTTACGTTGGCAATGTCAGTTAAGGTTTATCTCATTTCGATATTCACTTATGTTCCGGATAGCTGCCGTATCAAGCAGGTTGGCAGGACCTGAAAGATTTGTTCCGGGCGGCTGGGAATATCATTCGCGCCGATATCAACATTGGTGCCGATGGCCGCCCCAAAGGTTCTGGTACCGTGGTCTTTGAAACACAGAAGGACGCTCAGCAAGCCATTAGTGCGTTGTGTTGTATTGTTGTGTCCGTTCATAGGAATGACGTTATAGGTATGTACAACGGTTTTGACTGGTATGGTCGCACACTCGAAGTTCGTGAGGTAAACCAGTTCTGTCGCTGTCCTGATTATCTTTGTTTATTCCACATTTTAGGACCGTTATGCCGGCCTTTCTGGCCCGGGTGCCTTCCGTGGTGGGCTACGTGGCCTTGGTGGTAGCGGCCGTGGCCTACGTGGTGGCTTCCGTGGAGGCTACCGTGGTAGCTTCAGAGGTGGATATGCTCAAGGGCCTGCTCGTGATTTCTCGAGCCAGGACATCTATGCGGACTACCCAGGGCCAGATCAATCTGGTGGCCATGGCGGACTCCGTATGGATAACTATGGCGGTGCCTATGGTGGGGGTTACGGTTATATTGAGCCCGAGCCTAGCCAACAAATCATGGTTCGCAATGTAAGTTTTCCATGGGTTGTGCAGTTTGTGGGGAGTCTGATCTATATATTAGCTGCCATGGTCGACGGCGAATGAGGACTTGGTTGAGTTGTTCGAGACGACTGGACAGGTCGAGCTTGCCGAGATTCTATTTGACGGGACGAGATCGAAGGGATGTGGCGTTGTTCAGTTCGCTCAAGTTTCGGAGGCGGAGACAGCTATTGGTATGTTTAACCAATTATTCGGAGCTGTCGCACTCCTGATTTTTCTTGCACCAGCCAAGTTCCAGCAATACATGTATGGAGGTCGCCCATTGGATGTTCGTTTCAACGACCGCTGGCATACGTTCACTCCCACTGCTGCCAAGGGTGGACAGGTGATGCCCTTGCAGCCTGATATGTGATTTGCAGTTTACTTTGAACCAGCGTTATAGGAGTCCCGAAAAAAAAACACCATGCTTCCTCCTTATCCCCCAAAACAGAACGACAAGAACGAGAACGCAGCGTACACAGTCATATTTTCGTGCTCCACCTGTTCAGCTTGTTATTGCCCATCTTTCTCTTTTCCTTAGTTTCGTTTCGACGTTGGTAGTGCTAAACATGTGCACGTAGTTGGTGAACGTGGTGCTCCTTTCTTGAGTCAGGCGATGCAAGTCCGTCTAAGTAAACTTTGGAATGGCAAATGCCAATAAATTGTCGCGTTAGCTAGAGCGCGATTAATTTATACTTGGGGTACGATACACAGTTCACAGGGACGAGCACGCATTACACTTTTCGTAGCGTCGTGCATCCATCTCTACGGTACGATACATTCGCTACGACCTACATTACTCATCATGCCGGTTCATTAGAGGCGTATACTCAAATGGAGCAACTAGCACATTACGGGCGAAGGGAACGTGAACATGTTGGCTTTTGAGTGAATGACAGGGGTGGCTGCTGCAAGTTTCAACACGGGGCCGGGTGAGGGGGCCGATGGTTGCTGTGAAGGGGTTCACAGTGGGTAGCGGCGTCGACTTCTCATCCAAGAGGAGGACTTGCCAAGGCGAGTAGCATATGAGATAACGAGGGCATGAAGACGATCGCTAGAGTTCCGACGCTCGCAGAGGATCAATGAGCTTCCCGCACACCGCTCGCAGTGTATCCTATAACTAGTTCTATCCAGCGTCACCTTGATCGTACGGTGGTAACAGTGCATATGGATGGCTTGTGTTATTACGTTGCAATGGAAAAAAAATTCCACATCCAAGATACACATACAAATGTCGTAAGTATCAACTACTATTAGTACTCAATCCAGCGCTCAGCTTTTGCGGGTACCATTAAATAAAATATTAAAGTGTCTCTCAAAGACGTGAAAAAATCTAAGAAGGTAATTTGAAAGATGGCCGTGGAGGTGCGAATTTGGATTTTGCTCGGATTTGTGGCCCATATCTTGCCAAAACAAATGGGACTGGTGTCAAAAGAAGCGCAATGAAGCCAACGAGAGAGGACGCCCATTGTGGCCCAAGTCTCGCGTACATTTGAGATGCAAATAACTGGAACTTGGTGAGCAGGATAGTGCATGGATGTAGCATAATACCTACTGGGAAACCAGCGCCGACTGCGCTACGGACGATGGTACTCGAGGCAATTGCAGACGCGGACACAAAGAGGTATACATCAATGATGTAGTTGAACAGCCCCATCTACATGGAGTTAGAAAGCTGCAGTGGACGCAGGTGTGGTAGAAACTTACAAAGATCCAACAAATACAGAAGCCCAAGAGTAACGCAGAGGCCAGTGGTGACCAAATAGATATGGATGGGTACGAGGTCCATCTGTTCCCAGTCAGTTAATCCTGGACAGTAGTAGTCACTGGGAAAGAACTCACGCAAACCAAAAGAATGATATAGTGAGCAACGGTGCTGCAATCATTGGCGCGCGTAATCTGTATTCCGGTGGCACAGGCTCTGGAGCATATTCCTCGACTTTCTTCATATAGTCTCTGTTTATGTACAAGACGAACTAAGGCGCTCGGTCAGCGCTTCAGCCCTCGCGTAAAGATATGGTACTCACCAAAACGACCGAGACCAAGCTGCCAATCGGTAATGGGAGGTATACAAGACCAGACGGACCAGGCTTGAGGTTGTGTCCTTTCGTATACACTACGGGGTATGCTTCAAACAATAAATATAAACAGCCGTAGACGAACTAGATAAATGTGTTGAGGATCAGAAAATGCAATAGAGCGGTGAAACCGTACTACGCACACTCATGTATATCGTGATTGCAATTAGGATGGGCTCCTGGATGAGGATCTGGAATGGTCGTTTGAAGACAGCTTCTAAACGCTGAGATAAAGTCATGGTAATTGTTTCCATCGTAGCATAGTATCGTTCGTCTCCTGTGGCCTTGCGCTTTTCTTTGGCCATTTTGACAAGAATAATAGGCCTGGGATAAGATTTCGGTTAATGAAAGTCCTACACTTTGATCCAGGAGTCGCTTACTCAAATGTTTCGGGCATAGTAAAGATGATGACGAAACAACAAAACCCTGTCTGAGGGGAGAGGTCAGAAAGCTAACGCGTGGTAGTTGGAATAAACGCACGAGAATGACAACAACCCAAAGTACCCAACGCCAGTCAGCGCCAGATTGAATGATGTATCCGCCGATGGTAGGGCCAATGCCTGGGCCAGCAAATGGAGCAACGACGAAGGCAGCTAGTGCGACACCACGTTCCCTGGGGCCCCAAACATCAGCAATAAGGGCACTAAATGTATATTGAGCGGGGAGACAAGATGAAAAGAGATGTCAGCGCACCCGGCATTCGACAATGGTGCGGCTGCAAATGTTCCGCCAAGGAACCGGAGAACAAGCAAGGTACCGGTGTTCTTGGAGAAAGCGGTGCCTATTTCAAAGGCCTGTGAATGACGGGTTAGATATGGAGAGCTCTGTGATGGAGAAGACGGACCAGATAAATGATGTAGGAGCCGACAAAGACCGGGCGGCGTCCGTATTGCTCGGAGAGTGGCGCCCAGATGATTGGGCCGACACAGTATCCGGCCACGAAGAGGGAGATCGTGAGGGTGGCTACCTCCGGCGAGAATCCAAAGATGGGCATGATGGTGGGTATGGCAGGAGAGGTAGCTGTACTGGCGTATGTACTGTGGGTCGGATGTGAGCAAGAACACACGGCGAGTAGGAAGAAGACTTACGCGGCGAGGACAAGCAAGCCACCCGCGATGGTGACATACCACTTCTTCCACTTTGGCCAGTTCTGGGAGGATGTGAGAGGGTGTCAGGGAGAGGGCTGTTTGCGTACCTTTGGATTTCTTGGATCGCCAGGCGAAAAGCGGACGAGGAATGGGTCGACTCCATCTAACTTTTCGTCGACAACGGGTGTATCAAACGCGGGATCAAACTCGTGAACCGCGGTGGATGTGGAAAGGATTGAACGCGCGTCCGCTGGAAGGGACATGGCTTGGCTGGAGGTGGACGATGAGAGCCATATGTGTTCAACCCTCGCGTTCTTATACCGGTCGCGCGGACGCGGGCGAGCTGATCGCAGTGCTGACGCTGGTTGGATGACCCGCGTTCACGGCAGAGCATCGCCTCGTCGGACGGACTCTGTCAACATCAACACCCAATCTAAATGGACTTTACAGAACTCTACAGACACACCGCAAACATCGTCGCGTTCAGCCCAGGCGCGCATTTCATCCTCAACGCGGTGCACGACGCCCTCGTCGTCCGCCGCACCGATACCCTCCAGATCACCCGCACCTGGTCTATCCAGGACAATATATCCCATGCCGGATGGTCCTGTGACTCTGAGTATCTCTTTGCCGCATCTGCAAAGGCAGCTGTCGTGCATGTATTTAAGCTGAGAGACGACGCCTGGTCTGCCCGCATACATACTGGCCCAGAGGGCCTCGTCAAGGCCGAGTGGGCACCAGACGGTCGACATATCCTCTGTTTCTCAGAGTGGGGTGTAAGCACGCTTGTTCGCTTCGTCTTCCCATCCCAATCCCCCCTCTAACAGCTCCGGGTCTCCATCTGGTCCATTGTGTCTGCGACAGCCACCTACATACAATTTCCCATACATCCCGATAGAGGTACTTCTCCATCTTCCCACTGCTCGGCGTTCTTTCATCATCACGTAGGCTATGCATTCCGCTCCGATGCCCGCTACTTTGTCCTGGCTGAGCGGCACCGCTCCAAAGACACACTCGGGATTTATGATGCTATTGACTCGTTCAAACTCGTCCGCGTGCGTTTCTGCGTCCCCATCGGTCTTCAAATCAGATACGATCAGTTATATACCACAGCATTTCGCCCTTCCCACCGCTAACCTCGCATCTATCGCACTTTCGCCCTCCGGAAACTATCTTGCTGTATGGGAGGGCATTCTGGAGGTGCGTTCTCACCAACCGCTTTGTCCACCCCATAAACTATTCATCCAGTACAAGATAAGCATCCTCTCACTCGCAGGCGATCTACAAGGCACTTTTACTCCGACTCCTGATCCTGGTTTTGGTGTTCGCTCTGTCGCATGGCATCCAAGTGGCATGTTCCTTGCCGTTGGTGGATGGGATGACAAAGTGTGTTTGACGCAGATCATCTGATGGTACATAATTTATAATCTCGCACCGCTTGCTCTATAGGTCTATATCCTCGACAGCCTCACATGGTCAGCAACAAGTACGCTGGAGCTAACTAGCCGAATCACCAGCGGAACAGTACGTCACGCGCCTAGCCCTGGGAGAATATTAATTAACTCTGACAGACACTTTGGCGAGAGCCGGCGAATTGGTGGGAGTCAACGCAGGGCAGGGGGTTTCTTTCATGTAGGGTCGTCACCAGGTCATCAGCGATCACACCGAATGATGACTGTCCAGATGAACGACTTGACGGTCCACAGACTATAGGCGTAATCAAGGCAGATCTAAGCAAACCGAATCCGAAATCTGGGGCGCTGCAGCTGGAATGGAACAAGACGGGCACCCTCTTGCTCGTTCGATATGGTAATACGGTCGTTTCCAAGGCATCCAGTGCTAAATTTGAGCACCTGCAGACAGTGTACCTAATGGGGTGCACCTCTACGACTTCCCAACGCCCTCGGACCCATTTGTTCCCCGCTTGCGGTGTGTACTGGTGCATCAAAAACCGGTCGTGCACGCGCGGTGGAACCCGATGCGGAAGGGCAGCCTGGTGATCTGCTGTGGCACTCAAAGTATTTTTACGTGGAGCGACGAGTGGGTGGGAGAGGGTGGCGATGAAGAGGACATGGCCGAGTGCATCGGAGTGCCCACAGGCGGTGAGTGACAAGTCTTACTCTGGCTGGAACTGAGACGAGTAGGTCCTCAGCAAAGTACGAGACGAGGGATGTGCGGTGGGCGCCAGACGGGAAGGGAATGGTACTGATGGACAAGGACATGTTTTGTTGTGCATTTGAAGTCGAGGAGGACAGCACTGAGCGCTGACTAATCACTCACCTCTGTATCCCTACGACCGCTTGTTGTCTTTGCTCGTCGTCATGCTCGGCCGTTCACTCCGCCTTGCGCTCACCGTCGACCGCCGCGTCGACGCCCTCAGCGCAGCCCGTTGGTCGAGGTTTTTCGCGACCCCTTCCCCTCCCTCCGAGCCCTCTCCACGCGGACCCGCAAGCAAAGGAAAAGCAAAGGCAGACGATACTGGGGTGCACAACGAGAACGGTCCTGGCGTAGAGATACCAAACGGTCTCGAGGGATTCTTCCAACGCTATCAGCAGTCCCAGCGCCAGCATTCGTCCTCCCGGCAGTCCAATGCTGAAGATGAAGGGCCCCAACGCCACAAGCCTCCTCCTGGGGGTAACAACAGCAATTTCAACCCAAATCAGCTTGCTTTGTTGGCTACGACCGCCGCCATCATCTATGGCTTGAGCAGCTCTTCCTCTTCCTCTTCCCGGGAGATCACCTGGCAGGAATTTCGAACCGCATTCCTCGACAAAGCTCTCGTAGACAGGCTCGTTGTCGTCAACCGTCAAAAAGTTCGAATAAAGCTTCACTCCAACGCAACAGGAACCATGTATTCTGCTGCCGTTGGCGGCAGTGACTACTACTTTTCTATAGGTAGCGTCGAGGCATTTGAGCGCAAGCTCGAAGAAGCCCAGAACGAGCTTGGTATTCCGAGTCATGAACGGATACCCGTCGCCTATCACGACGAAATTTCTACACTGAATACCCTCCTCAATTTTGCGCCCACCATTCTCTTTGCCGGTCTCCTTTTTTATATGAGCCGGCGCGCAGGTGGCTCCGCTGGTGGTGGGCCAGGCGGTATCTTCAATATCGGAAAGAGTAGGGCTAGATTGTTCAACAAGGATACCGATGTCAAAGTCAAGTTCAAGGACGTTGCAGGGATGGATGAGGCCAAGGAAGAGATCATGGAGTTCGTCAAGTTCTTGAAAGACCCTACCAAATACGAGAAGCTCGGTGCAAAGATCCCACGAGGGGCCATCTTGTCAGGTCCTCCCGGAACTGGAAAAACACTCCTTGCGAAAGCTACCGCTGGGGAGGCAAATGTTCCCTTCCTTTCCGTCTCAGGCTCCGAGTTTGTTGAGATGTTCGTGGGTGTCGGATCATCCCGTGTTCGTGACCTCTTTGCCTCTGCAAAGAAGAATGCGCCGTGCATCATATTTATTGACGAAATCGATGCTATTGGTAAATCTCGAGGCAAGGGTGGCAGTTTTGGTGGAAATGACGAGCGAGAGTCAACTCTCAATCAGCTACTGGTTGAGATGGATGGTTTTGGCACTCAAGAGCATGTCGTCGTCCTTGCTGGTACCAACCGTCCCGACGTTCTCGATCCGGCGTTGATGCGCCCTGGTCGGTTTGACAGGCACATTGCCATCGATCGACCGGATGTGTCTGGTCGCAAGGGCATCTTTATGGTGCACCTCAAGCCTCTCCTTCTTGCACAGGAGCTTGCAGATGTACCTACTCTGGCCCAGAAACTTGCTGTTCTCACCCCGGGATTCTCTGGCGCTGACATTGCCAATGTCTGTAATGAGGCTGCGCTCCACGCAGCTCGTAAGGGTCACGAATTCGTCGCAGAAGATGACTTTGATAGCGCAATTGAACGGGTGATTGCTGGCTTAGAGCGCAAAAGCAGGGTTCTCAGTACTGAGGAGAAGAAGACTGTTGCATACCATGAAGCCGGTCATGCAGTCTGTGGCTGGTTCTTGGAACACGCGGACCCGTTGCTCAAAGTTAGCATCATTCCTCGTGGTGTTGGTGCTCTGGGATATGCGCAGGTGATTACCCTGAAATGGTTATTTGTGCTACACTAATCTGGTCTGATAGTACCTCCCTCCGGATCGCTACCTTCTGTCTACGCCACAAATGATGGACCGGATTTGCATGACGTTAGGTGGCCGTGTTTCTGAAGAAATCTTCTTTGGCCTGGAGAACATTACCACTGGCGCTCAAGACGATCTCCAGAAAATCACTCGCATGGCCTTTGAAGCATGCGCCAACTATGGCATGAATACGATCATTGGGCCAGTTAGCTATGGGGGTCGTGAAGGCCAAAAAGAGAGCTGGACCAAACCCTTTAGCGAGAAGACTGGCGAAATGTTAGATGCCGAAGTCCGCAAGATGATCACGTACTTGGTTCCCTTTGTAGTCAACATTTTGATTCGCTCATGTTGTATTATCTCCAGCGCTGCTCACCAGAGGACTACCGAGCTCCTCACCCGTCACCGCGAAGATGTAGAGAAAGTCGCCAGGTTATTACTAGAGAAGGAGGTTATTACTCGGTATGTAACACAATCTCCCTTCACCGAAATCATTTATTTTATTCTTAACAGTGAGGATATGATTAACCTTTTGGGCAAGCGCCCTTTTACGGGTAAAGCTGATGAGATGGACAAGTGGCTTGATCAGAATCGTGGGAGTGAGCGTAGTGCCCCTCCCCCGCTTGAAGAAGCCCCCCGCGGCTCAGCAGAGCCAACACCCGCCCCTGTCACTACTTCGACGTCCGTAAAAGACTGCAAGTGGTAATAATCATAGAGGGTTACAGTGGCTGCGTCCATCCTGTATCTATACTCCCTGCTCCTGATTTTATTGTCCCATTATACTCTGGTGCTTCTCGCCTTTCTGACCTGGTTTAGAAGTTGTAATTTGGGCAACAACTGGGCTTGATATTGGTTCGCTGACCGTAGCAAAATCGGCTAGGTTTTGGCGTCTTTTTCATGTCCGCCTTCATTTCTGATGTGATAGAACCAGAACCACGAGTGTGTACAGGAGCCTGCTCCACCCATCACCCCCATGTCCGCTTGCGCAGCTTCAATAGGTTCATATCCCCTATTCTTGGCTGCCTTCACAATGTCCTATCACTTCATCACGCTCCCCACGATCCCGTCGGCTACTTTCAGGCCTCAAGTAAGTCATAAAGACAACCGAGGATAACCATTTTGATCGCTGTGTAAGCAAGGATGATCCCATGTCCAAGCCGATACCATGGTGCATCCTATGCACGTCACTGGCTTGGAAGTGGACACTCCTTACGTTGGCCGAAATGGCATCATTTACATATATTTCCCCTGAACAAAGCCTCGCCGAGGCCCAGTGGAGACAATGACAACATGAGATACGCTTACTAAACTCACCAGCCGATTGCCATTGCAAGGGTCAAGCCTCGTTTATAGGGGCGTTCCACATCACCTGAAAGCCACGCGCTTCGTCAATGTGTGAGTGATCGCCGCGCAGGGTCCCGGCGATACTCGCATTGAATTCGGTGCGCACCGCAGGTAACCAATAATTCAGCCTCGGACAGCCAAACTCTTCGGACATGATACTCACGAATGGTCGGATAGATGGAGCTATGAGTCAAGGGGTTGGCGCAAAGTCTGAGCTGAAACTACGTACAACTCACGAAGCCGCGAGATATCACCCAGGGTAGGATAACCCTGGGCTTCGAGCAGAATTCAAAATGATGTAACCCACCAGTCCTGATGGTGACTCGTCAGAGGAACACTGCGGCCGCCGTCTCTGACGCCTACCTGTACTGAATAGGATTCTGAAAAACCAATTTGTCAGATGCAGTCCAGACCAATTGGGCTGACAAACTAATTTGTCCCCTCCTTACATAGAAACCCGACAAAGACGGCCACTATGCAAGGTCATACATACATGGGCACTGATAATAAATTCGTTGCGGTGGCTTTGTAGCCCGCGGACGTATCGTCGTCATTGGCTTCCAAGTGTCCAAAAGTCCTACGACTGGTACATGACATAAATGAGTCATGGTACTGGACCGTCTCAGCAATTATAGTATGTACCGACCTGGTTGACGATTATTAGCGTAGACCGTCATCACTAATCTGAGAGACGTGGCCAAAACGTTCATAAGGAAGTTGATGAAACGTTACAGGGCCCATGTGTATTCCCACTAACATGATGTCATCTAGGTCGTCACTGTTCGATGATGGAAGCACAACTTACTTGCAATATATGTTTTCCAAGTCCTTGAGACACTGCCAAACATATTTCATCTTGAATTATTCAAACTGCATGTCTACACCACAGCGAACGTCCCTGAGGGACAGTGAACACAGCGTTCACCTCAGAGGTTTACGAGGATACCAGCGCACTGCGACAGTCAGAAATTTCGCATTTTCCGGGAAATCTTGAATGACCCAAATGATGCAATCGCACACAGTGAAGATACCTACCTCGACACCGTCCATGTTGGAAATTGCAGCCACCCATAACGACGGGTAGCTTCATAAAGGATGGGCAACTTGAAACAGATGTTTATTCACTGAATGCGCCTGCTGTAGTCGCTGAAAAGAAAAGATGGAAACGCGTGAGCCCATCTCAGACCTCTTGTACCAGTATCCTACATCATTAGTACATCATTTCAGAGTATCTCATCAGTTGCCATGAGATATAGAGGATGATGCTAGGGTAAAGCCGCGGTTCAGCTAGGCCAAGAAAAAAAACGCAAGGCGAAGAACGCAGATTCTGTCTCAGGATCAAGAAGTTTCTATCGTTGTCACTACGTACCGATATATAGCCCACTATAATTGCGAACAAGTCTGTAACACAGCTGTACTCGGTCAATCAGCACTATTATTGGCGCCAAATGATTGTAATGCTCCCGGGACGAGTGGTAGATACACACACCTCGAGTATAGCATATGGAAAGAAAAAACGATTAGATACTGCTTTTCTGTAATCTTCAAGTCGACTGCCAGGCATACAGCTTGTATGAGTTATTAGTGATGCTATCGAGTTCAACGACTACGCAGGATTAATGGGAATGCCCTTTTTTTTCGCAGTAGCCTTCGTTCGTTCACTTCGCTGGTGTCTTATGCCAGGTTTGTATAATTTGGCGCCCCGCCTTTCGAGAGGAGTATGGAGATCCAGCGCCAGATTGTGATTATTAGCATGCGCCAAGTGAACAACTCTTTGACAACTTGCGCCGCGACTGCAGAGTGTCAGCTCAGCCAGTGGCATCGTCGAAGCGTGCACTACACAAACAGTTTGAGATATATGTCAGTGCCAACCATGTCCTGGAACCCCCGAAGCGATTCTCGTAGCCAGTCCTTCACATCCTCCGTCTCTACTCCCGCTGCCCGTAAAATGTAACCCTTCTCTTCACTTATAGGGCTCAGGCCCCAGATCATGCGCGCCGGAGAGGTAGTTTTGAGTACCGTAGTTGAGTGGTATAGTCTATTGAGACGTGCGACGACATCCTGTACGAGTGGCCCAGAGAAAATCACGGTGGCGTAGCACGAGTAAGGTTTCAGCCTCTCTCCGAGGGTGCGAGATAGCCCCTGAGACTGAGTGATCTCTGAACTCTTGGTTTGATCGGGTTCCTCTAGAAGCATGATGTCCCGTGTTATGCAGCGTCCATCAAGAAATACCTCGTTAAGACTATGGTACCGCGAAAATACCCATTCCTCTCCGAGCGACTTGCGACCAGAAGTGACCCAATCGAGTAGAACCAGGGAGGCACCACTGGAAAGGCTGACTCGCTGGGTTTGGGAATATGATGCTGCACGAAAGCATGTCACTGGGTCAGGGAGCAGGAAGAGTGCACCCCCAGGCGCAACGGTGGCCTCTGCTACATAGGTGGTAACGTTTGAGGATGAATGAGCTGACTGCCCAAGACGCGTTGACAGCCGATCTCCAGGTCGCGCTTTAAATACTTTGGTAGACCCCTCATGAACGGAGGTGGTCAGTACGATGGCTGCCTTGGAGCTCGTTAGCCTACCTGGGATAGAAGCAGCAGCTTGCATCTGTCCCCGACGTTAATGTTTAGCTTGATGTGGTCGCCGTTGACCAAGCCACCCCCATAGCTCAAAACGTAGACGATTGCTACAAAGCTCTGGACAGGTTTTGGGGAGAGGAGCTTGAGGGGATATGCCGCAAACAGTTCAGTGAAGGCAACTGAGGAGCTTGCATAAGAGGCGCAGGCGATTCGACCATGTCCTGCGTGAAGGTGGGGAAACATCGAACAAGTTCTAGCTTCAACTTGTAGCAATTAACGTCTAGGTTACTGTAATTCCGGTGTTGTTGAACATGTATTCCGTATGTCCCATACACGTCGAGTAACAAAGGAAAGTAAACGGGTTGTTCAAATGAATGACGATGAAACTCATAAAAACCATGCAAGAAAGAAAAGGCAGGAGACAATAAAGTAGCTTACAGAATGAGAGATATAATAAAAACTGATGTCGAATGAATGTAGCGGACAGACGCACCAAGTCCAGGTATTGACATGAAACATGATATAACGACAATCATGACCGAAGGATGAAAATAGTCAGGTCAAAGAGCTAGAGGTGGAAAGGAGCTAACACTGTAGCCCCACTGAATCAATATTTCCTAGTGGCGAGCGCACGAATTTCATATAGGTAGGATCGATCTGGTTCGCCAAAGGGGACAGTCTGCCTGGACAATGACAAACGCCAACCCCGCATCTCAGAACGATGCCGTTCCTCTGCAGCGCGACAGACTTCGACGAAATCATCAGCGACATCGTAGACGATGGATGCGCGTGACCCCCGGTCACTCTCAGATTCGGAAGTTGTCCGAGTACGGCTGCGTGCAGGGCTGGGAGCTGTGATCACAATGGCAGAAGAACAGGATCCGCTCGTTTTGGAGGGGGTGTTGCTGGTACAGCCTTGTTGTTGACTGGCGCGAATGGTACCGGCTTTCGCTTCCCATCCGTCGTCTTCCTCGTCATCGGCCAAGTCCGCAAAAACGTCTGGCTCCTCTTCATCGGGAGGCAGTGTAGAGATCCAACACATTCGCGCTGGATCAAAGATCATGTTTCCCACTTTACGTGCCCCAGACGCAAAGGATCCGACAGGAGAGCCAATGGAAGATCCAGTTAGATGCGTGATGAGAGCGGGGCGAGTGGACGTCCCGACGACTGCATCGAAATCTCGTAGCACTTGATCGTTGCCCTCCCAACGGAGAGTCGATGGATTCCATTTCATATCACCAACAACTTGAAAGCAAAATGTAAGCTTACATTGGGTCAGACGATGAGTTAAACGTACCCTTCGGCCCACTATGTCCCCCAAGGTGACGTATGAGTGTTGGTTTCCGTCTTGTGTGACCAAGCACGGGAGAGGATATGTCCTTTTTCTTCCTTGCAGGCAAATCCATTGCCTTGGCAAATTCGATGCGCCCAGTACGTCGTAACGTATTTGTGGAAGGTGAGAGTGCATTCTGAGGGTCTGTGGAGGATATGTAACAAGTCAATAGGCACGGTATGATGTGAACTAACCAGGAACCGGATTTAGTTCATCTATTCGCCCCCTTTTACGCAACGTCCCTTTATCTGTATCCTTGTCCTTGTCAGTGGATTTTGGGCACGTCGTGGCACCTCCTCGGCTCGTTGCCTTGGGTTGTACCCTGAATTTCACTTCTTTGTCCCTGTCGGTTGGGAGGTCTTCGAAGGCATCTAGTTCAGTCCCGTCCCCGTAGGTTCTTTGGCGTTTAGGGCGACGCAGAAGTTTTGGAGCTGCTGTTGATGGTACTGGTGGCATTTGATGAGATATACGGCTACGTAGGGAGGTAGTGGACGGGGGCCGTGGGGGGATCGGCGACGTAGCACGATGTGAAGGTTGGAGTTGGGCAGTGGCGGGAGGGTCGGCAAGAGGACCAGCGAACACAGAAGATAAGGACGGCCTCGACTTCATTCGAATAGAAGTAGGCATCGTTAGGCGTAATGCGGCGGGATTGGACGAAGGTGTTGACGGGCGTGTCGGTGGCACAATAAATTCGAGTGCATGAATGCGGCTCGTTGAACTTGTGTGTGATTTGGCACGTGAAGCAGCGGTAGGTGCTTCATAGCGTGCTGGCTTGGTGGATGGTCCTGCTATGGGAGCTGTCCCAGAGCCTAATACTTGGGAGCTGCTCGACTCCATCAATGAGGATAGTGAAGCCTTGCGAGTGAGTCCTTTGCGTTGAGTTGCTGGCGGTGTTGGTGGCTTCAATCCTGAGTGTGACTTTTGTCCACGGAGACTGCCAGGTTTGGGTGACAAAAAGGTATTTGTGGGTGCGGCCGAAAGAGCTTCCTTATATGTTTGCGCACGTGTGGGGGGTCGGGGAGGGGGTGAAGACGAAAGCTTGATACGTTGGAGTTGACGAGCAGACGATATAGGTGGATTAACAGGTGACTTGGCGCGGTCCGCCCTCAGACGAGAGGGCGGGCGGATGGGAATGAGAGCTCGAGTGGGGGCGCTTTTACTGCGAGTTGCAAACCGATGGAATTGCTTCGCACTGACAAGCCGGCTGGGGCTGAAGTCGTCATCGTCTTGGATGACAAGGCCCATTTCAAAATCATCCTCGGGATCAGGACTAGCGATGCTTAATCGCTGATCCAGGACTGGGGCCTTTTTCTTGGACTCGAGAATCTTTTTAAGATGCTTACCACCGTGACCAGACTCGAAGATACTGGAGGGAATGACGAGACCATCGAGTTCACTCTCATTATCGTCATATTCGCTCTCCTCAGTGTCTGGGAGGGAGAGGGAAGAGACCGAGTTGGAGGATGAACCATCAGCGAAACCCAAGGTAGAATAAGCGTCAGAGGATTGGGAAGAGGAAGTCTGATCACGGTCACCCCATTCAAGGGAATTCTTGGAGGATCGATGGCTAAGGGGTAAAGGAGCGAGGGAAAGCTGTGTTAATTCGGAAGGGAGGGCAAAGGCGGACTCGAAATCTTCATCAATGGGCGGGGGAGGGGGGCTGGCAACGGCTTTGAGGGTAGAGGTAAGTTGGGCGACTTTGATGGTAGAAACGCCCTCGTCTTCTTCTTCGTCCTCCTCTTCTTGACAAGTGAGAGGTGGACGGATGGTGATCATAGCGCCCGGGGTGAGCCTGGCGAACTCGTTGCGGGCGACGAGGCCAGAGACGACAGCTTTGACCCTGGCACCACCGGTCTTTCCAAAGTCCATCTCCACATCCCAGTCAACGTCGTCGTCATCCCTGTCGGATTCAACGTCAAGGGAGCGAATATGATCTCCATCGGGCAAATCGAAGTCGGCGTCCGGCCATTCCTCGCGGGGTGCTGCTGGCGCTGGAATGGTCGTCATTACAAGGGGAATTTACGAGTAGAAATGACCCCTCGCGGGGCAGAAGTTGGGAAGGGAACGAGGTCGGGCGGGGCTTGGTATTGTCTGGAAGAAAACCGGGCGTGGCGTACAAACAACTCTTCGTGTACAAACACAAACACTGACAAACCCTCAATACCCCTCTTCCTCCTCTTCCTCCTCCTCCTCCTCCTCCTCTCCTTCCAGTTCCCTTCTTTCCCCCTCCCACCCGTATTCTTCCAAGGCTCGCCGTACACGTATCCCCCTTTCAGCCATGATGTCCACGAACCCACTGAGTTCTCGTGCCGAGAATACTTGCCGAAGTGGTCCAAATGCCAATAGATAGAGCCCTGTATCCTACATTAGCCTTTGATCATGAATGCCATATTGTTACCTTTTGAGAGAGGGCACTCCCCGACTGCCCTGTAGAGTAGACTTTTGGCTCGCTGCGCCTGTCCCGTCCGCATCTCGAACTCGAGAACGATCCGCCACATGATCGCGCTGTTCCTCGTCCTTGTCCCGCTCGTCAGCAACCAGTAGTTTTCCATTCATCCGACTCACCTCTCGCTCTCCACCGCTGCCACCAGCCCATTCCTCGTCCGTTCAATCTCGACCTCCCAACGTCCCTTCTCCCACCCAGCGACCCATACTTCTGCTGCCCTCCTAGAAACATCCTTCTCTCTCGCACCTCCATCCGCAATATCGCCTAATTGACTTCTTACCAGCCCCCACACTCCATATCCTTTCTCCGCCTCCAAGAACATCCCAAGCACAATTGTGTTGCTCGGGTACTCTCTGATGGCAGCTTGCAGTCGACCCCGCAGCACCACCGGTGGAGCAGGTTTGCGCAGGACAACCCCATGATTATACAGCATCACTAGCGATGCTACCATCATGCTCTCCTCCGCCACCTTCCCAGCTCCGACAGGCTGCAAGTCGAAGATCGACAGCACGACAGGCAATGACGCACCTGTCAGCAAATCTATGAGTGCCCGCAGCTTTACCCAGGCTTCCCGATCCTTCCACAGTCCATGATTAGCATTCATGATGTCTTCTAAATTGCGCTTTGCACGAAGAATCATCATTCCTCCTGTGCCATCCACATTTCCCGAGCGCATGACCACCCGAAGAGCGACATCTTGGTCACCATTCAGCCATTCTAGCTCAGCCCAATCCCACCAAAGTTGTCCGATAAACGCTGCCGTGGGTAAATGTCGCGTCGAAATGAGAACAGTTTGGTAAATCTTCCGCGCATCTTCCGTCCGTCCACGCATTCGTTCGAGCCGAGCATGAGCAGCCCAGTGGGGGAGCGACTCAGGAGCACTTGACAAGAGTGCCCGTGAAAGCTTCAAAGCACTATGCACATTGATCAGTATACTCGTCATCGGCGAATTTGGAACAGGACCAACCTCTTCATGTTGATCGCTACCTCAAATGCCAAAGCGTATACATCCCATTGGTAGTCTTCTGCACCACACCGAAGCTGCTGAAACATTGCCCTCACAAACTCTTCGTTTACACCGTGGACGTCTTTCGCAGTCCACATCCTCCAAAACTCTTTTCCCACCCAATCCAGTGGCCCAAGCACATCTAAGCTCCACTCCTTGATAGGTCCGAATGCTGACCCGTATTCTCGTTCTCTCCCAATCAGCGCGCCAGCGTGAGAGTCAGCCAGTAACTGCCGTATTCTCCCAGGCTGCGGGAATATGGTGGAGAGGCGTGTTGCAGTGGTAAGGTGTGAATGTGCCCACCGATCATCCCATGATCCACTTGAGAGTGCATCGGAAAAACCAGGAATGTGGAGGCCCATGATGGAGAGCCAAATGAGGCGAAACGCATCTTTTGCCCTTTTAGTCGTCAATGGGAGCAACAGTGCCTTGATATCGGACAATAATACAGTTGCATAAGGATCAGAGATACCTGAATCGTAGCGCGAGGGGATGCGCGAGGCAACGTCTGCGCAAGTTTCGTCGTTATACCATCTAACAAGTGGATCAGCTGACGTAGAATCAACGTCCATAGATATTGGTTGGCCCAGAGGAGAAGCTTTTGACTTTCCACCGGAGACCCATGAAGACCAGCCTTTGGCATTAAGTTCCCCAACGCGCGGTACTTCCGATTCCCAGAACTCTTCCAATGAGTCTAGTTGCATGTCAACAGGCAGTCCGTACAAAGATTGGGGCACCTCGAATGTACTGTTCGCTCTGTTAAGACAAGCTAGTTCAAAGAGTTGTGGGCGTACAGTTCAGCTTGCGCCTGGTAGAGCGCTGTAGCACGTTCATGGAAACCTGGGCAAAGAATACGTCAAGACATGACAACAACCCCAGTTCGAATCACTCGCACCTGCCTCCTGGAACGCAACCGCCACTCGCCACACGATACGCAATCTACTAAGCTCGCTGTCCTCGGAGCCCTCCAAAGCCTTCAATGCGCGAGTTGCATCCCACACGATCTGGTCAATACCTGATACACAAGTGCGGACACGCCACTCCATCCACTCCATCCAGATGTCAACGCCTCCCAATTTAAGGGCACCCTCCCATTCGGTCATAAGTTTCGTATGGGGCCACAATTCCTCGCCCGCATGGAGGTATTTTAGCAAGAGATTCAGTGAACGGAGATTGGACGTGTGGGCTGATCTGGCACGCGTAAGGATCGCAAGAGTTATTTCGGATCGAGTTTTGTTGGCATTCTTGGATGTCAGTGGCACGGCAGAAAGGGACTGCGCAAGCAGCGCCAACCACGTTTGCACGGAGGATGGTTCGACGGCAAGAGTTTCCTCAAGAGATTTGATCGCTAGCTGGTGGGATGTGAGAATGGGCACTTGGTCGTCGTCTGAGCTTTCCCTTTCTGCGTCAGGTCCTGAAAGTTCTGAGTCGGAACTTGCGTCCCCACTGGAAATCGGTCGGAAGATGTGGTCGATCTTTTGTTCAACGGGACGAGATGTGAGACGTAAGAACCCGTCTACTTCTTTGTATTTGTAGTTGTCGACGGAAGCAATGAGGCGCCGAGAAGGTGCAGCGAGAAGGGCGCTTGCGGCTGGATGGGTGAGGGAGGGTTGCTGCAGCGAATGCTCAGCAAATAGATTGAAAAATACTGAGGTCAAGGTTACCTTGCGTCGCCCGACAGTAATTTGAATGCCCTCCCCAGTTTTATGGGAGACAGTCCACGCGCTGTCGAGGCCGAGGATATGCTTGCCATCTTGTGCATCATTAGCGGTTCGAGCGCAAGACCATGACCACTCACGGGCTACAGGGCGATACTTTGGTACATCGCCAGTATGTAGGCGACCATAAGTGAGGTTGAGAGTGTCGCCCTTGCGATCTGAATAAAAAAGGGGACGTGGAACCCATCGGTCACGCTCAACCTGGCCATGCTGCTCGAGACGGAGTCTGTCCTCGTTCGCCTTGAGCCTCTCGTCATCTAACAGTGTGTCAATAGCGCGCGGTCCGCTGCTGTGCCATACGTCAATCTGAAAGGGGTGCTTCTCTCGCTTTGATGAGAGCCTGTCCTTTTCCCTGTAGCCCCGTTTCGCGGACCTGTCTCTCTTGCCAAAGTCGATCGGGCGGTGGTTGTGAGCAGACTCGTTTGCGGTGGGTGAAGAAGACGTTTTGCTGGGTCCAGGCTCAATATCGGGGAAGGACGAGAAGGAAGGGGGGAGGGAGAACGAGGAGGCGGACATGGTTTATTGGATATGGGCCAGTGGTGGCAGTGGTGGACAAGTTGGCCGACTACCACCATGCGCCCGCTCACCGAAGATGAGAGCAAGGCCGTCTTCACAAAACTTGCAAACTACATTGTACGCGGTAGATTCTTCATGGGTGCATTCGCCATAACTTGATCGATAGGGCAAGAACCTCATCCACCTCATCGACCGCAAGGATGAGCCATATTGCTTTAGATTGCACAAGGACAAGGTCTACTATGTCTCCGAGTCGTCGATGCGTCTAAGCATCTCTGTTGCACGACCGAACCTCATCTCCCTTGGCACTTGCTTCGGAAAATTCAGTAAAACTGGCAAGTTCAAGCTCCATATCACTTCTCTCCATTACGTTGCACAGTATGCGAAATACAAGGTATAATTCACCATCCATTCTCCACTCACACCTGACGTTTTTCCAAAGGTTTGGATCAAGCCCAATGGCGAAATGCCCTTCTTATATGGCAATCATGTCTTGAAAGCGCACCTTGGTCGAATAACGGAAGATACTCCCGAGCATCAAGGTGTGGTCGTATTCAGTATGAATGATATCCCATTGGTATTTCTTCTCCCACTTCCTACTTTGTACATCCAGACTGAATTCGTCCCAGGGATTTGGAGTGACTGCTCGGTCAACGGTTGACACACGTAAACTAGATCCTACAGCCATAATTGTATTCCATCAGGCGTATGCTCCATCTATTGATTGCTTTTATCACCATTGTTTACGCACTCTCAACTAGGGACATCGGGGAATATCTTCGGGACGAGGTCCTTGCAACCTATTTACTCTCTTGCGCATTCACTAACACATTTTTTCAGGAAACTCTCTTTTGAACTGCACCTCTGCTCTGGTAGCAAGTGATGCACAACAGACCTAGCCACCCAACTGCTTTCTGATGGCTTCGTCTTGTTCGATACTAGTATCGAGTCTTCATTCTTTTCTGTTGTCGTTCACCGGGTTGGTCAAAAGTAGCTTAGACGTTGCTCGAGATTGAAATAATATTTGGATTGTTTTGCCATGCGCTGGTAGTGGAAGCTACTACACGTGAACACTACGCGGCTTGACCAGCTACATCTACCATGGGCGAACAGCCCCACACACATTGGCAAAACATTCGAGACGAGGACGTATCCACAGAGAATATTCGGAATGTCCTCTCGATCGTCGATGACGACCTCTGGATTGCAGCAGCCTGCGTCGATAGGCTGGTAGATAATCCCGACACACAGCGGCTACTCCTGGAACTTGGAATAACCCACACTGAACCGGCCGTCCATAGGGCCCAGGCTACACCTTCTACCTCAACCCCGCACGCAGACTCTTCCAGCGGAAAAAGTCGAGTACTTGCGACATATTTCGATGATATTCCAGATGACGCCAAACTTTGTCGCATGCGTGCCATTCTGTTGCACCGCTGTGATAGACTTTCGTCCTTCGTACATATATGTGAAGAATTATCAACAGAGGACGCAGGCATCGATGACATTGACGAGGAATGGGAAGATGACCCGTGGGCTGAGGATGGCGAGGCGTCTCGTCCCCTCCCTCGGCATAGGTCCCCCGACGTGCCCATTCTACTCTCCCACTTTTTGGGCGAGGACATGCTGGATATCGCATGCCGTTTTGCCTCACAGCAAC
Source organism: Phylloporus aff. rhodophaeus (assembly GCA_038094475.1). NCBI lineage: Eukaryota > Fungi > Basidiomycota > Agaricomycetes > Boletales > Boletaceae > Phylloporus > Phylloporus aff. rhodophaeus. Next base: position 135,605 of record JBBPUD010000002.1, on the reverse strand, counting down.
ATTTCACGGCACTGCGAACACTCATGTCATACCATTCCGTTACCCTCTGGCCTTTCCGATTCGCCATACTCGACAGCATACCTAGCCATATACACCCATCCGAGTTCCGGGAAATACTTCCAGCTTATGACGTTTACCGGAATGCAGAACAAACGCCGTCATCCAAGCGTTGGAGAGTGGAACTGGACTGGGTCGAGATTCCCGAAGTCGATACTGCACTCAGAGCTTCACAGGTTGTCTTCGAACTTGACGTTGGTCAATCAGGAAAACTCACACCGTGCGTGGAACCCCTTGGACCCAAAGATCTCTCTACTTGGTACAAGCACCGTGTGAATGCCGTCATGTCGTCCACTGGAATCCTGGATGTTGCTCTCGCAACTGTTCAGCACGGTGCTTCTCACGGAGTGCCCGACCTGGATGAGTTAGGCGAAGAGCTCGGCCTTCTCTCACGATTAGTCTATGATTCGCCTCAGCCACATGAACCGGACGGTCCTGATTGGACCCTGGCACGTTGGCGGAGTATGGAACCCGCAGAGGTTGTGAGTGCCTATCTGGCCCACTCAGCGCCAGAGACGGTCGTGAAGGACATTACCCGCCTAGTGACGCCTTATCTATTTGCTCTTGAAGCACGGGCAGAGCGCGCTGGCAATCCCGACCCAGGTCTACCTACTCGACTGCTATATGACTATATTCTCTCCGCGCCATTACCAACCGTAGCTGCCATTTTTGAAGCGTCCAAGCCCACTCTTCCTGTTGCGCAACGGATTGTTCGCAATGATGAAGATGTCGCAAGATTGGCCCTTGCGTGTTTATATGGCAGTGACAGCCGCACTGAATGGCCAACAATGAGTTTTATATTCGAATGTCTTCCAGCTTGGGAGATCACACCAGGAAGTGAAGATGAAGCGGACGAGGCAGATGCGACGATAATGTCCCTCGGATCTTTCGTGGCCCCGACAACGAACCGACCCCACTGTTTACCTTCGGACTTAATGGTCTTCTTCAAGCCGCTTCCACTTGTCTCTCTTTCGCGCGCACTCGACATATTGGACGTGCACTTGGAATCCGGAGAAATTTTTTCGCGGTGGAATGTAGGGACGCCTTTGCAATGGTTTCTGCAGAGCGCACACGATCCGGTCGAGCAACGGTCATGGGCAAATAGAATGGCCAGGCGCACAGGGAACTCAGGTGATCCCGGTGGAAAGGAGGAATGGGACTGGCTGTTGGAGGATATGCTGAAGCTTTGTGGGAGTAACGAGAATGGGCCAAGGAGCGCATTTGGACTTCTTTCAAGGGAGGAAGTCTCGTCAATTTTCTTCGCTGGCCTGCTGAGTTCGGGTTGTGAGTATATGTCATCCCTTTGATGACTACTCTCATTGATCTATTAGCGTTCGACATTGCACACGAACTTCTTCAGAGGAGACACGAAAAGCTATTGCTTCTTCCTCTTACTGCAGAAGATATATGTCTCTCTGTCTCACGCGAATTCTACGACAACTCAAGTTCAGGAAACTACAAGACAGGTGACATGAAACTTGCATATGACTGGTAAGAAATTCGGACTCTACTGATGTCAATTAGCTTACACTTTATCTAGCCTTGCTGTCCCACCTCCTTCCGACCGCCTGAAGAAAGAGCGGGACTTTATTGAAGCTACTTCCCGGCTTTCTTCATTCAATTTATTCACACGGCCTGGTGTCCCGCTCTCTCCAGTTGAGATACGTCTGACCAAAGACCGCCTCTCTCTTATTTCACGTGTCCTCTCGGGCACAGCAGACGCATACAAATATACAGACGTCATCCTCGATCTCCTGTACAAGCTCGGCTTCAAAGGTGATGTGGTCGCGGAAGTGCGGATACTTGCCATGCTTTCGGACACTGCACTCCAGGCTGAGGACTTCTCCCGTGCATACGAAACCAGCATTCAAATGATTGAAAAGGTTTTAAAGCTGAGAGCAGAAGCGCCAAATGACGCAGAAGAGGGGGCCGCTTTGGAGGCACGTGACGTCTGTTGGGTAGCTTGTCTGCAGCTCGGGCGACATCCTGGATTCGAGGACGTTGAGGCGAAGCTCTCACTCATGGGTCGAGCACTCCAACTCTGTCCTGCAGATAAACTTCATGATGTTCTTGCATCTTGCCGACGTCTGGAAAAGGAAGACATCGAGAGTCGCCGTGAGTATCTGGCTCACAGGACGGTTACTCAACACAAGCGCGCCGTGGTATCGTCACCCAACCATGTTTCATCTCTCCGAGATAGACTCGGCGAGTTACACATGTCCACGACACCTCTCATTCATGCAGAGGATGCCGCAGCACTTGCTGGTAGGGCGTTCAACCGCATGGCATCCAATTTCACGCTTGCCGTCACCGGCCGTGGTCATTCCAATAGTGCTAGGGATATACAGTCGAGAAGCACGGATGGGAGCAGAGCCAGGTTTGATGATGAGGAAGTATCAGTACAAGCCAGCCGCGTCCTACAGAAAGGAATCGGTTGGTTACTCGGAGCGGACGATCTTGCTTAACCTCCTGTCGAACATGTTGATCCTATGTATGGCGCTGAACATTTACTTAAAAATATATGTATGCACATCGGTGAAAACCAGAAAATAAAACAAGGGGAGGAAATGATCCACGAATAGGATAAAACCAATAAAAATAAAAGGTGCGCAGGGGCTGATAGGAATACACCCGGTGGAACTAGATGCAGGATATAATGTGTACTGAAGCATGCATAATAACGCCGTAGCACGACAGTGATCAGGAAATGGCACCGAATGCATCTTTCACGATACAAAAATCGAAAATGAAAGTAAAAGAGTGTGTTTCAATTGCCACTTGCAAAGCGTGCCGCGTCGCCAGTGCGAGCTCTGGGACGATTGACGACACCAACCTTCCTGGGCTGTTGTTGCTCGTCTGAAGTATGACGCCTTTGTGGCTTTCCTCGGCCACAGACATCGCAGTACACCTGATTCTCCACTCGAAGATCATCCAGTTCAGAGGTCAAGTCTCTGATCCGTCCACGTAGCTCCCAAATCTGTTGCTGCCACGCCTTCTTGGCGGACACAAACTGATCCTGAAGCCCTTTGACCGTTAGATACTCTTCCCCTAGTACCTCTACTCCGGCCGTTGATGCATCATCGCTGCGACGCATGGAGACAGGCGTAAAGGGAGATAACGCAGTACTCGAGCTTGCAGCAGAACTTGGCGTATGTACATCACGCTGCAACTCTTCCACGGCAGGTGCTACCATATCAACAAAGTGGGAGCTAAAGGAGGTGGATATAGGGCGAAGCTTGAGGCCCGGGAAGTCTGTATCGCCTGGCGGAGCACTCTGTGGGACAATACGAGATAAAGGTGGAGGTGGTGTGAAACTTAAGCTCGTTGATGAGGTTGGTCCAATAACCGAGGAAGATATAGCGTGATCCGAGGCCTTGGTAACGATAGACAATGGAGGTGGTTGTCGTCTACGTACAGATGGCTCCTTTCCTTTGGGGCCATCGTCACTAGATGAACCACCGTTTGTGGAGGCCAACGTTGGATTACTTGCCGCTGAGGGTCGCAAGGTTGGGGAAAAGGGAGGTTTCGCTACTCTTGACAGCGTGGGCATCGACGACTTCGCAGTTACGTGGACTTGCAGACTTTGCTTGGCATATGCATTATAAAGGGATGGGATTGGAGGTAGGCTTTTTTCTTTCTCCCCCTCTGTGTTGCGGCCAGCAAACAGTCGCATGAATCCACTTTTCTTATGTTTCAGTGCCCGCCCGGGCACCACAGCTGTTGGTGCTGAGGTAACAGATTCTTCTACCCGAGTGGGAGAAAGTGGAACAGTCTTGTGCCGAGTTCCAACACTTGTGGATCGAGCACGTGTACGAGCTGTACCCGCGGTGTCCAGTTCCCCAGCGTGGTCCTCAGGTATATCGCCTATGTTGGGAAAGGGTACACTTGGCCGAGTAACTGTAGTGTGGACTGTATTGCCGCGGATTCTCTCCCTTGCCTGCGCTTCTTGGAGGGTAATAAGAGCGACAGTAGGCGACCGCGGATTACCCGGGTGAGGAACATCAAAACCAGGAGGGGGTGGATGTAGAGATAAGAACCTGGTGTTGCGGTCAACATAACTAGAATCGCTCTGGCGAAGGACAGAGATTGGAGAGGAAATTTGTTTGCCGTTGACACGTAGATTCCCATGCGGAGGGTCCCGGGAGGCCAGGGAGGTAGAAGTTTCAGCAGAAGCCACTGAAAACGCTGCAGATCGGATACTAGTGGAGTCTGCGACAGTGCTGTTGGAATCACTCCCACTTATCTCCCCCGAAATTGAGTGGTGAGAGGGTATCGCCTCGGGAGAAGGGGTATATGGAACAACCAGATCGGGATTAGCATAAGGATGCACAAAGTCGTCACAGGATTGTCGCTCTTGAGATGAACGTGCCGTAGATTGGCTCGCGCTGCGTTCTCTGCTAATGCGAGAAGCATCAGAGGATGGGGTAAGGATGGGTGCACCTTCGGATGTCCTCGGTGGGAGAACAGTTTGTAATGAAGAATGAGTCTGAGTAAAGGAACGCGAGTGCTGTACATGATTGTTGGTGAGTGCAAAGTTCTGCTGGTTCGCAGACACAGAGGTGGTAGAAGACGACAGTGAGAAAGTTGACATGGATTCCTTTGCTAGATCACTGCAATGAGCGTTAGTTGGACGGGAAGAGCATGTGAAACTCCGATCAACTCACTACAGAGCACCTCGAGAATTAGAATAATTCCCGGCTGTGATCTCGAAAGAGGAAGTTGCCGAAACCTGCGAACGTACTGAGTCGATACTAGGTCTGCCACTCATAGAGGAGCCTCTGGTCAAGGTACGGATGAGATTGTCAGCTCTAGAGGCCTTTCCTCTGAGCTTACTCCCGAACGTAGCCGACCTAGGGTTGTTATCTGATTCCTCGTCGTGTGGGATGACATCGTCGGTCTCCCAAGGGGCGCGGGAGTGAAACCTGATTCTGGGTCCCCGCAGACTTATCCGGTGCGAGGCGTCGTCAGTGAAGTCGTCGGAGTCGGAGTCGTCTTGGAGAGAGCGTACGGTAGAAACTGTTTCGTCGTCAAAGTCTAGACAACGGTCATATGGGCGAGGAAAAGATGGGGTGTGGGGAAGCACATCAGGATCTGGGGACTGGTAGGCATGGCTGTAGACCGAAGGGGAGTCGGGAAACTCTGAGAGAGAGGGAAAACGGGCACGGTGATGGAACTGAGAGTGGTCCGGGTAATGGGGTATGTCGTCTCTGGAGCGGGGCGACGTGGCCATGGGGCCTTGAAGCTCGAAAGACCAGGCGTGGGGGACGGCAAAGGCGAGCCTGGCAGATTTCCAGACAAACAAACTCAAAATGACATCTTTTTTCTCATCATCATGGACATCCACAAGGACTTGGCCGCTACTACCAATGGCCGCGCTTCGGGGAAGCCATGGAAGCTCACAAAATCTGCGACCGTGTACGACATCGACCCTTCCTTCAAGCCATGTCTGATCGATGCTCACTTGCTAGTCGTTCACAGTCCTCGGTAGGACTCAAAGCGAGATGGCATGCACGAATGGAGAAAACAAAGACCGAGCGTGCTATCAAAAAGTTCGAGTCTGAGCTGAAGCAGGAGAAGGAGACCGAAAGACAACGGTGAGCTGCCTTCAGATTGGAGTAGCCTCACGCCCCATGGATTCGTCCCAGAAAAAGGGAGATAACTCTCCAACGTCAAAGAGCGGCTGAAGAACGTCGCAGGTTGGAGCAGGAAAAGATCCTTGTACATGCTACACCCCCTCTTCGATCCAACACATTCTGACAGTTGTCTAGATAGGCGCCAGGAAAGCTGCCCGGCTACGGCGCAGAGCTGGACGGACAAAAAAGATCAATGGTTGATTATCCGCCCAGTTGTCATTGCAAATGAGGTGTCAAGTACGAACAAGAGTTGAAACAATTTTATAGTGCCCACGTCACGTCTGCCTCGCCATCATTTACAAATGGCTTATCCAGTCCCGCGATGACACTCTCGCATAGCGGACAATTACTTGCCAGTACATCGTCCAACTCCATCCGCAGCTTCTCTGCCTGTTGCTCGGCATCCTTGTTTGATCCCTTCTGACCACTGCCAGTGACTATGCCAGGAATCCACCCGGGAGCTGAGACAACAGAGGCAAGTGCATCTGGTACAATCAGATCTCGTAGTCGGTCTCCAGCAGATCGAATGTTTCGCCCAAGTGATCCTGGTGCCTTTGTGCCGTTCTGAAGTGAGGTAGTAAAGTTGGCTGAGAGCAATGTACGCTGTCGCGTTGGCTGTCGGACTTCGCTCGGAGGCGTCGTGACTGGGTGGTCGACTGAACCAATCTTCTGTCCGTCCTTGACGAGTTCTGTGTGCAGAGATACAATACGCCGGAGGGCATGAGAAGGTAAGTACTCTTTTGCCTGGGAACACAGGTCAAATAAGAATTGTGCGAATATGTGCAAGCCTACCAGTCCAATCAAACAGTCAGCATGGAACGTGTGTTGACAAGGAAATATGTAGGATCGTCTAGTCAGTAACAGCTGCGCACAGACGGAACATCGCTCTCCAGCATCAATCGTAACAAAGCGACTCTGCAGTTCGACAATATCTTGTTTAATCGACTCTGCAGTGCGAGTAGCGTCGTCCATCTCTTTCTTCAAATCATCAATGTGAGCAGAGTAGCCTTCCAGCGCATGCGCAATTTCTTCCTTGAAGTCGTCTATAACCACGAAATCTGGAAAGAAAGGTAGAATGTCCTCGATTTTGAGCAGATCAGTGTCTTCCAAGAATCGCATTGCACTGTCGCGAGACTCATCAACGAATGTTCAGCGCAGCTCAATTGGCACCCACGCTTTGATATCTTTCTTGTCCTGCACGACATACCGAGCGATCTTGAGCCAAAGCTTCTTCCTTAGCTGAGGATCATCTTCTGGCATATCGGCGTTAATCTTCGCAAGTTCAAGGTCACCCTTCTGTAGAGCAAGATCGACGCTATTTTCATATAGGCCCATCTTTGAGTAGATATGTACACAAGGCTGTGTACGGCCTGCTTTCTTGCACAACCGCAGAGCATAGTCCAAGTCATAGTACGGTTTGCCAGTAAGCGGATTAGAGGGTGCCGTTATAAGAAAGCGTAATAGAGGGCCATCATCACCAGCGGAGCTCGAAGATGAAGAGACATAAAATGTCACCAGTAGATTGTGGACCGTAGAAGAGGTGCTGTGCTGGTCGAAGATAATATGGTTAAGATACCGTATCGCTTGATTTGGCACTAGGGGATCGCGGAGAAGGTGTTGCAATTGCAGAAGGGATGGTATTAGTCGCAAGGGATCCAGAGCTGACTGTTTGATCCACGAGTCAACCATAGCTTTCGGTGCATGCCTGGTAAGAACTGCGCCGAAGCGATAGTAAAGCTCTAGATCCGACTAGTGTATTTTCAGACCGTGCACCAGGATAGATGAGTGAACAGACCTGGCGATTGAGTGTGTCGATCGCCTTCAACCAATCTTCCTCGAGTATCCAATGCTGAACGACCCGTTCATAATCCCCAACTACAGTTGCATAGAAGAGCAGCATATCCGTTCGCCCATGTGATTGTATAAGCTCATACACAGTATTGCGATCGAGGCTCGCCTGTCGTGAAGTCCAAGAATGTACCCAAGGCAAAGTCAAATCCACAAACCTTGTAGGTCTCGAAAAAGTGACAGAGATCCTCTTCGAGGAGAGCACGCTCCGCCTGCATGTTCTCCACATCACTTGTTGCAGCCTCAGATGCGCAGAGATCATCAAGTTCGTCACATTTGCTAAGATAGAACTCAACAAGCCAAGTGGCTAGCATCATTCTAGCAGTCAGGTCCTAGTTCAATCGCATGTTAGATATACAGGTCTCCCAAAGTTTTCCTGCTCACTGTTTTGCGAGTCCGCTCAAGGCGGCTGATCAGGTATGACCGAAGCGCGTCTCGTTCGCCAATATCCAGAAACTTGAGCGTCACTTCCTCAAATGAGACTGAACACTGAGTATAACACTGCGCTGCTTGGAAATAACGTTTTTCTTCAAAGAATGCATGGGCCTGAGCTGAAAGGACTTTGTCGCGTTGTGTAGCAGTCTGATAGATGTCATCACCCTCCCTCATACTAAGCAGTGAGACCAACCTTGGTATACCGCAATGCAACATCAAAATCCCGCTGCGCAAGATAAATCTGCCATACATCGCGACTCTCGTTTCCAACCACCAGCTCAAATATCGATTGGTCAGTATAAACCCAATACGTCTTGCGAACAGGGTCCGCTGCTAGTCCTTTGACGGTCTCATTTGGCTTCTGTGACACTTTGAGATACACTCTTTGATGTGTACACGCTTCTGCTCACCAACGGGATAATGTCTTCATAGGTCTGCTTCCCATTCAGGGTGCATATTCCTACGATACGGTCTCTATAAAGCAGTATAAAGTGGAATTCGGTAAGTAGAATTGATGCAGGAGCTTCGGAATGCGTTTGTGAGGCAAAGGAGTCGGCAGGGGGCAAGGTTGGATAGGGGAGAAGTTGTGTCGAATCAATGTGATCATCTGAATCAGGATTAAAATTGAGAGTTCCGTGATAAATCCCGGGCGCTGATCCAAGCAGTCTTCGTAAGCAGGATGTGGTCGACTTCGAGGAACACTAACCTGTCATCCAAGCAAGCGTCTTGGGCAGTGAATGAGCCTGATCCGAATTTGGAGTGAAGAAGTGCAGTTCGGAATATTGCAAGTCTCCAGGTAGCTCAGATATCTCTTCGCAACTTCAGTCCAGAACTGTGTAAAATAATTTGGAGACTTACTCGGCGCAGTTTCTCGGTAAATGGCGAACAGAGAGGAAAAGAGGCGACCTCCTTCATCTGAGCGCCGGTCGGGCGTTCCAGTGAATTGGTAGATACGGGAGGGAGTGGTCGCAATTACTAGCGCGTTTCTTGGATCTGATGATGGGAAGAGTTCAAACTTGATCCCCGTTATTGGAGCTTTCTCGGGTAATGAGAAGAGCAGCTGCAAATAGCGTTCTTGAGACTTGAAAAGGTCCTCTCCTGCATCGAGGACCGCTTCGAAAATGCTACCACTACGTGTTCCAAACAAGAATTCCTTGGTCGATAGAGAGTGCGACGACGACAGTAGTGCTGCCTTATTCCATGCAATGCTCTCGATGATCAGTTTATTGAAGGTTTTTAATGGCCTTGGTTTCTTCCATCCACGATACAGATACCAATTTTCTCCTTGGTGAGAGGTGATGATAAGATGTCGACCGGAAGGGTCAAGGAATAACTTGTGTATAGACATCTCGGTAGGCTTGCGGGGAATGGGAATCTGGAGCACCTGTTCTGCATGGGAGAGCTCAATGAGAATGACAAGATTTGAGGACAATGCCATTGCTAGGACGTCAAACGAAACCGCAAGCGAAACCAAAGGTGCAGGAAGCGTATATTGTACTCTCCCAAGGTCAAAGATGGGTGCGTCAGCAGGAGTAGCACTGGGAAACCGCGCATCTACCTAGGGTGGAGTTAGCTGATGGGAACGCGAGAGAATAGGACACGGACAGATGTAGAGTGATCTTGACCTACTAGTTGGTCGTCGTACGGAGACGGCTCAAAACCTTCGTACTGGACCTGGGGCAGCGGAGAGCGCACAGCGCCGGATGGTGCGGCATGCTCGACAACTAGGAAAGATGGTGAACAAGCGCAGACGTTCTGCCGCAACTACTTACATTCGTCGAACATGGTCGGAGTTGACAAGGTGTGGTTTACCACGGACGTATTACTAGTACTCAATCCAAATGGCCCAGCCAACGCCCAGGGTGTTCCTCATCCGCCACGGTCAGTTTCCTTTATATTCATCAACTACAACGTTGACGACCCCCCAGGCGAGACCGAGTGGTCGCTGAACGGGTGAGCCCTCGACCATTTGTCTTGATCTTCCTGTCAACCCTATTCCCGTACAGACGCCATGTAAGCGAATAATACCTGGTGCCCATGTTTCGTATCAAAAGCCTTGATTGCAGACAGGGAAGACCGACATCCCCCTGACGGCTCGTGGTCAACAGCAGATCAAGGAAAAGGCCCCACTCTTAGTTGGATATGGCCGTCAGTAGTATCCTGAAGCGACTGAAAAGCGGCTAATCGATTTGCAGGAGCGCTTGACCCAAAGAACCTTGGTGTTGCTTACATCTCACCACGACAGCGTGCTCACAGGACCTTCCATCTCTTGTTTGAACACCTGCCAGAGTTCCCGGATCATGTCATAACGGAAGACGTGCGCGAATGGGACTATGGTAACTATGAAGGGCTCCTTAAGGAGGAGATCTTTGCCATCCAGCCAGGTTGGGACATCTGGAGGGATGGGTGCGTATCTCGATGAGACTCATTGGAATACCGCTCAGCGCGATTGCCAGTTGCCCTGGGGGTGAGAGTGTGGGTGATATGTGTTCTCGAGTGGATGGGGTGATCTCCAAGGTCGAGTGGACTTTGAGATCAACCTTGACCTCTGAATGAGACTGTCACACAGATCCGTGAGCATCACCGCGAGTACTTTGAGCAAGGCAAAGGTGCCCGTGACGTCCTTATTGTTGCTCATGGTCACTTTAATCGCGTGTTTATCTCGCGGTGGATCAACTTTGAGTTGGCGCTCGGTACGACCTTCCAGATGGATGGGTTGGCTGCTGTCTGACTCTCTTGTTGCAGGAACGCACTTTAATGTCGAACCTGGAGGAGTGAGAAGTACCTGTGCTCTACCTGGTAGTCAGTGGCTAACGCCGAGACAGGTTTCTGTGCTGTCTTACAATCACAAATCGCTTGATGAACCTGCGCTGAATGCGCTGAATCTGTACGCGGATTTGAAGTAACGTACGCTAGTTTTTTCGTGTTTATGCATGTATGAGAGAGTGTCGTGAACCGGCTAGCTGTTTCTTTCCTTTTGTCTTTCTTTTCGAACTCTTTCTTTTCCTCCCCGTTTGTTCTGCCCGCCGTCATCTTCAGTGATTATGGCCGACACTGAGTCGATTCCTTCATCTGCCCTTGAATCCGTTGCCGCGTCTCAGGACACGCCGTCCGAAACTCGCGAGGAACATGAGGCCTCTGACGTGGTAGATCAGGACCCTAGTACACAGGTCTCACCGGAAATTGTTCAAGATAACCCCGAAGGGCAGCCCAGCCTCGCAGGCGACGTGGATAGTGACCTCTGCGAAGCTGCGCCAGAGGATGCTTTACCTTCCCCCAGTGAGGTCGATGTCCCTTCCAAGGGTGCGACCCCCACCGCCAAGGACAAATCCAACGTGCTTGCAAAGCCTGCTTCCGGCAAAGGTTCATCTGCCCTGACAGAAAAGAAGGTGGGTTCCATGCTTAGGACCACGCCTGCTTCATATTAACCATGTGCTGGGTAGGCCACGTTGGGTCCTGGTACCAAACCAGTTCCTCCAGGCAAGACCACTACCGCATCTCCCTCCTCTCCTCTCTCCAAAGCCGCCACTCCACCTACCTCTAAGAAACCAACCACCCCTTCCGCACACCCTAAGGCTTCGACAATGGCCTCATCTAGGACATCTGGCCCTCCTCCTCCCAGCAGGAGAGCTTCAATGGCCCCTCCGAGGGCCCCTTCAGCGACGGGAGCACCTAAATCTCGGACCTCAACCTTGTTCGCCTCGCTGACATCCGTTGCGTCGTCTAAACCTCCTGCTGAGGTGAATGCGAGTTCTCGCCCTTCTGTCGTGTCCCCAGCTGGATCAGTTGCGTCTCTCAAGTCCAATGCAACCAGCGGTGCTGCGGTCCCTTCTGTTGTGGCCCCACCTCGCTCTCGTCCCTCTGTCTCGGAGGCCCTAAAGAGGACGCCTTCCAGTTCAAGGCAGAGTTTGCCGCCCGCCGCCCCGGCCCCCCCACAGGGTCGCACAATGCGCCCAATGGGCTCAATATCTTCCATACGCGAAGTCCGCGATGATGGGAAAGCGCTTGAGGATCTGCGAGAGAAGGCATGTTGCTTTTTGATGCTGCACACCCCCATTTTAACATACTGCGCAGCTAAGGGACGCAAACGAGAACCTTTCGGCCAAGTCGAATGCGGTAGCTGCACTTGAAGCCAAGATTTCACAACTCGAAGTGTCCCTAAGCAAAACGCTGGCTGACGCCAAAACGAAGACATCGATTGTAGAGCAACTTCAAGCTAGCAAACGAACATCGGACGCCGAATCTCGTGATCTCAAGGCTCGTTTGGAGCAAATGCAAGCGGATTACTCTCGCGATCTCGTCGCACTAAATTTGGCCCGTAAAGAAGTAAGGGGTTGTCCAATAATTTTATCCCTATCTGAGATTTGCATTTAGCTCAAGAGTGCGAATGAGTCCACGGTGAGCCAAGCCGCAGACATCAAGGTCCTCGAGGCGCAAATTGCAACGTTGCGTGCGGACATCGTGGCTGCCCAGGAGAACTTCGAGTCACTTCGGGCTTCTAGCGATCAGTCATCGGCCGCGGCCGCTGCGGCAGCACAAATGGAACGCGAAGCTTTCCTTAGAGCCAAGGCAGATGTTGAGACGGTCACCGCAGAGGCGAATAGTTTAAGAGCAGCGCACGACAAGGCTCTCGAGGATGCGGCAGCGAAGTCGGACGAATTACAACAGCGCGCGGCTGACATAGCTGCTCTTACTATTCAGATCGGCGATTTGAAAGGGGAGAGAGAAGAAAGCGCAGCCAAGATCTCCGAACTGGAAGTTGAGATTTTGGAGTCGAAGGAGAGCCAAGAAAGTGCCGAGGATGGGCACAAGGAAACCCTTGGCCGTCTCCGAAAGGTGGAAGCCGAACTTGCAGAGGCTGTTGTGGCCACACAGCAAGTCCTACGTGACGCCGAAGCCCGGGATGCAGAAAGCACGAAGAAGGCCACTGACGCTGCATTGCTTCACGCTAACGCAGTCGACTTCATCAAATCTGACCTAGCCAAGGCAGCCTCCGAGATCGAGCTATTGAGGACTGAACTTGCTGCCGCCCATGCTGCCCACGAAGAAACGAAGGCAATGACCCAGGCATCCGCTGAAGTACGCGAGCAAGAGATGGAAGAAGCTGAGCAATCATATCTCTCAAAGCACATCGAATTGTCAGAGGAAATCAAGCAACTTACCGCAGAGCTTGAGGTGGGCATGACTCTCTTTATGGTTCTAAACTCCCAGTAATATTTACCTTGGACAGGCCCAGGAGGCAAAATATGAAGCCAAGGTAGATGCTGTGGAAGCCGACTATGATCGACGTCTTCAAGAAGCGTTTGAGCGCGCCAAGGCAAGTAAACCGTTTTAGCCCGCTGCATATGCTAACTCGGTGTGCAGAACGAGGCTGGGGAAGTACATGGTCAGGACCTCCTGGTCCTACGCGCCGAGTCCCAGGCAACGATTGAGCAACTTCGTGCAGCTCACCAGTCCGCCATAGATGGCCTCCAAGCAGAACATGCTGCTACCCTCGATTCTCAGTTCGGTGTCATGGAGAAGAAACTCAATTCTCAATCACTGGAGCTTCGCGCCACCCAGGATGACCTCTTGAAGGCGAAGACTTTCTTGGATACTTCACGTGCCGAGAATGAGAACTTGAGAGTACAGCTTGAGGACGCTCGTGCCGACTTTACCACAGACTCTGCCAATGCCGACCAGGGAGCCGAAATTGAGCGCCTCGTCAGGGAGATATCCACCGTCCGTGACGAGAATGTCATGCTCAATGACGTCCTGGCCGTTACAAAAGAGTCTCTCTCAGAAATGTCAACGAATCACTCCAAGGAACTTGAGGAGGCGGCACGCATTCGTGTGGAGGAAGTGATGAGACTCCGCTCTATTCACGACGGGGAGATCAGTACCCTAGCTGCCCAGAAATCCGAACTAGCATTGTCGCTCTCCGATCTAGAGGGTGAGATCGCGACGTTGAGGGCTCAACTAGCTGCTATAGAACCAGCTACGTCTCCGAGAAGCAACGGAGTTGTCCACGCGTCTGCCACGACTGTATCACGAGATGAATTGCAGAAGGTCCACGAAGCACACAACTCAAAAATGCATGACCTACAGGCCGAGCATGATCGTGTTGTTAGAGGACTGAGGATGGAAGTTGAGGCCCTCCAGGGACGATTGGATGAAGTTCAGCAAGATGTTGCCCGGAAATCGATGGAAATCCAATATCTTGAACAAGAACAAGAGGAAAGCCAAGATTCGATCACTCGGTATGTCAAGGTTTTTGGGCTGCAGAGTTTGTTCGGAGTAGTGATTGCGCTGGCCGTGATCTTTGATTTTATTTAACTGCATTGCTTCGTCTTGGCGATCTCTAGTGTACTTATCCTGCGTCATTCGTTTTTTTGATTTGATCGGGTCGTTTCCATTGGAACTAATTTATTGACCCCATCTCGCATGTTTTGCAGATTGAAGGCAGACCTAGAGGCAGCGAAATCGTCAATGCCATGATCGAATGCCCAATGGCTGCTACACCTTGCACAGTCTCACTAGCCTCGTGGATGTGGTGCGGTTTCCACTCGTCTTTCTCGTGGCTTTCATATCCATTCCAGAGCCTCATGCACTCCACCGTCGCCCAGTCTAGTTCGTGCAGGATGGTCTTTATACTCTAATTCCCTATTACATACCTACACTTAGTTATGGATTCAAGGAGACTCTAATGAGCTGATGCCTGTACTTTTGAACGCGTAATAAATGCCATGGCTGCACTCATTTTAACCTTTCTCGAGTGTTTGCCATAAACGGCAAGTGATTCAGATGTTCCTAAAAAGGCAGGAGTGCCCATTTTAGATTGCGTCGTTTTGTTTCTTTCCTTTCACCTCACCTGCACCAACGACGCGTACAGGATGGCAATTCAAAAGGAACCAGGTCAAAAGGGCGTCAACTGGTCAAACATTGCCGTTGGTATGTACACTTTTCTGGCGAACAAAGCGTTCACTCAAACGTTGTCCGACAGGTGCAATAATGAACATGGTATAGTACACTACCTTGGTAACAAAGCCGCTGACACTCACGATCCCATTCTGTTGCTATCTGCTAGTTCGTCAGTAGCTTTTCTCGTTTCTCTCTGTTTTTGTTTCTCACTTTCCCCCATACTCCTCCAGGAGGCAGGTTTTACGTGTCAGGGAACTGCGTGCATGGGAATAACCCTTTTACCTAGGTGACGACTCTAGGGCAGCCTCTGGAAGTCCTGAAAACCCAAATGGCTGCTAACCGGTCGCAGACAATGCTCCAGGCTACTCAGGCTGTATGGGCTAGAGGTGGTGTCACTGGTTTCTTTCAAGGACTTATACCATGGGTACGTCAGCGAGTACTCCTCCTTTCCGTCATTTACCTCTGTCATCTTCTAGGCATGGATAGAGGCTTCCACAAAAGGCGCCGTTTTACTGTTCACTGCTTCCGAAGTTGAGTCTAGTACTGTAGGACTGGGCATCAGCCCAGCTGCAGCCGGCCTCTTGGGTGGTATGAGTGGTGGTATTGCTCAGGCTTATGCGACTATGGGTAGGTGAACACTCATCGTTGTTGAATTGCCGACGGTGTCTCAAGGCTAACGCCTCCTACCATCTCTCATGCATTTGTGAACGTGTTCACTGATAGACTTATCTGACAGGCTTCACGACTTGCATGAAAACTGTTGAAATTACTCGACACAAAGAAGCTGCAAGCGGCATACAGCGATCGACCTTCCAAGTATTCATGGACATTTATCGCAAGGAGGGTATTCGCGGTGTCAACAAGGGTGTCAATGCAGTTGCTGTACGTCAGTGTACGAACTGGGGTTCTCGGTGCGTCACTTTCTTGAAGATGGTGCTTCATTGGTTAATGAGTTTCAGTATGGGTTTTGCCCGCTTGGCTGAGACGATGATCCGAAATGTGCGTGGCAAGGGTGAGCACGAAAAGTTGGGTGCAGCCGACCGCATTTTTGCCTCTTCAATTGGTGGTGCTTTGGCAACCTGGAATCAACCTATTGAAGTCGTTCGTGTTGAAGTACGTTGTCCTCGTGAGAGGTGGCTCCAGGAACTGACACATCACAAGATGCAATCCATGGCCAAGGCGACTGCTAATGCTAATCGCCCAGAAAAGTTGACTATGTTGAACACCTTGAGCTTCATCTACAAGGAAAACGGCATCAAGGGTCTCTACCGGGGGGTAACGCCTCGCATTGCTCTTGGCATTTGGCAGACGATTTGCATGGTTTCTTTCGCGGACAGCGTTAAAGCTTGGGTGAAGAGCCGTTAACGAACCTTGGATCGGTTAGATATCCAATCGTAGAGAAATAATATCCTTATAGCAGGATGCAGTTAATTAATACGCAGTAGACCTTTGCACTTGGAATTCTCGGTTACAGCCAAGGCGGCAGTATCGTAATAGTACCGTATGAGGCTGAGTAGTTTCAGCACGAACGTCTTCAACAAATGAGTGCACAAATCTCACCAAAGGCGCCGTTACACCCTCTGCTGGCTCTGTATCTTGTTCAGCTCACCAGAAACCCACTGCGTACGAAGGCGATAACGTCGGGTTGACATCTCTTGCGTTCAGGTTGAGGCATCCATGAACTGACACACACCACAGCAACCTTTTCTTTCCTCCAGGAGGTCATTGGCTCGATTGCAGCAGGTGTTCCACCAAAACCGACTTCCAAGAATGCCCCAACACTCTCCAAAGTCCTCGCACGGCTGCACATCGACGCCAAAGCGTTCAAAATGGCGCTATACGGTTTCTTTGTGTCTGCCCCGCTAGGCCATCTCCTCGTGGGCCTCCTCCAGAAGGCGTTTGCCGGAAAAGCTGGGCTCAAGTACAGGCTAGGACAGCTGCTGGCGAGCAATCTGCTTATTGCACCCATTCAGACTACAGGTCAGTCCGTACTGCACGTCAGAGACACGCGCTGACGGGTTGGATAGCGTTCTTGGCCTCTATGGCGGTGATTAATGGGGCCAAGACCGTCGAGGACGTTGTCCGGACTGTCAAGTCGGGCTTCTTTACGGTCATACGGGTGTGTCTGTTTTCTTGCATGCCAGGTTACTGCAGCTCTTGACGTCTTCAAAGGTGAATTGGGTCGTCTCACCCCTGTCGATGGTGGTCGCCCAGCAGTTCATCCCGGTTCAAGTAGGTGTATCGTGTTTTGACAACTGACAAAACTGAGGCGCAGCTGTAGCTCTGGGTACCCTTCTTCAACATCATCCAGTTTGCTCTCGGAGTCGGTGCCTTGTTTCGTTTCCCTTGTTTGATGTCTGATCTCTCCACTAACAGACATACTTCAACATCAATGTGAAGAGGCTACGCCTCGCCGCAGCAAAGAAGGAACAGGAACAGAAGGAGCGAGAGCGTGCCGCCGCCGCCGCCAAGGCTGAATGAGTGTCAATTAGTGTACACCAGTCTGCTCTTTAAGAATCCATACTATCATCACCTTCGTTCTATGTACGGTATGGATACCTATTGAGCGTGTTGGGTCTATCGATAAACGTCTGTTATTATCATACGTGGGTGATGGTCCGAAGGAGGTCCTTGCACGTAACGGTGTCTCGTCCGCCATGTTGACTGATCGGGCTCTCCGACAATCGTTTCAAGTCGCCAACTCGAGAGCGCGTAGGTACCAGGACGGGAAGCCCAGAGCTTTGTTTCTACCGTCGTCGATTGAAAAGGATCCAGTACGCCTCGAATGGTTAGTTTTCCCGTGTAGCACGGCGGAAGAAGATCACTGCAAGTGGATGAGCGAGAAATTGCATCAACCTAGGAAAATCACTCGCGACTGTTCCAATTGGTCTTCCGTCGTAGCACCGAGTCTGATCACATAGCGGGACGGATGACTCAATGATAGGTTCTTCAAAACAAATCTGACAGGGACGAGACAGGATCTAATATAAATTAGGCGTGGAGAGTTAGGAGAAAATAACGTGACGCACCCTTGGTTGAAGTCGTGTTCCACCACACCTTCTTGCATCGTGACGACCAAGGGATTCATCTCAGCATTCCATTCGCTGTCACGGATCGACTGCACTATCTCCATCTTCTCGCGCTGAGTTTCTGCATACATGCTCCGCTTGACTTTCGCACCCTCTACGTTCTCAATAACCTCTCGGAGGGAAGCATGTCCTGCACCAAGGTTTAAGCCTGAGAGTATGATAAAGCCCATCCTTTGCTCAGCAGGTATTTCCCAGAATACCAGAAAGTCCACAGAAAGGGGGTTGAAGAGAGGAAATATATGAGGGTGCGTAGCAGTAGGGATATGTGGATGTGATCGAGCTATGGAATTGGCGACGATCTTCCTCTTTTCTGACAAAATGAGGCACGAGAGAGCGGGATCATGCACCGAGATGTAAGAGTCGTGCTAGGAAAAAAACTTAGCAAGGGGGATAGATTGCTCGAGAGCAATACAGCTCACAGCAGAGATATGACGGCACGCGAGATCCAAGGACGGTGGATTCTCTGGCTCAATCTCGCGTCCGTTTAAAACATTGCCGAGCGTCCTCGAGACAAAGGAAGTCGTGGCTCTTAAACAGGCTGATGAATCTAGGGGGGACGCACTGACAGATATGTTAGTCAATTGCGCAGGTTGTAATGATGTACTGATTGGAATTGTTTAGCCTCAGCCAAAGTCACGCTGGGGGGACCTACGATGAAAGTTGTGCAATGGGATGGCACTTCCAAGTAGGGCTTATAGCAGTGACTTGCTTGACCTGCACAGACGTCGAAGACACATTAGATACTTCAAGGTTGACCAAAAACGTGTTCTCAGTGGAGGGGCTTGGAGTGAATGTTGCAGACAGCTCAATTAAAGGATTGACCTGATAGGCTCTCGTCACTCGAGTACAGCGGAAAGTACGACCTCTGGCCTACGGATGAGATACAATCAGAGTGTGGATCGGATCATAGGTATGATATCTACCTCTCGGTATATGAAAAGCAGGCAAAGCTGTCCAGATGCAACGATGCCAGGATGCCATGCAAGAGTGATAATGGTGCTGTCGCCTGGGTCAAGTGCCTTTTCGAGAGGCACACTAGAGGGGCACCACGTTGAAAGTTTATTCTCTGTATATAGAACTTCAGTGGAGCTGGCTGTCACCAAGACTAGAAAGTGTGAATGGTTCGTCGGGCCTGTGACTCCAAAGAGGCTTACAGGGACCGCTTTCTGATGACTGTAGCCAGATCTGATCCTCTGAATCGCTGACCAACCATATCTCGCCAATGGTTCTATGACCTACATTCGTCATCCAAAGCCTCATCGGCAGATGTTCACCTTCATTCAAAACAAGTAATTCTTCGTTTTCAAACGAGACGGCAAGCTCCTGGCTCGCCTCTTCAACGTCTGTTCTGATCAATATATCAGGAGCGTAAGTCACGGTTTGTCTTTGTTGAAGAGTGTCTTGAAGTCGTTTGCCGCGCCGTGCAAGAGATTCCGTAGTGGGAAGTAGACCAAGAAAATCATATGTGATGCTGGGGATGATCAATGAAGTGGCGTGTGATACTTTCACTGGGATCGAGACCTGAAATGAGATACGGTGAACGGCGTGAATTCCAAGGTTACAAGCCTCTGGAATGCTTACCATATGGCTTTCCTTGGCACGAAGAATGACTTCCTTCACGGGTTCAACCGTGACGTGCTCGTTGATCCACGAGGTATCATGATCCTTTGCTTCAACATCAAGCGACAAGTTCGTCAGAGTCACGTCCGTGTCTAGTAAGTTTTGCAGTGCAACATCTATCCAAAAACGTTCTAAAGGAGAGAGATCAAACCAACATCTTAGCGCAAGACTCGGCTTACCATCTATAGTGGCCCTGCCGCTCTTCTCAAGTGTCTCTTGGCCGCGAGTTCTCCAATATGTTTTCCAAATCTCCTCCCTCCTTTCCCATTCTGCCTGGTCTCCGCTCGAAGAATCCCGAGACAATCGTGCACGACTCAACGCCGGAGACGCGAACGTTATGGGCAATTTCAGATCACGAACTTCCACATCTTGGCCAGAGATCGATTTCAAATGCTACGCAAGGATCAGACACTCGGATCCCATCGCATCAATGACGCACCGAAAATGCTACCCGAAAATCTTCTAGCAACACTCTGTCTGAACTGGCACCCGTACCTTCGTCGTCCTCGTGATCATTTCCGGTAGGGAATGACGTAGAGGCGGAAGGCCGGCGTAATTGCCCAAGGAAGAATCTGACCGCCCCTTCGATATCGCCAGTGGTGTACAACAGCCTCCCTGAGATCTATGAATAACGCTGACAGAACTAAAAGTAAGTCGCCTTGCCTAGCGGATGCTCGATGCCGGATAAAACTGCATCAAACCCATTGAGCTCCGGGGAAGATCTTTGCGAGTCCCAAAAGGATGGTGACAGTGACTTTTCGGGTTGACTGCGAAAGAGTTCGTGGGCTTTTCGCAAGAAAAACATTGTCAAAGGTTTCTGACGCAGATTGATGTGACCTTTGATGATTCGAAACCAAGTAAAAACCTACAATGCCACATTTTTCGAGTCTGTTAGCAGCAAAAAGATACCACAATGCAGCCCTCCGCTTTGCATTTTTCTGAGCACTTAAAAGTGCTGCATGGGCAAGAAGTAGCGCCGCTGGTGGTTCTTCAGCCTTCAATGTCGCTGTCCCAGTCAGTGCCGTTTTACGAGGACAGAAAACTAGAAACCTACAGCTGCCGCTGCCCAAACTAGCCATCGTTCACCCTCCAAACTGTCTCCTATGAAGTCAGCCAGAGAAATCCCAGCCTCCCAGCGAACTGCACATTTCAGAGCAAGTAGTTGGACCTGAGGAGACATATCTGAGCCGGGTGGGGAGATGATAGAGATGGCATGTGATGCGTGGGCCACAACAGCAGAGGACGGTGATAAAAGCAATGGCAGAATGTCCTGACGAAATTCAGTTCATCTGAAACAATATGCAGACAGTTTGAATTACCGAGCCACCCTTGTTTTCTTTTCGCAGTGATTCCCACACACCAGTCGCAAGTTTGATATCGCCGAGGATGGTCGCAAACTCTGCGAGGCGTCGTAACTGGGAGGGAGGAGCGGCGAAGACGGTTGTACCAGACGCGGGTTGTGAAGGGTTGTAGGTATGCGACCGAGGCGGGAGAGAAGAGACGGAGAAGGAAGAAGCGTGAGTAGGAGACTGTGTAGGAGCACTTGAACCAAAAAACTTGCGGGTGGAAGAGAAGAGACGGGACGGCAAGCGTCTGCTAGATGAATATGCTTCATTCCATTCAATGACGCACTTTTCCATCCAGGGCACAAGGCTCATGACGACAAACTCTCGCGTGAAACGCGCCAGTTGTTGAATATCTGGTTCTGACAGCTTCAAGGAATTTGGTGGGACGCGGTGGGACGCGGTGGGGTGGTTGTGTTGGGCTGGGAAACCGTTTTCAGAGAAAGGTGGAGGAAGACGAAGCGGGAGGGGTGGGACTGGGACGGGAGGGGGAGGCGGCGTTGGAAGGGAGAGGGGAAGGATGTATGCATGCAAGCCAAACTGTTTTTTGACGGCATTGAAGAGGGCTCCAGCCCTAGGGAAAGAGTGAATGAGTGGCAACAGGAGTAGAATGGAATGACGCACTCCTCTTCTGACAGGGGAGAGCCAGCTGGATGCACGATCAGAGTGTAGAGGAGGCGGGTTGTGTCGACCCACGATGGAAACTCAGAAGCGCGAGCGTGTAGCGCAGTGATGGCTTGTAGTGGGTTTGGGGCTATAGTGGATACAGCTAGGATGACTGGCAGGGATGTGAGTGAGAGAGGAGTTAAGAGGAGACGGAACAGACTCGAGACAGGATGGTTCCAGCCCTCATGTTTCGAGGGTAGGTGGTCGCCTTCGGCACAACGGGCGAGTTCATCCCACCAGGGAGTACGAGACGCGTGGTGATCCGGGTTGTCGTCCAGCTCCTTGAGCCAGAGAGGGCATTGCTTGGCGACTCGGTCGCCAATCCAGTCGATGGTCCTGGCGGCGCGCTTCTGGTCGTCCTCGAGACAGGCGTGCTCTGTTTCTGCGAGATCGGAGAATCTGAGGGAAAAGGACGGATGAGAGACGGTTGCGAGGGATGTGGTGCGCGTGGTGACTGAGCCGAGTGTGAGCAGAGAGTGCAAGACAGGAGGCGGGACAAACCTTGAGGAAGCGGGGAGAAGGACTGGAGAATGTCATCGAGGGGCGGGAGGGAGGCGTCGTGGAGGAGATGAACGAGGTCCGGAGATGGCAGCAGACAGACGTGTGGGCTGAGGGAGGCGGGCAACGCAGGACTCATCTTATCCTGCGAGGAGGAGGACATGTATATTATTTTTCACACGATATAATTACACATAAATAAGTCAGAATCCACCGAAACCACCGCCGACGATGTCACCGAGTAAGAGACCGCCAGCGAGACCGCCGAGCAGGAGGGCGGCGGTGTTGTCGAATCCCGCCCCCTGCGCTCTCCCCATCCCGTCGTATCCCGGGTGTGGCCCATAGCTTGGATGGTACGGTGCATATCCGCCGTGTGCTCGCATGTAAGCTTCCCGCTCTTCTCGTTGTCGTGCTCGCGCCTGCCTTGTCTGCTCTTCCGCTCGTGCAGCCTGCTCTGCTCTGATGCGCCTTTGCTCTTCACGCTCCTCCTTGGTGCCGATCGCCTTGTCCTTGAGCCTGCCAAACACGCCACGCTTGTGCTCCGGAGGCGAACTCGGCCCAGCGACGGGGTCAGGCTGTGCAGCGCCCTTGGACGAGTCGGACTTTTTGGCACTGGACGAGGGCTGTCCGGCGGTGGCGGAATCGTACGAGGGCGGGTCGTCTGCGTGGTTGTCTGGGTCGAGATCTGGGTGTTCGCTCAGAAACTGATCGTCCTCATAGGGGTGGACCCAGATGGCACGGGGAGGGTTTACGCGGGTGTCCACCTAGAAATGATTTGTACTGGCTAGTAAATGTGCAAGAACTAGACGCACCCAGAACGGATGGTTGTAGTTTGTGTCGTGCTGCTGTATCCAACCGTCTGGCAAAGACATGATATGATGATGATGGGATGATATGTCGGAGTTTTGAATGCGTTCATAAAGTGGGGTATCCCTAAAAAGGCAGTGCCCCTAAATACAATT
Source organism: Phylloporus aff. rhodophaeus (assembly GCA_038094475.1). NCBI lineage: Eukaryota > Fungi > Basidiomycota > Agaricomycetes > Boletales > Boletaceae > Phylloporus > Phylloporus aff. rhodophaeus. The sequence continues at coordinate 112,554 of JBBPUD010000002.1, read as the reverse complement.
CATACAGCAGGTCTCCGCAACACCCGAATAGTTTCCTGTATCTTCGCCATCTTTTCGTCCAGCGTCATCTAGTGCAGTACCAGTCATCGCATGGTACCAGACAGAGCGAATCACATACCTCGGAGAACAGGTGCATCGCCCTCCGCCGTTCCTCTGTCGCTGCCTCCTGCTGTGCGATCGCATCCACAAAATGACGCAGCTCTTCCCGCCCATCGCCACCCACCAGCCTCACCCTTCTCCCGATGCCCCACTCGCCCACCTTCCTGTGGTTCTTGTGCATCTTCAGTCCAGCCTCTGCCCCGCCCCATCCGCTGTCCCTGCCGCGCGATGACAGCGTCGCATCCGACACTGCACGATCAGTAGCCACACCCGTCTGACTCCCAGCCCAGCCCAGCCTATCCGGTTCCCACGCACCCCTCTGACTGGCAGCCCAATCACCCCGATCAGGTTGGCCCCACCCATTGTAGTCCCGAGCCTGCTCGGATGTCCTCCATCCCCCCAGCATCTTTAACACCTCATCCGCAGTCCTCCATCCTCCGTCGCCCTCCATCTGATCTAGAAACTCCTCCAGTCGGAGCACCTCCCCCTTTGCAGCTGCATCAATTCCGCGCTGCCAGAACGGTACCAGATCGAAGACTTGATCGACATGCGCATGCATCTCCCATTGGCGTAGACCCTCTGACGTAAGAGGTGCATGGGCGATCCTGTCCCTGCCCTCATCCACGTTCTGCATGTCATTTCCCGCCATGTGTGACCCCTCTTTTCCGTTCCAGACACATTCCTTTTCATTTTCCACAGAAATTGGCTCGTGGCTGGCACCAGCGGGTCGTTCGTGATGCAGGGCAGCCGTGTAACTCGGAAAGCACGCCTGCCCTCTATCAACGGTTACAGGACTGGTAGTGCAGACCCATCCCCGACCTGTCGTCGTAGTACATCGTAGTCGGTCAAAACACATGAACAGCGGCCACTCACGTTGACGTTTCTCAGACTGCCCTCGTTTGACAGAGGTGGAGGTGGGCATCAAGTCTGCATGAGCAACTTCTCTCGCAACCCCATATATGTTCGACACAGCCACCACTTGATGAATACGTGATGGTCAAGTGATGGTCCACCACACCCACACACATTCGTCACCACCCAGTAGTACAAGGCTGGACAATTGGATTCAGATCGGCCTTGTTAGGTAAAATACTTCAACCAAACCCGAGGAGTACTCGACGATGAACTTCGCGTTATCTACTAGAGCATCCGTCCCACCCAAACGCCTTGTACATGCTTCCACACAATACAATACGATTACAAGTTGGGATGGCCCGGACAGAGGATTAACCCACGTTCCGTTGGGCTATAGAGTGGCTGGCGTGGGTGAAATCACCAGGTTTTCCATTGCTCACATACTGCGGGCCAGCGCATAAACATTTAATTACTTTAAACGTGTGGGCACTCACAGCCAATCTGAAAACACGAGGCAGTACTTTCCGCCTCCAGCCAAGCCAGGGAAAAATTAAACGCATAACGCTCTACGTCATCTATGAGAAGGGTATATCCTTGCTTATACAGGTCGTCTGGTATGTGCACCCACGAAATCGTTAGTGTGATAGCCGTATTATAATTCGATGAGTTAGCAAGGAATGTTGGAAGTGGTGAGCCACTTGGCCCGTCGGCAACGAGCTAGGACATGTTAGTACGTCACAAGCCTCCATAAAATAACTCGGACACACCTTCGCTATAGTTTGCAAGATCGAGGCAAGTCCATAACCAGCAACACCGTTCAATAACATTCCAAACAGAAATCCCCGATAAATGGCCGAAAGAGGTGTTGGAAATCCTGTTCCGAGAAAAAAGAGCCATAGAGATGACATAGTGGTGCAAACGAAGCTCTAGGCCTAGGCCACCCATGACATACCACCCCAAGTAAGAAGGCAAACAACTAGTCTTTCGGATAATAGTGATCAGTGCGGCAAGACCACCATGATATCTTGTGCCGTAAGGTGCTCGATAGGGATTTTCGCCATCGTAAGGTTCGTGAGAACACTACGACGTGAGATACCGGGGCATTTGCGAAAAAAAAAAAAAGGTAACATGAAACGAACAGCAACCGTAACAGACAAAGAGTGCCGCAACGCCTCGAAAGCCACATTCAAAGGTGGTGGCATCGCCTGCAGCTGCGAGAACAGGGTAACATCCCCAAATCCAATGAAACCAGGCATCAATAAAGTACGATAACTTCTGGTCAGAGAATACGACACATATATCTAGAATGTTGAAGACCACGGACGTAAGCCCAGATGCGGTGAGAGACAAGAAGTTGGAAAATTTTCCAACTAGCTGAACAGATGTACAATCTCCAGTGGAGTCGCTGATGAAACTGCCGCCAGCACACCGCGTGAGTTATGGTTCCGAATAATGCAACCAGACTCACGCCTGGATTGCAGAAGAGCAAATAAAGCTATCATCCCTGTGTATTTTCTGCGCATCCCCACTGCCAACCAGAAGCAGTACAAAGCCGAGCTCAATGTTTCCAACGAGACGGGAATTCTGGAGCACAACAAAGCCACGCTGGGAGACACCGGAGGTCGAGAGAGAAATTCGTGAAAGGAGCACATAACTTCCCATCAAGACTGTCCAGAAAACAGACGCGCAACCAACAAGCGAGGAACTGGGGTGAGGAACTACTGGGTGCGGGTAAAAGAAAGCAAAGCCGACAATGTAGACTGCAGCGAGCAGAATGAATAACCAGCGTGCCGTGAATGGACGCGTAAGTCACAGCGTCGCAGGCTCGAATTGAACGGTATTACCTCGCAAACTGTATGTGCGACCAAGGAATGAGATGGGGCCTGGGATATAAACGCTAAAGCAACGAGAAACCACTTGACTCACCTGGGAGTTCTATCACAGGCCCAGGTCCTCTGACATAGACGTAGATGCTCTGGAGGGATCGATGCAGGCGAGGCCATCTGGATACCACTATGCATGGAAGCCCGCAAAGCTGTGGGAGGTGAGATTATCATTCTCCGGCTCTGTTTTTGGGGGCACGACCTCGGCCGTGTGGCTCACAGGTGTAGACAGTGAAGAGGTAGAGAGATGGGATGGGGTGTGCTCACGATGCATGTTTTTAGGAATTCAGCGCTCCTGTGATGCTGGCTATAATAATGATTTCCGTGTACTTGTATTTGGCACAAGCGACTTGTACTACGACGCTGACAATGTAAATGCCAATCTCGCGCCGGATAATATTCCGTGCTCAATTGAGCCCTTACAGTTTGCCAACTACACAAGAATCAGGACACACCAAGACCAGCAAGTGGAGTAAGTGCTTACTGTAATCATAAACAAACCGGACGTGAATGGGCCCGTCCTGCTTGTCAGACGACGTGAAGGTAGTGTGTCTGACATATCGCCTTTCTCCCTTCACTATTGCAAAACCCCATGTCTAGTCCTTAGGGTGAGATAGGCCAGCCAATAATAACAAAGTGACTACCTGTAGCGCTCTCCAGGTGTACTTGCTCTTCTCGGGAGTGCTCCAGGAATCAGTGTAAACGATGCCATGGTCAATGGTATCTTGTGTCCAGCCTGTCTTCAAGAAGTCCTCTGTCACCTCATCTACGGGTATCCTGCGCGACTTTTCAATTACGGGACCAAAGATATCGTCGTACCCATCACGCTCATGCCAGTCCAGAGTCCGGTTTTCACTGTCAACAGTGATGCCTCCGGAGAGCTTCTGGTCGATATCGATGTGCTCGATGCCTGCTTGATCTGTGGTATGTTTTACCCAGAGGGTAAGGGTAAACGCGGCAATTGCACGTCGCGTGAGCCAGGACAAGCCTTGCAGGCGGAGAATCTCGTCCATGCCATCGCTGAGGGCCTTGTTCTGCTGAGGAGTTAGCAATGATGGCGAAGCGCACAAGGAGGGCTGCAGACCATGACAAACTTGCCGCTCATGGCTTTGGTAGTGACTTCTGCTGGGGCTGCCATGACAAGAGTCGGAAAGAGTCGCTCGAAAAGTAACGACCAAGTTTTATAGCTGTTACTAACTCCCTTTGGGTTCAAATACAGTCACCACTCTCCATACTGCATCCTTTCCCCGCTCCCAAGCCTGTGGTCCTCGCGCTTCGCTGCCCCCAAACTCTACCATGAGTCCGTGCTGCGACCACTCACACCAGATGTGGATGGACCCGCTTGATGGACCCGCACCTCCACCTTTTCTGCTTGGCTCCCCTAGCCACTCGACAAACTCCTTCCCTGTGCTGCCTTTTGCAATCGTGATCTCACGTGAACTCGCTCCTGCCAAGTGCAGCTCAAGTGGTAGGCACGAGTACGCGGAAAAGGGAGGCACCGTGGATCTGGCGGGCTCATTCACGCTGGGGACATTGTAGATGTCTACCGCATCCAACTGCAAATCATCGTCTCTGAGTTGCTCGCGTCTCAAGCCGTTCGCTGGCTTGTACCCGTTCCGAGGCGAGAACTGAAAGCTGATGCCGAGCGACAAGTAGTTGAAGTAGACGATGTCAATGTAAGATTTGATGTCTGGGATGGGAGTGCCATCAGACAGCGTGCTGAGGTAGTGAGCAATGCCAGGCGCAGAGGGTGGCTTGCCAATGAGATCGTTGATGTTCATGTGTTTCAAGCTCCGATAGGACCTCCTCACCGTCGTCCTCACCGTCGAGCACCATGGTCCGCCCCCTACCGAAACTCGAACCGGACGATAATGCGGCCAGATCGGCCTTGCTGTCGACCTACAACCCCCTCCGCATCGTCGTCTCCATCCTCCACAGATGTGTCGCGTACCTGTTTCCAAGTCCAAGCACCTCCTTTAGGATCGCCTCCCATATCGTGCCTCTGCTTGTCTGTCTCTCCCTGGTCCCGCTCGTGCTCTTCTTTTCCCTCTTCTCTGGTTGGTATATTTGGAGAAATATACCAGTCGCTTGGCAAGTGCCTATCTACCTCCAATACGGGTCTGTCCTCCTCCTCTCTCTCTCTCCTGGCCCTACTCACCCTATTGCAGCGATGGCCCCTCGCCCTATGCAGAGTTATTGTTACCCCCCCTCTCTACTGCTCAACCGTACGACATTTCCCTGCAACTGGTTCTCCCAGCGTCCGAGGCAAACTTCGCACTCGGCAACTTCATGGCTACCCTCTCACTTTCCACGCCTTCCAATAAGACCCTCGTGATAGTGAGCAGACCAGTACGATCGTTCCTCGATTTTTTTTCCTCTTCTTATCACGTCCCAGTCTATCGCACTCCCTCCCAGGCGTTCTACCTTCTCGTTCTCTTCCATTCCAAGGCTTATTGATCTGGATGTCCCCCTACTTTTTTCCTATATCCCTGGGACTTCAAATGTGAATGCAAGAGTCGACCTTGGCCGCAGGGATGGTTGGAAAAGTTTGGGTAATGGTGAGGGCCGCGAGTTGAGTGTCTGGGATGCTGTCCTCAAGGGTACTGTCAGGCGCCATGGGATTCGGTAAGTCCTCATATTTCCTCGATCCGAGGCTGTCTGCCGACTCCTTCCTTCGACAGGGGTCTTGTTTCCCGCTTTCCCATCGCGTTTGCCGTCGCAGCTTCCGCTACTTTCTTCTCCCTTTCTGTCATCCTCCTAGCCACATGTATCCTGCCCGCAATTCACTGGAGCGCTACCTTGGACGAAACACCTAACGTGTCTGAACCTAGGGAAGATAGACCTGTTCGCACCCGAAAACGTCCACGCAGAAATGTCACAGGCGAAGGTCGTGGTCCAAGTACGGTCTGTTTTCAGACTGTTCGCTTTCATGATCCTTAGTCACACCATTTACAGGTCTACAAATCCGAGGACACGCCTCCTGATATTCCTCCTGGCCGTGCTTCCGATGACTTTCCTTTGAAACGACGACGCTCACGCATGTCTGATGCTCACTTAGACTCTGAAAACTAGATTTTATTTGGATGATTATCCATTGGTCCCCGCAGGTGCTAATTACAGAGCTGCGTGTTGTGTTTTTACCGATTAGGCACGAATTAATGTTTGCTGTTGGTCTCCTCGCCCCCTGGCAACGGATAAGCTTCGCGTGCACTCCTAATTTCACAACATAGCCCGTCGCAAGCCGAGTAGGCAAGTCTTCTCATTCTGGCTCTCCCATGAACTTGCGATGGTACAGCGCGCAAGGAAATATATACCTCCAGTGTCTGCCATCATCAGAAGTGACTCAGCTCCCGCTCGACAATATCTATCAACATGATGAGGTTATTCTATCAAAGATTACATTCATGGTTGTAAGCCGTTCCCCATGCGGATAAACGTTTATCACATGCTATCCTACACAACACTATGTTGCTTGCAGCTGATCATCAGCTCATTCCGGTTTAGATGTTTCCACTAAGTTACTTCCCTCTGCTCTGGGCCTGTCTTCTGTGGGGGATTTCGACAGGTCGCTTGTACCACCTTTTCCTCCAAGACTCCTCACCATATCTGCCGCCTCATCACCGTCGAGACCAAGATCCTCGACCAACTGTCTTAAGTCGTCGTCCGTGACTCTGACCCCCTGTAGTCCAAAGCCTTCGAGCTCTGTGCTGATATCGAAATCGATTCGCTTGTTCACCGGTTTCAACGGGGTGCCAGGGTCTTGAGGAAAGTACTTGGGCCTGTGATGCTCTGGGGTCATCTGAGACACAGGAACCGCTCCTGGAACGCCAACTGGTTTCACGACCGGGGCAGGGCGGTCTTCATCGACATCCGTATTCCAGCTTTCTTTCAACCGCAAAAAGATATCTAGCTCGTCATATTCGACAGCTTCTTCACTGCGTGGCTGTCAGCAACATGGACAGCACAGTGGCGAGAATGGGGCAAACAATGCATCAAAGTCCTGTGTATGCGATAGTCGGATCATGTGTACTACAGGAGGGTAGTGTACGCACACCTGGATATCTGCCTCCGACGAGGATACCAGGTAACTGCTGTTTATCTGCGCCAAGTCAGATCCGAAACACCACGTTCGACGTCACGGACCGAGTGGCGCCTTTCTTCTCCACAAGCGTTTGGCATCCTCGTCTGAAGCCAAGTCGTAAGATGTAAACGGGATCTTCTTGGTTTGTAAAATTCGCAAGATGTATTCTGCAGAAACGACGGGTGGTGTACAGTTGCCCTTCAATCAAGCTGCGGCGACTAACCTTGACGCTTCCGGAGAACGGGCTGGGAGGCGATGGTGGTGAGGAACACTTGGATTGGTGGTGAAGGCATCAGTGCTAGATCAAGACAACCGTGGGCATCCGAGTCAAGACTCTTACTTCTACTACCTGCATTCAGCGATATCAATGACTTTGTCGGTGCTAATCGTCTGTTTGGGCAACATCTGCCGTTCTCCAATGGGGGAAGCAGTCCTCAGATATGAAGCTACGAAGCGGGGAATCGACATCCAAGTCGACAGTGCGGGCACTGGCGCATACCACGTTGGCGAGGACCCTGATGACAGGTATACACTTTCAGCTGTTTAAACGTCCTTCGATGATTCCTATCAACCGTTTGGCGTTGCAGGACTATCTTGACATGTAAAAAAGTGAGCGTTCTAGTCTGCGAGTAACTACAGAAACCCGGATTTACTTGTGCCCTATTCAGCATAACATACCGATCAATCACCATGGGCGACAAGTGGAGGAGGCAGACTTCAACAGGTTCCAATACATTCTTGCTGCAGACGGGTCGAACCTCCGCGATTTGTTGGCAAAGAAACCGAAGGAAGGAAAGGCCATCGTACGTCTCTGGGGGTCATACCTAGATGATAAGCCCATCTCGGACCCTTATTACGGGGGTATTGTAAGTGGCTTGCTGCAATTCAAGTCAAGAATTGATGTATTTCGGCATCACACAGGCAGGATTTGAGCGGTGCTTTGAAGAGTGTACAAAGTTCTCAAAGGCATTCCTCGACACAGTGGTCAATAGAAACTAAATGTCCATGGTTCTGTTGAACAATGTAGGGTACAACCGTTGATTCACCATCCGCGGTAGGATATGAACAGATCAGCTTAAGGTGGGCATGTTCACTGATGCACGGTTGCCTATGGCATCTTCCGCTCTCCAAAGGCTTGTTGTGGTCTAGTGTGGGTTATTAGCCTCGCAAGAAATGTCCTTCGACTGTGAATGCCCACCTTGTTCTGCGTATAGAAGTTGATCCCACTACGCACATTTTGTCAATTGGACGTCAAATAACAAGTACTGGTAAAGGCAGAGCTTACCTCTTGCCATAGAATCCGATGTCACCCAAGGAGCTTCCTTTGTTACCACTCCAAGCGAACATCGGAAGGGGAACCGGGATAGGCACATTGATGCCTATCTGACCAACGTTCACTTCGGCCTCAAATTTGCGTGCTGTTGCACCAGACTGCGTAAAAATAACGGCGCCATTACCATAGGTGTTTGCATTAATGATATCAAGAGCGTCATCCAATGTGTCGGCAGAGACGACCGTGAGCGCAGGACCAAAAATTTCCTCGCTTCAGGAGATGTAAGACAGTGTACGTCAGACAAAAAAACAAGAACACTGACCGATAGCACCGCATAGTAGTTGTAGCTTCTACAATAGTAGGGCCAACAAAATTCCCATTGGGATAACCTGGTACAGTGACACCTCGTCCGTCAAGATGAATATATCCACCCTCTTCTGCCGCGGAAGCCACAATTTTTTCTACGCGGCTCTTAGCAGCAGGCGAGATTAGAGGGCCACTGTGCAGAAATCAAACACGAAACTTAGATTGAGCAGGATTGGGTCTTACGTACAAGTCTGCACCACTTTCAAACCCTCCGTTAACTTGAAGTTTTCTGGCGCGTTCGACAAGCTCAGGGAGCCAAGACTGCGTAGCCCCAACCAGGACGACTAAGATACATTCCTTCTAGTTCTGGCGCATGAATTTTTCTACGGAAACGCTCACCTACAGAGACGGCCATACATCTCTGACCAGCGGCTGATTGACAAAGTTCACCAACTATGAAGTCAAGACTAAAAGCGACTTACCACCGAAAGCCGCCCCGATGATTGAATTCAAAGCGAGATTCTTATTTGCTATTCATAACATTAAGTAACGGTATAGTGGCCAATAGTATGCGCCTACCATCGGGCATCAATACCGCATGGTTTTTAGCACCCATGTTCGCCTAGGAAGGATAAATCATGCAGATCATCCACTCGGTCAAGCGGCAAACTTACCTGAACACGCTTGCCATTTCCGGTGCCTCTGATATCAGGTCAGCGCGATAATGGTGCTTGACAAATCCTCTCACTTACCTTTCGTATATATGCCGACCGGCACGATCGCCACCAACAAAACTTATAGCCTTAATCGCGGGGTGATCACAAATTGCGTTAACGGTAGGAACAGTTCCGTGCACCACATTGAGGACGCCAGGAGGCAGACCTACCACAACATGTTAGCAGGCACATGATAGTGTAGCTCAATACTATGCACCTGAACGTTCACACAATTCGGCAATGATCATAGCTGCACCAGGGTCACGTTCTGAAGGCTTCAGGATAAGCGTGTTTCCCGTGACGGCGGCCATTGGGATGGTCCAAAGCGGAATCATCCTAAACGAGAATGAACAGCGGAACATCCGATAGGATAATGTTACACACGCAGGAAAGTTGAATGGAGCAATACTTGAGTGTGGAAACATGAGGGTACAAATATAACAATAGGCAACACAACGCTGACCTTGCACAAACACCCAAAGGCACTCTACGAACCTCGGTATCCATATCTTTGCTGACTGTAGAGAATAAGCCATAATCACGGCGGAAAATATCGTGCAACCTTCTATTTTATCGCCAAGCAATGTCGAAGTTATCCCAATCGCGGTTTCGACTACCTGGAGTCCACGGAGGACGTCACCGTGTGCGTCTGAATGTACCGATTAAAAGTTGCTCCATGCGCTCATGAAGACCAACCTGCTAAAGTCTTTCCTTGTTCCAACACGATACTAGCGGCCAGGACATCTGAATTTTGGCGGATCTGATTTTGTAATCTAACAAAGGAAATGATGAGAGGAAATGAAACGGAAGGGTAGGGTAACAAACTCGATGGCAAAACGCTGACGGGACAAAACGCTCTGTCTGCTCCACGTCTTGTAAGCTTGAGAAGCGGCATCAACCGCTTGATCAAACTCAGTGGAAGTAGTCTCAGGGACACGGGTGAGCAATGTTTGTGTAGACTAACACAACAAAAGGTTCACAAGGAAAAAACACAAATAAATGGGTGCCATACCGGATCAACAACATCATGCCATGCGGATGCCTTGCTCTCGAGGAACTGACCGCCAATGTAATTCTTGGTGTTTCCACCCATTGCATGCGTGCCCTTCCACTCCGCAGACAACTTCTCGGCCCACGGACGAGCTGAATGACTCAAACCTGAGAGGGTCACATACGCACGGCGAGGTACGACTGTGCGCGAAGCAAATGACATGGTAGTTCAAGAGAGAACACATGAACCCGAATCCGGATCATATCTGGTCAGGTCACGTGGTGCTATTTTCACGGACAGCAAGTTGTGCGGCCTGTTGGAGACAACGATGAACCCAACAGCGACTGCGAACGGCTTGCCCACAGATCATTTCCCGGTCCACAGTCATGGACTTCAAATGCACCACCAGTCACCGAACCGCGACCACTGGCCCCAGATGTTGCCTCAAAATCAGCCCCAGCAATTTCATGCGCCATGGCAGCAGCCTCAGCTTCCATCTGCACCACCGATACAGACCCAGGGCTATTCGAATGTCTCCCAATATTTTCAAAATCACAACTCCCCTCATTTAGATTTCTCTTCCATTATTCCCCAGCAGGTTATGCAAGATCTTTTACGCCTGAGTACGCCTGTCGGCTCATCCCCAAACGACGACACCATTCTTGCCCAAGCACTCTACGAAAGTAAACAGGCTGGTAAGACTTACAGACAAGCCCTGGAGGGTCTTCACGGGGTGCGTTTACCTACATCCTATATTCCTTTTCCACTTACTTTCTGCCAAGGTTAATAATCATGCTGCAAACCTTTGGAAGGACTATTACTTGGACCACCACGATCGCTTTGATGTCCTTGTCTCCCGATTGTCGGAACAACCAAAAACTGTCAAAAAGCCCATCGTTGTGAACAAGTCTCCTCCTGCCAAAGACGTCGTCGAGGGCTCGTCCCTCCAAGTCGCACGAAAACGACCCCTCTCCCCCCTTCCCGTTTCTCCACGCCAAGCTATTAAAAAGAAGGGACGTGCATCCGTCCCCTCACAAGCCTCGCGGCATAAACGCGCTACTCCTCAAGCTTCCACCGCTGCACCGTCAGCCCTTACTCGTCCCCCTAAGCGCCCAAGGGCCACTTTCAACAGCCTTTCCGCACCTTTACCTTCCAATGATGTCCCAAACTTAATGCCGCCCCAAGCCGACATCCCTCTACCAGATCCCCCATCGCGATCACCAACACCTCCTGTCGTTGTACAAGTTGGTACCAACGGGAATAAATATACAAAGGAAGATCGTGAATACTTCCTCAAGTTCCTCGTATGGCGACTGAAGCAAGATCCTAAACTGACTAAGAAGGAGCTCTGTGAGCTACTCCACGAAAAGGTGGATGTTGATGCATTTCTGATCCTCCATCTCTGACGAAGTGGGTCAGGCACCCCACCATAGCGTCACGTCTTGGGCTTCGCATTGGCATCAACGCCACGACATTGCCGACAAGATCCTCGCTACGTATAATGACAGCTCCAAGGACGATGCAGAAGACGACGAAGACCAGCAGAACGAGGAAGAGGAAGTAGAAGTAGAAGAGGAAATGAAACATGATGAAGATGACGATGCTCAATCTGCCATGTCAGCAAATGAAAGTTCACGCGACCAGAGAGGCATCCCCCGTTCTGAAGGAAGATTCCCAGATTCCGTCGATTTCGACGCCGATACAGAAGAAGACGAACGTGATATGGGAGAGTTTGGTTCGTCGTTTACACGTGGAGATTGGTGCACCCTGGCGAGGTTCATTGCGAAAAATCACTGGGACGAGATGTTGCCTAAAGAGCGATGGCAAGCTTTTACCGATACTGTACGTGATCATTTCCCTATATTGCAATGTTCTACTGATTTCTTCGCAGCACGGTACTAAACGATCCGCCAAGTCATGGGCTGAATTTTATCGTAGAAATGAAGCTGGTGCGATCCTAATATTTTGTAATACTCTTGTTCTGCTTGCTAACTGGGACGCCATAGCGATCTTGAGGTTGTCTAGAAAGTACTCACGTACCTCCAAGAGAGATAGTAATAGTCGGCGTGGGCGATCATCGCGAAACAAACGAGAAGCTTCGTCGGACCTTGACTTGGACGAGGATGGGGAGTATGAGACTGATCATGGGGATGATTGAGCCTGAACTACCCTTTTACTTGTGGATTGCTACTTTATTGAGCTGCGCGTAATACCTCTTGTCTGCCGAGGCACGTGGTCCCGACTGCTTTTTTGCCAACCACCTCTCACTTTTATCCGACGCCCAATTCCCTGTACACATCTGAAAGCTCACGATCAACGATGGATGAGGAATACGATGTGATTCAAATCCAAGATCTGATGGCTGGTTGACTCGTTTTGCTGACCTGTCACCCAGGTCATCGTTCTTGGCACAGGTCTGACAGAGTGTATTCTGTCGGGTCTACTATCAGTTGAGGGAAAGAAGGTCCTCCATATTGATAGAAACGACTATTACGGTGGTGATAGCGCCAGTCTGAACTTGACGCAGGCAAGTTATGCGCCAGCTTTACCATTGCTCCCCACAGCTACTCATACACATCTAGCTCTATCGCAAATTCAGGCCTGACCAGACACCACCTGCAGATCTTGGCCGTGATCGCGACTATGCCGTTGATCTGATACCCAAGTTCATTATCGCCTCAGGCGAACTGACAAGGATCCTCGTGCACACTGATGTGACACGCTATCTGGAGTTCAAACAGATCGCGGGGAGCTTTGTTTATCGCGATGGTAAAATCTCCAAAGTCCCAAGCACTGAGTTGGAAGCTGTAAAGAGTCCTCTGATGGGCCTGTTCGAGAAACGTCGTGCTAAGAAGTTCTTTGAATTCCTGCAAGGCTGGAAGGATGATGACCCAGCAACGCATCAGAGTCAGTACTTGGTTTAATTGGATACAACAAGCTGAGCATGTCGCACTAGGCATTAACCTCGACAAGGATTCCATGAAGACGGTGTATGAAAAGTTTGGTCTTGAGCCTGGTACCCAGGACTTCATCGGTCATGCTATGGCGCTTTACCTTGATGACGAGTAGGCATATCTTTATGATACGAAGACAATATGGTGACACCTCCCCAGTTATATCACAAAGCCTGCCCGCCCCGCCTACGATCGGATCATCCTTTACACTTCTTCGATGGCTCGCTATGGCAAATCGCCTTACATTTACCCACTATATGGTCTAGGAGAGCTTCCTCAGTCCTTCGCGCGTCTATCTGCTATTTACGGTGGAACCTATATGCTTGACAAACCGGTCGATGAAATTGTGACCGACGAGAATGGTCAATTTGTTGGTGTATGCAGTGGAAACGAGATCGTCAAAGCCAAGCAAGTTATCGGGGACCCCAGCTACTTTGGTGCGGGTAAAGTGGCCGACAGTGGCAAACTACGCGTCGTCGAAAATGGTCAGGTTGTTCGAGCAATCTGTATCCTGAAGCACCCGATTCCTGGTACCGATGACAGTGACAGTGTCCAAATCATCATCCCTCAAAACCAGGTGAACAGGCGAAACGGCACGTGTCAGTTGTTACAGTTCTGGATCACCTAGCTCATCTTGCTGCAGATATCTACATTGCTATGGTCTCATCTACGCACAACGTCTGCGCCAAGGATGTTTATGTTGCCATTGTTAGTACCCTTGTGGAGACAAATAAGCCGGAAAACGAAATTCTTCCCGGGCTTCAGCTCCTTGGGCCTATCTATGACAAGTAAGCTCTTACTCCTTGAGAAGGGACGACGCTGATCGCGTTGTTGTTACAGGTTCGTGACTGTAAGCCCGCTCTACACACCTGTATCCCTGGGGGAGGGCGACAACATATTCATCACTCGCTCTTACGATGCGACCTCTCACTTCGAAACAGTCGTCGACGATGTCCAGGATGTCTGGAAGCGTGTTACCGGCACGGACCTCGTCCTCAAGAAACGGGAAGTAGAGGTCGAGAAGTAGTTGCCCCAGCAGTAGATTTTGCAGAGTGCATGCTACAGCACTGTACCCTTATGAAGCCATTTGAACTGTATACACTACTTATAAGTCGTCATTACGGTCAGTGGAAGCCATCGAAAAACACATCCATGTCGAATTCCGGAACTTGAACGTCATGCCGTGCTGATTTTATCAGGCTTCCTAACCCTGCTTTGTGAGCTGCGACATCACTTTCCTCCCTAATGGTCTCCTGTACCACATCCCGCGGAGAGAGTTCAGAGGATCGTCTTGGTGGTGACTTGGACTCGACATCCATATCAATCAAGATAGAGGACCTTCTGCGTGAAAATGAACTAGTAGCTGATGCCCGACGTGGCGAGACCGGGCTTGGTGGTAGCTGCATTTCAGTCGCATCAGGTCGCACACCAGTGGTTGGCCGCTCAAAAGACCATGAACGGACAAGGTAAAGTGCCAGAGCGTGACAGCCTACATAAGCTTCATGTAGGTCATGCAACGCCAGAATAAGATAGACATCACTCACCCATCCGGCAGAACACCCGCGCGCATTGAAGGATAAAATTAAACTCTCTCCTTCCAGAGATCTCGCTCGTTCCCACAGTAGTTTGCAGCGTTTTGGAGCGCAACTGCGAGAACAAGAGCGCAAGACTTGGGTCATCAAAATGTGGTTCACCAATTTCAAGGTTTTGCATTCCTAAGGCATCAGCAAGGTCTCGCAAAGGTGTCTACGTGGGGGTAAGGAGGTCATCGATGTGTGGGCTTATAACTTACCAATAGTATTCTCACAGACAAATCTCTGCGCCGCAGCAGCCAAAACGCCCAGCTTCCCAGCCACCTGTTCCCTTCACGAAAAGCCGTAGGTAATACCGTGTTATTCAGTATATCGCATAATACCTGTCCGTCGTTGCCTTCGATTACCCGTGCTAAGGCTACAGCAAGCTGGAAGTCCGATAGTTGCTTCAGACAGACATTTACTGCATCTTTGAGGCTTCCCCCAAGAAGGAAAAAGGCAGCAGCATATTCTGACCACGAGATGTCAGCAGGGCGTTGTGACTATATCCATCTACTAACCAAATCGCTGTTTGCTCAACAGCACATAAGCATTTTTCAGGGCTGCCGTCTTCCAGCGAGGCTGTGAAAAGTCGTTGGCCAGAAATTTGAGCATTATTGTTTGCTCCTTATGCCAGGCTGCTTGACGCCATAGTCCATGCACCAATTTTACTTTCCCCAGTGCAAAGTAGAAGAGCGAACATGAGGTAGGATCTCGATTGCCACCCACCATGTATTCGTTTCGAGCAATGATTTCCATGTGGGATCTCTGACAATCGCATTATCGTAATTCGCTAGCAATCATGCAGAGGTCTCACCATCGTGTCAACGGAAGACAACCAAATAAATACACCAAGGGCTCGTGCATCGGACCATAGCATCTTCCCGTTACAGGCGGCGGCGGCGGCGGTCAACAATAGGTCCTGGCATTCACTGTGAAATGCCCAGACTATGTCTCTGTACCGGAGACGTTCCCTCCAGCCCGTTTGAAGTGGGGTACCATTACCCGAGCGAGGACTTCCGGAGTCTGATGCAATCCTATGGTTTAAAATGTAAAACGAGCGCATGGAAAGCACATAACGAAGCCCATTGGCATCCAGCGCTCGTCTCTGCTCATCGATCTTCAGTAGTGTAGAAGAAGGTTAGCATAGTCTTCAGCGCGATTTAGCAACCCACCTCCAACGTTGTCTGTATAAGAACGATAAGATGTGCATGCTCATTTGGTGAAAGATGAGGGAGTGGATGCATTTCCAACTGCGTTATAAGGGATTCTACCAGAGATCTAGAGAATGCTTCATCTACACTGCAACAAAGTTAGGTAGTGACTGTAGAGAGGTATACAATTACTCACGGGTCTAATTGTTCGGGAGATCCGAATAACAGGCCATAGGACCTGGCAATTCTCTTCGTCTTGAAGTAAATTAACAACCATTTTTGCACGTTGAATGGATAGACTCACAAACAGTGATTGCTCTTCGTGCAAATAGTCCACCACGGCAAAGGGCTGCCAACGAAAGGTCTTTCCTCCCCGCGTGGCCCGCCAAAGGGAAATGGTGATTCGCTTGACTAATGATATCTTTCCTAGACAATTGAAGTGAGGTCAGGCCGATGAACACAGTGCAGGTTCCGCTCCGTACCCCATAAAAGACATTGCAATAACATCTGAGGATGATAATCCGGAAGAGGACCATTGATCCTAGCAACATGCACGAATAAGCTTTCAGTCGTGGAATCGAATTCGGAGGACTGAGTTTGGCCGTAGAGGAACATATGATGCCCAACCCCCATCAGTAGAGTACCATTAGCAAGCCAGATTGAATCACTGATTGTGTACGGAATATATCTGGAGGCGCAGGGTTTAGAGATTGTCTACGTTGACGTACGGAAAGATGAACCTTCCAACTTCGATCTTGAAGCATGTAGCCCAAGCAGGATCGTTACCGAAGTACGTTTTGCGCTGTTGACATAGGAGCTCGACATGGTGGGCGAAACCAATGGCAAGTATTGACTGATTGTCTGGGGTTGACGTCCAATCGAGATGATAGATGAGTTCGGACGCACTTCATACCGAAGTGAGGCTGTCTCCCAAAAAGGTAAGAATCTGGGCTCACCTGAATATTCTTTGATATTCGAGACCAGAAGCAAATTCTGATTCATTGGAATCCCAGACAGTTAACTCTTGCCCATCAGGATGGCCTGAAACTAAGTGTCGAATAAGTGAGACGATGCTCGAACCATACAAACGAACGGTACCTAGTACAGACTTCTTCGCCGAGCTGCAGCTTGCCATTCTGAAGTCGCTCCTGGCAGTCCTTACTCTTCCGGTACACCTCCATTTTGGATTTGTTCCGTGTTCCAAGGTCCAAAAACATAATTCCCCGTCTTTTGAAACGCTTAGTAAGTCATCATGCTCTTCTAGTGTCGAAGCCTTGCTCCACGCCATGGGGTCAACAGCAATTAAAAGCTTCGGTGATTGTAAGAGCGGCAGGCTATTTTTGGAATAGAGCACGAGGGTTGGATGAGGGGAACTAGAGATATGGACGTGGAAAATGACCTTGTCTTCTGTCAGCGCGATTATGGACTCGTGTTCTCGCCTAGACGGTGCTGAGAAAAGGTGCGAAACACGGGGAAGCCGGAGGGTAGAAGGAGGAGTGGAATGTAGCGTTAACATAGCATTGTCGACGGAGTAGGTAGCGACGAGCCTTCCTGCCACCAGATCTGAGGCTTGGTCATTTATGAGAGGTAAACTATACGCACCACCGTCTAAGACAACTACCTGATCTGTAGGGGGCCACGAACTCAGATGAGCCAGATTATGCCCTCCATCAGTTTCCATCCACGCCTCGCCACCGTCAGCACGTACAATTGCAACCCCACGCCCTGCTGGTGTCCGGACAAAGCGCCATATTTTACTTTCTTCCAATGGTACTCGCTCTGGTCCCGCTGCAATCAACTGGAAGGCATCAGCTTGCACATTGAACAACGTGGCAGCAGAGATGTCGTATGTACGTAGCGGTGGTGAGGTCACCAAAGTCAGACTAGTACTCTTACCGCGAGGTAAGAGATAGAGGTTCAAAGGGGGTGGGAATAGGTTCCCTGGAGACGAGTGCGAGATGATGAATTGCCTTAATAAAGTTGGTGGTTTACGATCAATATTCTGGGGTACAGTCAGAAGTGCCCATTCGCGTGCGCATGGAACACTCACTGCCACGGCACTCAATAGCAGGGAGCCATCTGCAAGGATTCGTAAGAACAAATCCCAGTCCTCATCATCGACACTTCTCAGCCTCGAACTCTCGCTATTGTTGATTTCCGACGCATTCACTATTGCTTTGATAGCTGGACCAATGACTTCTCTATCCAACCAGATTATCTTCGACTGGGAAGGTGGCTTGGGCTGATACGCAGTCGGACGCACAGAAAAAGAGTGAAGATTGACGGAAAGATGTAATTGGAGCCGTTGTGGTGAGTCGACAACGGGCAAAAATATACGTACTACTGAGTCCGAAGTAATCGTAAACAGCGTAGGGTCGCCACTATGAACAAGAAGTGGGCAGAGTGCGCAAAAAACTTTGCACATGCACGAACCTTCGAGAGAATGGTGAGTATCTCCAGATGATAGATGTGACAGGACGCGGATGCGGAAGGTCTTGGGATCGTTGGCCAGAAGTCGTGGAGTACAATCTAACCCGATTGTTATCCTGATGTCATGTTAAGAGAGGACCAGTGGAGCGAAAATAAAACATACAAAGGACGTGGTAGCAATATATGTTAGCATCGGAGCAAGTTTTGCCAAAGAGGGCGTGACGACACTAGTATTGGCGTGCAGTGAGGCTAATGATAACATCACCAGATGCACGCACCGAGTAGCCCATTTCTTGCTCCAGCTGAGGAGATCGTTCTCGAGAATTAATGTATATACTGAGAGCCCACATTGGCTACCAACTGCGAGTAAACCTAAACGAGGTTGAATGAGATGCATACCATTGTGAAATTGCGAAATTACCGGAACGGCAATCCAAAGCGGTAACAAAGTCCCCGTCGGGAAGGACTAGGGATGAGTGGATACGCCAGGTGTCCGCCTGAACATCAGACATGGACCATGCTGCAATGTGCGTGTTTATGGAAGCTACGATCTATACCCCAGCACGGTGATCACGGTGAGGGAGGACATGGTGACAAGTTGACGTACTATTTTCATGGCGGGGTCAACGGCGATGCAAGCAACGCATTCGCCAAGAGTTTGCAGACCAGGAAATACCTCCTGAAAGGCAAGGACGCGGACGAGCTGTAGACTGGCTGCATTGAGGAGTACGATGGTGTCTGCAGACGAGTACAGCTGGCAGGGGTCCAAAACGCGTTCGGAGTGGGGAAGAAGGGTGCACTTACGATGAGGGTAACGTGGGGGAGGACAAGGTGCTGGAGTGGCCCAGCCGGAGAGCCCGTGAATGTCTTGAGGAGGTCGAGCATGGCCATCCTGTACTACCAATCACTTGCTTATATACCACGCCAACCACTCTTTTCTCGCAAGTCCCGCCATGCGGTTCTGCATCTCTCTCCTCCCCCTCGTCGTCTCCACGGCCGCCTCGCAGCTGTCGTGGCAATCCCAGCCAAAGACGCTGGTCGATGTCCTCAACGACGACCCAGATTACTCGCTTCTGTTACCCCTACTCCAGCGCGCTCGTCTTATTCCAACGCTCAACAAGCTCAACGGAAGCACTTTCTTTGCACCCACCAACGATGCGATCAAGCGCCAAGAAGACAAGAGTACCCTCTGGCAGAGCCTTCTTTCCGAAACACACTCGCTCGTGCCCGATAATGTGCAAGAACAACTTAGACAGCAACTCTTCTATCACCTTCTCAACTACTCTCTCACTGAACTTCCAAAGGATTCATCCACGGACACACACGAGACCCTCCATTTCCCTCAGCTACCATCTAATTCCTCCCCTAACAAATCACCACCCTCTCGGTGGTTCCCAATACCGCATGGGCTACTGGGCGACCAACCGCAGCGTCTCCGGCTCACTTCACGTGACGATTCAGCCTGGGTCGGAGTAGACGCATCTGGAAAGGGCGGCGCAGAGCTGGTCAAAGGAAGAGTAGAAGCAACTAATGGTATCGTATATGGCATCACGGAAATACTTGAACCGCCCGCAGACCTTGGTGAGTAATCTTACACTTCGCCGTTTTAACTCGTTAATCCATCCGTCAGCAACCGTCGTGGGCGGTCTCAAGTCGCTCTCTTACTTCCAGAAAGTGCTAACCCCAGAAATTGAACAATTCCTCAATTCCACACCAGAACTCAGCGTATTCATGCCACTCGACTCAGCATGGGAGGCTCTGGATCCTCTCGAACGGCTATACTTGGAGAGTGGCTTTGCTGCAGACGATCTTCGCCGCATTACAGATATGCACGTGCTCTCGGAGTCTGGCGTGAAATGGTCAGACACGTTCCAATCTTCAACAGAGTGTGTGTAACATTCGATTCTGTTACCTTTACCTTTGTCTGATTTCGCAACTAGTGACGACCAGGTACGGCTCTACTCTTGAGGTGGCTGTTTCTGATGAAGGCACGACAATATCCGGAGCGAAACTTGTTCACCGAGACATCTATGCCAGCAACGGCGTCTTACACCTCGTGTCTTCCTTACTTGTTCCTCCAGGGACTCTCCAATTGACACCAGAGAAATATCTTTTAACGCTTGGCTGCAGCTCCTTTGTGTCGCTTCTTCACTCGGTTGGACTGGAACATCTCATCAATAACACTGATAATCAATACACGATCCTTGCACTCCCCGACGAGGTGCTTTCCCTTTCTGCCTATGGCTTGCCTGCATCGGGGTCGTCCGACCTCAAGCGGGTTCTACGATATCACTTTCTTCCTGGCCTTTGGAAACCTAAAAAGCTTGAGAACAAAATGTTGCTCAAGACTGAACTCCATGAGCCAGGATTGGATGATGACCGACAGGTAATCTACGTCGATGTCAAAAATGGCGACGAGGAAAAGGAAGAAAAAGAGCTACATATCACATTTGGTGGTGCGGGTGTCGTTGGCAAACACGGTAGGCGAAGCCACACTATTATCTCGCCGTCCGTTTAACTTTTCTACAGTGGAAATCGATAACGCGATCATATACTTCGTTTCGCGGCCACTGGATCCTCCTGTTGATCCTCTTCAGACGGCGTTACCATCCTTGGACCTCTCTTCTTTCCTTGCAGCTGTCTTTTCGACATCACTCGCAGACGTGATCAAAAAGATGCCCCGCACCACCTTCCTCATTCCGCAAAATAGCGCTTTCAAGCGTCTTGGTCTGTTAGTCAGCGACCACCTACTTGCAGCATCTTCCAAACAAGATCTGGAACACGTCATTCTCCATCATATCGTCGATGATGTTGAATATACGAAGAGCCTTGTTGATGGTAACCAACGCACGTTCGCCACCTTAGAAGGGTCTGACCTGCAATTGGAGCGGACCGAGGATGGCGCTGTTGCCATCAGTTCCAGCGGAGGCTGGGCTGGTATGAAGAGCGCATTATATCCGCGAAACACGCTGACGGACACTGGGGTCATCCACGAGGTGTCAGACTTGCTGATTCCTCGATCAGTGGAGTTAAACGTTGGAAAACTGATGAAGGCGGGAAAGGCAACCACTATGATGAATGTGATGGTAAAGGCGGGATTCGAATGGATTCTCAATGGGTCCTTACCACCTGAAGGCTCAGAGTGGGCAGATCGTGGACTTGGCAAAGGAACCTGGACTTTACTCTGTCCGACTGATGATGCTTTCAAGAAACACAATCTGACGCAGCTGCTGGAAGATATTTCTCTGCTACGCGCGATCGTCGGGCAACATCTAATCCCGGTCACTCCATCGCTTTCTTCCTCTGGTTCTACTGGTGTAACGGATGTACCTAACACCAGCCAACCCGTCCCGCTTGACCAACTCGGCACTTATTCAACGCTCTTGTCGCTGGCCTCTGCATACGGTGACATCGTCTTCAAAGAAATGGAAGACAAATCAGCCGAGTATATGGTTGGGATTAAGAATGCGCGGGGGACCGACGGAAAAGCCGATTGGGCTCGTGTCTTGAGTTGGGGTCGTACCACCACTGGGAGTGGAACTGGTGGGGTCATTCAGATTGACCGGTTACTACTCCCTTATCATCCACCATGGTGGATTGAGTATGGCCTGCCATCCTTTGTGGGGGCCGTTGGCGTAGTGCTTATATGTTTATTCTTCTATGGAGTTCGCGTTTTTTGGAACAGGGACCCGACAGAAGCTACGTACGAGCCTGTTGGAGGCTTTGGCCGGGACTATGACGACTCATAGCAACATATGTATGATATTTTTTTTTACTACGATATGGAAAGACCGATTAGTCCAGCACCGAGCAAGTACCGAGCGAGCGAATCATATGATAAAAATCCAGGTTCACAATACCCGTGAATAGGACACGCCTCTTTCTCCCTGATACCCACCATGGTCAGTATTTCATGGAAATGATCGATTGTACTCGCGCTGATCACCGTTAACTCGCTAGAGTAGTGAAGCACCTTCTGTCGGGGAGACAGCTAAGAGCTCGGCAGTCGAAAACTTCAAAGCATTCGTTGCCGGAGGATTTGGCGGCGCGTCAGCTGTCCTTGTCGGTGAGAGACAGTTTTCCAAGTAGACTCTTGGTGATGCCGATCTACTTCATGTCAAGGACATCCCTTTGACCTTACCAAGACACGGCTCCAGACCGCGTCTCCAGGACAATACAAGGGTGCGATCGATGTCGTTCGGCAGACTCTCGCTCGAGATGGCGTTTCTGGGTAGGCGGTAACGCGGAACCTGATATACATTAGCTGACGCGCCATCGACTTGGCAGGATGTACAGAGGCATGGTCCCCCCGCTCCTTGGTGTTACGCCCATCTTTGCTATTTCTTTCTGGGTATGTCCTTGTCCTTTTCCTCTTTTCCATGTGCAAATGGTAATTCGATCCACCCAAGGCCTATGACGTTTCTAAACAGCTCATCTTTGCTATGACTCCAAATAGACCAAACGAACGACTTTCGAATATAGAACTCGCTAGTGCTGGGTTCCTATCAGCTGTACCAACAACCTTGGTGACAGCACCAGTAGAGCGCGCAAAGGTCTTACTGCAGGTATGGTTTCGTATTTTATCCTGTCTTCCTTCCTCAAGCGAGCAGGTGCAAGGTCAAGGTGCAGCAGGTACTCAGTACAAGGGTGTCTTTGATGTCATGAGACATCTCTACAAAGAAGGTGGGATGCGAAGTATCTTTCGCGGAACAGGTGCAACACTTGCTCGTGATGGACCTGGAAGCGCCGCGTATGATGATCCCCTGCTCGGCTTTATCATTGAGTTGACGTCAGTTGTGTTTAGCTACTTTGCTGCGTATGAAGTCACTAAGAAGATGTTGACACCAACTGGATCGTCAGTCTCTGAACTCAACCTTGGTGCCATTATTCTGGCGGGTGGAACCGCAGGGGTTGCGATGTGGTCTTTGGCAATACCCCCCGATGTTTGTTCAGTCTCTTATGTGCCATGTCGAGACATTGACATGTTCACCAGGTGCTCAAATCGAGGTTGCAGTCTGCTCCTTCCGGCACGTATTCTGGTTTCTTTGATTGCCTACGGAAGACCGTGGCCCAAGATGGCGTTGCTGCCCTCTGGAAAGGGTTTGGACCCGCCATGGCTAGGGTGGGTTGGTACTCGAGTATTACATGACCAGAATCACTGATTGCCGATTACCCTAGGCATTCCCTGCTAATGCTGCCACTTTTGTATGCGATTTTTGAACGTTCGAATGCAGGTGCTAACCCGATTCATGCAGCTTGGGGTTGAGGCATCACGAAACATGATGAACAATCTGTTCTAGCTTTTGCGTCAAGTTTAGATTTCGTTTACTGCGGAAGCAAATACCATTAACTGGACACTTGAGATAGATTTTGATCAGTGTCTAGATATTTTTTGCTCGTATGATTCTCTCACTCAGAGCGTATCAGTTCTGAACGGTGTAAGTAATGCGGGCAAGCGATTGAACCACTGTCCGATCTATCAGCGCCAAAGCCCGACTCCTCGACGCGGGGCATCCTTACGGCATTTTGGTTGTTTGTGATTAAGCCACCCCGCAACGTGAACATTCTTTCACTGGTTTCCGTGGTACACCCTGCCCCAACGCCTGCTGGATGTCAAAGCAGGTTGGAACGAAGAATCCAAAGTCGACGCGTGCTGGGCATCAGCGAGCTCTGTCTGCGTCTGAGTGAGGGCCTTCTTTGTTCCGAGATGGTGAACAATTGGTTGACTGTGCATTTTAGAATAGCTCGCAATGTACGGAACTTTGAGATCTGGTCTACGTGCCAGAATTGCGAAGAAGCTTCTTTCACGGATATCCCTGACGAGTTCATGAGTGACGTTGATGGGATCTTCAACACCCATGAGCGGATGTCCAAAGCTTGGCTGGACAAGGTATCTTGTTTGTGATATCGGCTGGCGAGTTACTTACTTGATTGTACCGTGACAGAAGTTTGGTGCTAGACAGGTCAGCAGTGAGGGATTTGGCAGATTTCTCAAGTCAGCCTTTGACGCGTCGCCTCACCTCTTTGCGAGCAACCCTAAAAAACAGGACGAAGAACTCATGGAAGAGATATTTGTGGTGTTCCTTGCATGGAAAAGACTACGCAAGATGAGAGCCAGCAAAGAAAGATGGTCAGAGGCTGACTACGTCGCAAGTGTGTATGTCTTTACTGTCCCCGCCGACCCTCTGCGTTTTCTGAGGTGGTCACCAGCTACAATGTCTTTCGCAGTCCCGCCATTAGGAACAGCACCTACAGGTCAGAATGCACTTTCCACTCAAAATTGTCTCGGTCTCATGTTGCATAGAGTGCAGTGCACGGTTTCACTTCCGCAACCACCTGGCATCGTTGCGGATGATGCCCATCGTGTTGTGAACACCAAGACGGCCACTCCTGACTGTGCAGTATTCCTTCCCGCGGCATTGACGCGTCCTCTGTCGCAATCCGCGAAATCCCCCTACAAGGTTCTCAAGAATCTTCCTGCGGTCGCAAAAGCTGGGACTGCCGCAAAAGGATCTTCCTTTCGGTATCAGAGTACGCCATGTGCACAACCCCCTGATATGCCTGGATTCGAGTTCGTAAGCAGTTTCTGGGAAGACAAGAAGCCGGTGCATACACTTCTTGATGATGCATATCGTCAGAATCGCATTGCGACAGCTTCCGCTGTACGTCATCTTCATTCGCTCAGCGTGCACAGTCCTGTGATTGGCTTGATTTGGGCAAACGGGACGGTGCGAGCACACGTTGACTGGTGCGAAATGGTGGATGAACAGCCCGTGCGTTGTTTCGAATGCCTGATTCTGGATTGGATTAAAGCTGTC
Source organism: Phylloporus aff. rhodophaeus (assembly GCA_038094475.1). Classification (NCBI taxonomy): domain Eukaryota; kingdom Fungi; phylum Basidiomycota; class Agaricomycetes; order Boletales; family Boletaceae; genus Phylloporus; species Phylloporus aff. rhodophaeus. The sequence goes on along the minus strand of JBBPUD010000002.1, from coordinate 87,423 downwards.
ATGTCAGATTGTCGTCTCGGCTCCGTACTCACGCCCTGGAGACCCAACGTCCGACCAACCGTTCCACGAATGGGATTTGGATGATCCGAGTGACATCCTCCAGGTTTACTTTCTGGTTCGCAACATTGACGAATGGACCTGCGGTCGATTTCATGATCGAGTGGTCCAAGGATTGGACCATCTGGTCGAAAGCATCACTCTGCAGGATGGAACATACCAATCCTGGAAGTGGGCAGGAAATACATCGCCTGGAAAGTTGGTCTTGAAAGAACTCAAAGAGAATGTTGTGGTCTCTTTCACCTCCACCTCGTCTGGGTCTTCCCCGCCCAAGAAAGAGAAACGCAGGCGGAGGCGACGGTCGAGCTAGTGAGTCTCGGGATATGATTTGTATACTACCAATTCTACTGCTCCAGGGTGCCTCTCACAATGCATCTTTCTATTTCCAAGCGGAAGGTATTTTAGTGATCACCTCCGCCCACCTCTTGAGCCTCCCCAATTCCCGGTCTTCGATATATGAAAGGCGAGCATCAGCGCGAGACTCTTCCTGTTTTAATCTCGTTTCGGCGTCACACCAGAACAAGGTCCATGAGCCCATGCGCATGTGGCCCGTGCTACGCTCAAAGTACCACTTGTTCACCGGGTTATTTGATCGGCTGCGCCATACGAGATCTCGTCCTTCTCCCTTGCCCTCTTTACCACCATTTGGATTGATAGAGAAAGGATGGCCGAGGCCATACGACTCGTCATGAAGGGCAACCCACAGAAAATCGACTGTACCATCGCCCTGATGGCTAGGCAAGACGGCGAACTTGTCCAAATAGGAGATTTGAGCCGAGGATGAACCAGGAACGGGCTCATTGGTAACGATGGCTGCGCCAATGTAATCTCCGGCGACTATGATAAAATCAAGGCAAGATTCTAGTCGATTGTAAAAGGCATCAATATCCAGTGTGCGCTGAAAGGAGGTCTGAAGCAAGTGGTTCAATTTATCCCTGTCGGTATGGGCCAGATCACGGATGACTTGTATTGGTTGACCGCGGCGGATGAGCGTTGGCGTGTCTGGGGTCAACTTGCGGTTTCCCTGCAGGAGCGCATGAGGGAGACTGGAGGAAACGGCAGGTTTGTTGGTGATCAGGTTGGCTATGAGGGAACTCGGAGAGCGATGTGAGACCATGACAGCGGACGAAGTTGGGGGCATGTAGGACAGGCATGTATGTGCGAGGGTTAAATTCGAAAGGGCAGAAGGCCGGTCCCTGAGCCATGCAGGATCGAACGTGTCCCGAATATAGTTAAACTCGGATGTGAGGTTGATGAGGAGGTGGGGATAACCGGAACGTGCGTAGGATGGTACGCCACCTTCCCGATTGATGATCATCAACCGCATTGGGGTGAGGTTTATGTCTTCCGAGTAATCCGCAACAGGATCAGATGGTTTGGATTGTGAGTCCTGTATGGCAGCCTCTACCATGCCACGCGCAAGGGCTGCTACGATGTCATCGGCGTTGACTCGAGTAGAACGACAGAATGAATCTAGTGCAAAGGGAGGTATGACAGGTATTTCTCCAGCACGGAGAGCTGAGCGAATGGAGGCGAGGTCCTGAGGAAAAACGTGGGCTTCTGGGACAGGGTGACTTGTTGGTCGATCCGTGTCGCCTGGCTTTGGGCCCAAACGGACGAATGCGCCGGGAACAGGACGTGCCCTGGCACCCTGTGCCTCGAGGGCAGCAACGATGCGGTTAGTTTCTTCTCTGATGGCAGCACGTTCGCGGTCATCGCCTCTGGGGAGTCTGTCGTGCTCGAGGACGATGACACTGACCAAGCCGAGTTTCTCTAGATGAACCATGCCGCGGGAGATGCTGTCGAGCTGTCTGTCCGTAAACGGGCCTTGAAGCTTGACGAGGGCGGTGCGGCAGTAGACAGGGTTGAGGATCGAAGATATCACGCGGGATTTTGCATCTAAACGGATAGGAGTAGCTTGATTGGATGGCTGTGTGTTGGGACGGCGAGAGGGTGCGGCTTGGCGATGTGGTTGGGGGATGCGAAAGTTTTCCAGGTAGGCTTTTGTGTCGCGCAGGGAGGGGTTTGCCCTCAGGATGGAGAGGAAGAGTTCCTGTGTACAGAGTGAGCGAGCGAGAAGAAAAAAAGAAAGAGGGAGACATGCGCGTCTCGAGCGACTCGACTCATCACCACCTGGTGGGGGTGCGGGTGCGAGCGTACGGAGGGTCCTTGTGAGGCGGGGTCTGGTGAGAGCAGACATCTGTGGGTTGCGATGGGGGATTTCTGAACGGGTTTTAACATGCTTGGCTGGAGCTGTATAAGTTGCTGTGAGGTCAAACCGCGACTCGCTCAGTACATGAACTAAAAAGTAAGAATCCGAAATTGCCGTGACTGCGACTGCGACGGTTGATCAGCCCCGTCCAGGACGAGATCAGGACACTCACGTCGACCAGAATGACGCTGTCCTCGCTGCACATCGCCTCCGCGAATGCACCGTCGTCGGGCAGTCGTCGTCGTACAACCCGATACGGTAGCGCCGTCTGCACCTCCCCGACGAACACCCGCCGACTCACCACGCTCACGTCCCCATCGTGCCACTCAACCTCGACCCCCTCAACCTGCGCCTCCCTCGCCTTCCTCAGCCCGAGCTCGTTGAAGTCCCACACCTCCAGCGTCCGCGCCGTCCCTTCTCCTGCCCACTCTCTCCTGCTGATAGCACTGAAGCGGGTCCCAAACACATAGCACACCCACACATGCGAGTGTGGTGCGTGCGTCATCATACGTGTACCAGTCGGTCCCCACTCCGTCCACTCGAATTCACGTCCACTTTCCCCTTCCCCAACCATCCCAATGTACGCCAGCAGCGTGCTGGACAGCACAAACAGATCGATCGGCGTTATCTCCTCTCCATGCATAACCCATATCGTCACGACATACAGCCTTGGTCCTGGTCCAATCGAAAATGGCACCCCAACGCTTGTATCTGGCGTCCACCCCACACTCGGGTCCGACCGAATCAGGAAACTCAGCGCATGGACCCATGGGTAGCACGCTGGGTACAAAAAGGCACACACATACTCCACTTGCTCGAACTCGAGCCTTGAGCCCTTGTTAGACTCGAGGTCTATCACAAACAGGCGGGGCTGTCGAAGGTTAAATCCAACCTCTCCAAATCCACCCACCAGAAGATGCTGTTCGGTAAGAAAGGCGAATGCCATCAAGGTGGCACTATACGTATTCTGAATGAAACCAAACGTCAGCCCACGTAATCTAGCTGGCATTTGTCTCACTAGAAGCGTATCCCCCGTCTTCCAATTCCATACCACCAGCTCTGATGGCGCAATCCCATGGCTGACAAAATGTACTGCAACACGATCACCGTGCACCTGCAGCATAAACGTCAAGTTTCCAGTGTGCAAGTCCACATCATGGACGAGCACAGGCGACTTGGTCGCCAATGGGTGCACTTTTCCCGTCGTAAGGGAGCGTATGTGTACAGACGTTTCTAACCGCGCGTTGTGCATGCCTGGTCTTTAACTGGGTTAAAACAAAGCTCTGTTAGATATGGACAACTTACCGGAGGATCGGCTGTGCAATGAGGACGAGGAGATCTTGAGCTGGATCCAACGTAAAATCGCGCAAGACAAAGTCCAGTTCAAGTGACCACACATGTTCTTGAATGCCACGGTAGTAAGAAGGAAGCCGACGAAACACCAGTCCGCATCCACCCGAATGGACGGATTGAACCAACACTCCGCCGTAGAGTTCATACAAGGAGCCCTGCATCATGCGCACATCTTTGAGTGCAGTCCATTGTAGGGTCTGCCACGCAGTCTGGCTATTCCGAAGCATCGTCAAGCGATCTGCATGGCACAAGGGCCCAGGAGGACCATCTTGCATGCCAGAGGCAGCCAAGTCGATTGCATACTGGCAAGACGCATTTTCCTGTATGATGGTATGGAAGAGACGGCACACCTGAAACATTTGCGATGTAACTCGAATGGGCTGAGAACACAGGTGGACCCACCAGCTTACAAGCGAGTAAGTCGCGGTATCTGAGACGAGAAAAAACCTGGATGATGATCTCGACGGGGAGGAGGTCGAGCATGGTAGCAGAACAAAGTCAGGTAGCTAGCAAGACGTAATTAGCATATGAGCACGTGATTTGATGACCCTCTGCGCAACTTGCCACCCGCCTCGTACTACTCCCCCAATGTCGTCCAGAAACGCCCCGCCGCCATCTACAAAGGTACTCCTGCTTCCGTACCATCCACCGTCTACCGCTCACCGTAGCTACCACCAGTTCTACCAGGAGGACATCGTTCGGTGCGTTGCTTCCCCGAGCGTACATGGCGTCGTGCTGGTAAGGTGTGATTTCAAGGCATCTCGCCCCTTCTCACCGCCCGCCGCAGCGCTGTTGGCATGATGCGGATGACGTCCCTCCTATCCCGAACCCCCTCATGGATCCGCTCATGCGCCCCCTCGCCCGCGGTGAGGTTGGCGTGTCGTTCTTGCCCGGTGGTCTTCGTGAGATCGTCTCCGAATCGGAATACGAGCTCGTCGATCGCACTTTTCAGCCCGGAGATTACTGCAAACGCAGTCTCGACGACGTCCGTTCCGGGGTCGTGGTGAACACCCGTGTACACACCAAGTTGGTACATGCCATCAGCAACGAACCCCTCATAGGCTGGCGAAACATCAAGGATATTCGTCATGCATCTAGGGTTAATGCGGGGGATTATGTCGTATATGATGATTGGATAGGGCAAGTGAGAATTCCCATGCTCTGCCTTTTATGATCCGATGTTGACTCCCCATCAAGGTCATCGAGGTACGCGTCTTTGCCACGCTGTCCGATACATTGTTCATTCTTGCAGCTTTTCGACGAACTCGTCATCTCAGCTTCAGGCAACCTTATTCGGGTACCAGAGATAAGCTCACGCCTCACCATCGGAGACAAAGGACTTGTGCGTTGCTCGGTCTTTGATGACGTAGACTACTTATCAGACGCTTCATCTAGGACATCTTGCCGCATCCCCTCACCTGTCACAACGTTCATAACACGTGTCAAACTGTGCCATCACCAACAGCGAATGACACTGTAGTTGATATCCAGCATACTGTGCTGGCTATATGTTGGCTCGCGCTGAATCAGACGGTGCGATCGCTCAGTGTTTTCGTCTCATGTTCTGACTCGAGTTCCTAGCTTGACCGTGATGTTGCGTTGGAAAAGCGACGCCCAGAACGCTTTTGGCACGGACAAGAGCTTACAAAGCTCACAATTTTAAGAGCAAGGTCGGGTGATATTCGTGTCGGTGACAAGGTGATTCTTCCTGGGGATGATACCGCCCCCCTCGTATCGTTGGATGCTGGGACTGCGGCCGGCAACAAGGTTGACAGCCGCACGCTGTGTGTCCAGGAAACTCGGACAACCGTAACCGTTCTATGGCAAGATGGCTCGAGAGAGACCTTACCATCCACAGATCTGATCCCGTACTTGAATGTCGACGAATATGATTGCTGGTATGTGTTGGACTGCTTGCAAGTCAGTGGCTACTCAAACATGTCACCAGGCCAGGCGATCATGTACTGTGGAAGAATGAAGATCAGGAGCGTGTGGCCATAGTTCAGTCTGTCAATTCCACGGACAGAGTTGCTGTCATTCGCTGCACAAATACAGGTACTCTGGAAACGGTATCTGTTTTAGAACTCGATCCGAATGGCACGGGAGACACGAGCCCCGATGCTTTACATGCTCACGGTTTCGGAGTACGACGGGGTGACCCTGTCTTTATACATCCAGTGGGTACCACCAATGGTTTTGCACCTCCACGGGTTCCCAAGATTGGCGAGATTGAAGAATGGGTTCGCGAACTACCAGTGCGAGCCAATGGCGAACTTTGTGGCTGGAGACACACCATGGCCGATATAGGGACGACGATAGCGGCAAACCGTCATGCCCAGCGACCTCCTCCCTACGACGTATCGCTCCCCAGCATGAATGACAGCTCTCTGTCTTGGTTTGGGGAAATTACTGAGGTGTGTTCCGGAGACCCCGCTAGCCGTTTGCTAACCAATGTCGTAGCTTCATTTGGATGGCTCGGTGGAAGTGACACATCCAAACATGGGAGTGTCCATCGTACCTTTGGAAAGATTAACTAGACTTTATGATAGTCTAGAGCAGATTGAAGACGATGGTTGGGAAGAAGACATTTCGGAGCGCGACTCGAATGAGGACTACTCGGAGGGCATCTGGCTTCAAGATGCAGAAGGGGTATGGCGGTATGAAAAGAACGCTGATGATGATGAATGGGAGGAAACGGATGAGGAGGCAGACAAGATGGAAGTCGACATTCCCTGGGCAGAGACTGAATCTTCACCGGGCCTGGATGACGATTCGCTTCGCCCCCCAAGTAGCGCCACACTGGATCTTGCTGACTCGGTTTCCCCTCTCCCTACTTCTCCCTCTACTTCTCCAGAGATGAGTCAGGAATTGGACATGGATGCCACCACAAAGTATGCAGTTGATGCTGATGACGAATCGCCATGGAAACGATTCGAGATCCTGCCGTCTGCCCCTGTGGACCATACCTTTTACTCCACATCTACTAGTCAACCTTCAAGGGCATTCCTTGCCCGCCTCACCAAGGAGTATCGGGCTCTTTCCAACAGCCTACCAGGTGAGCAAGGAACTTGATGTGATATACTTTGACCCTGACCGCATTAACCAGAGTCTATTATTGTGCGTGCATATGAAGATCGTTCGGATCTTTTGCGGTGCTTGATCATTGGGCCAGAAAACACGCCGTATGAGGATGCACCGTTTGTCATAGACTGGATGCTAGACTCCAGCTTTCCTCAAAGCCCGCCCATAGCTCATTTCCTCAGCTGGACAAATGGAAATGGGAGAGGTACGTGTCCTTGTTGTGAATCACTGCATGTACTTAGTCGAAACATCCAGTCAATCCGTAAGTGGATAGGAGTGTACATCCGCCTTGACAAACGGTTACACGTTCTTGTAGGAATTTGTATGAAGAAGGCAAGGTTTGTCTCTCGATCCTGGGAACGTGGTCTGGTGATCGCACCGAGACCTGGAGCGCATCGAGATCAAGCTTGTTACAAGCCTTTGTCTCCATTCAAGGTCTTGTCCTGGTAAAAGAACCGTTCGTTGTCGCCTTTTCCTTCTTTGCATTGCCTGAAAGCCGTGCAGATGGTTTTGCGAACCAGCATACGAAAAGTTGAGAGGCACGGAAGAAGGCATTGTCAACAGGTTTGATTTTACGCATCGAGGGTATCCAGTACCAACTTTCTTTATAGCCGGCTATACAGCGAAAAGGCGTATGTCCTGTCGAGGGGGTTCGTCCGCCGAGCGCTTGAGATCCCTCTTGGCAGTCTACAGCCAGAGATCAACTGGCTGTATTACGCCAAAGGAAGGCTTACCAAGGTCCTCCGCGGTGCACGCCAGTTGATTGAAAGAAGCAAAAATGAAGTAATAGACGGTGAACCTGGCCCTGACCTTGCAGTGCCCCGACTGACCACAGGCGGAATCATCACACTGGAGCGGACTTTGGGAAAGCTCCAGATATTGTTGGATCGGAACCAGGCTACGGGAAGTTGCAGTATGGTTTAATCCATCTATCGTCTCTTCTGGAATTCTCTTGGTATGAAGTAGCAATATCTATCGGGACATGTACGTTTTTGCTAATGTAGCAAAGTGAAACGTTGAACACGGCCTTGCGGGTACCAAATGCGACAAGAGAGGGCCAACAATGAAACATTATGCCTTGTTGGATTGCGGAAAGCCTGTACAGTAAAGAACGAAAACATGACGAACCGACCGTCCAGAGAAATCTTGCAAACAATGTTCCCACAACAGGTCCGACGAACAGTGGACAATATTTACAACTTCCTTTCAGCACTGACCTAGGAATTTGTTTTTTGGGAATGATTGTCCGTAGTCACCCGTCCACGTTGTGAGATTTGGATTATTGTATGCCTCCAGGTACCTTTTTGAACGCGGTGAGGTCAGGTTGTGTCATTGTCAGGGTACACTCACTGGCTAATATAAGCAGCGGTAGGAAAGTCTTTCGGATCACAACCAATGTTGATGGCATTCTTGGGTTGATAAACACGAATCCAATCTATCTTCATGATCGCCGGAAAGGTGAGGTCGGCAAAGTCGGGCTGCTGGAAATTCGTAGATAATCCCAAATTGGCAATCAAATACTGAGGGCGCATTGTAGTCAGGTTGGTGTACACCCGCAAGGAGGGAGGGAGCAAACCATGGGCTCTCGTGCAATCGGTCTGTCCGAAATCTCCACCGCTGAATCGGTCGTCATCCCGCCAGCATCCAAGGTCCAAGCAACTTGGTCATTCGTGATCCAGGATATGTACTGACACTTGGCAGTGAGATCAAAAGGCTGAGGCTTATTACCGGACTTACACCGCCATCAGACACATAACCTGGCAATCGGTATTAGTACTTGACGCGAGTGTTTAGTGGAGCGTTGTGCACCTGGCTTATACTCGTATCCATATGTCGCAAAGCAATCAGACGTCAGCTGGTAGCAAGATTGATCTGCAAAAACTCAATACATCGCGAGTGCGACGGAATGACCCTTACTCGTGGTTGTCACTCCTGAAGTGGCCTGCTGGAAAATACCACCCGCGTAAGGGTTGAGTTGGGTGATGGACGGATTTGGAATGTTGAAATTGCCGGTAGTATTCTTCCACTTGTAGGCAGCATTCATGGGCTAAGGAAAATTGGTCGGAGTATGCAACTCATCACATGGACCACTTACAGCCCATTGGGCAGACTGTGAGACTTGACCCTGAAGTGGGGAACCCGTGACCTACGATTATGAGCAACAGTGGGTGATTTGTGGGTGGTACGACGTACTTGAGACTCAAAGATATCAATCTCTGGTGCCGCACGACCGACATACGTCCCGTCTTGATGAACAGGCCCAGGATGCGATTCACCTTTACACGTACATCTTGATAGACGTTGTCCAGGAAGGTACGACAAGACGTTTCCATGGTCTGGGTCACCGTTGGTAAGAGCCGCTTGAGGTGCACCATTGTGAGTTTGGTTTGGTGCTGTGCCAACATCACAACTGTCGTAAGAATAAGGCCACTGGAAAAGTATAAGAATATACTAGACTCGGAAGGTAAAAGCTTATACCAAGCCTTCCAAAGAAGCACCATAGCCCACACGGCCTATCAATGCCACTAAGTTGAACGAACGATCAATTCAGCACTTGTACTCACCTAGGTTGCCCATCGACCATACTGACGGGAAAGATTAGTATGCTGGTGGAGAAGGAGGGCTGTACAAATACAGACCTGCGGGCCATAATCCTAAGAGGGTGGGGTGAGATCAGAAACGCATACTCATGTATAGATATCAGCGTACCAACTATGTTATTGGCCCCTGGTAAAGAAACGGATACTAGTACCATGCCGCCCGTGAAGCAAAATTTGTTCCAGGTGGAGATCATTCCACTAACGTAATCGAGATTGTGCGTAGACCGTTTGTCGAGGGCGATTTGCAGTGCGCCATCCACTGTTTTTAGTTGGTTCGGCTCATACCACTCCAAGTCGTTGGTCTAGTCCCACGTCAATAAGAAGCCTGGAACAAGGAAGGCAGAAAAGCTTGCCTGCCAGTAGTGGAGATTAGCTGCTTCCCAGTATGGGTCATCGCCGGGCCAAAAGGTACGGTTAGGAACGTTAAATTCGTCACTAAAGACTAGTTGCCACTCTGAGCCGTCGGCAAACGACGTCACAGTACGAGCGCTAGAAGGGGTGTCGATATCGATGAGGCCAATGTTATTTGGGATGGAAGGAATCTAGGGATGGGAACATGAGTCGATATGAGACGGAGGAGTATCTTGTCCCTTGCCTGGCCACTGGCATTGATACCACCCAGATTAAAGCCGCCGGCGTAGGATTGGGGGTGTTTCGTGAAATAAGATATTATGGGATATCCGGCACTGGACGACCGATCAGGATAGTGCGGAGGTGGAGACAACGGACGTACAAGAGGGCAACAAGACCGAGAGCGAGAAAGACGAGACAGCCGAGGTTCGTGAGACCTCTGCAAGTGAACACGCTGCCGCCACGGTCGCTCCTTCGATCACGCCGCGGATCAGGATTGTGGAGAAAGTCATCTGGCTCAGGGTGGTTTGGAGAAAGATCGGCGCCCCATAATTGTGGGTCAGGTGAAAGAGAGAACTAGAGGGGGGGATGTTAGTGGAAGAGGAGGAGGGGAGTGTGCTCGCCTTGTCGGAGATGGAGTGTACTTGGGCAGATGGCCGACCAGCGGTTGCGCCCGAGTACGGCGAGTCGTTCTGTGTGCGCTGGCTGTGAGCGGGGCTGGTGAGAGGGTACAACGGGTACGCACGAGAGAAGCGAGACTCGATTCGCTGCGTATGGACGGAGGGGCTCTTGCGAACGCGGCCTGCACGGTATGAGGGCCTCTTGCGGAGGGGGGGAGGAGGAGACTCGCTGTGGAGGGTGCGTTCGACGCCGCCTGGGTGTAAAACTGGCGATGTTGGGTATCTGGCGGACGAAAAGACATGGGTGAAACGAGCGGACGAGTTCGACGGATCTGATACGACTTTAAATTTATTATTTATTTTATCATCCTAATCCGCTCAACGACAGCCCCGTTCGCGTCTCTCACCGCCCCCGCCAACCGCTCGTCGCGACTGACCGCGTCCAGGAGCGCCGACCTCGCGTCCGTGTACCGACCCCGCGTCTCCCCCGACGCGCCCTCCCAGTCCTTCTCCAGCGCAGTAACACACGCCCTCGCCTTTTGCACTCGCTCGCGATTGCTCGGCCGTCCCCTTTTGCGCACCTCCCCCGTCCCCACCTCATCCCCCACAACCTCGCGTGGGAGTGCACGCGGATTCAACGGATACGTCTCACCGTGCGGCAGGACATGGAAGACCTGTGCCTGCAGTAGGTTAGACAGTACGTAGATGACATGCGGTCGAACGGGAAGCAGATGTTTTCGGTCCAGGGCATCAGGGAGTGCCATTATCTCCTCCAAGACATCTGGTGTAAAACATCAGGGGTACACACACAACAACCAGCGACGGCGTTCATACCGCAAGTGAGCTCTACTTGCGCGACGGAATACAGCGATGGCGCCGAAGTAGAGGGTTGCGTGTCGTACATCGTGTACAGCCCAAACAGTGCTGCAGCTCGACCCAACGGTGGTTCCCCAGCGCCGACGCGTTCTGAGTGTATCCAATAGGCGATACAGGGCTGCTGCAGACACACTCACCCAGGAAAAGCCGCATCATCACTCTCAGAAAAGTTGCACGCGAGCGCGCATCAAACACTTTGAACTGGATCCATGTCCACCCCAGCCCCTGCCAGATGTCCTTGAAGAGCATAAACGGTGCAGACTGTGTATACTGTCGTGCGTAGTCCTGGACGAGGCGGTCGACGTCTGCACGGGCAGCGTGAACAAAGGCTGAGGATGTAAAGTACGCTGGCTGTAGTACGATTTCTCCGCGACCGCTCGATGGGGAGGGAGGAAGAGACATGGGCCGACACAAACAAGCGCATCTCCAATGGTGTTTCTGTGTCGGACCACCCGCCCAACCTGCTTTTACTGTCTCTCAGCGCCGAGTCCTGCCCCCGTCGATGCCCGCTCATTTCGCTGCCCCCACTGCGGGTGCTGGAACAGATATGATGCCAACGGCGAAATCTTGTCAGACGATCCAGCCATGCACGACGAGAATCTGAACACGGCCTCCTTTGCCATGCGTGGTTCGTCTCCTCGCAGTCCCTCCTCCGTTGCTCCTCATCGTCTCTGCAGCATCCCCAAACAAGGACAGACTCCCATCCACGTACGCTAGGCCTCCCTTCTGCCACACGTGTCAAACAAACCAAATGCTCCTCGTCAACCTCCTCTCAAATTATCTGCCACCTCCACAGGCAAGTCTCGCTCTGTGTTCTACGTTGACATTGGTGACACCTTCATAGCATCCTGATCACGCTCAGCGCCTAGAGCAGCTCCCTGCATATCGCGATTCGTTGCATGTGCGATACCCTCCGGTCTGTGCAACATGCCTACCCGCGGTCGAAGACCAGATAGAACAGACGAATCAAATGGCCCGAACAAAAGCTCTTGGAGGTTGGCTTAGGGAAAGTAGAGGAAAGGAGAGGCAGCGACTAGCACCCGGTACTGGACATGGCGAAAGGCTTGATGTCCAACTTGCGGTCTGGTGCGTGAAAGGTGCTCTGTGGGCCACCACCCTCGTATGTGTCGTACTTGCTCACACAGCAGGTAGGTATAATCACTTTTGTGTACAGAATGCGGCTGATACTGCTTGCTAGCGATTCGAGGTTATGATTTTCCACGTTTCCTTGCTGGAACCATTCCCATACTTCCTGCTTTCTGCCTATTCTCCATATCTTATATAACCTGGGACCCGACGTACTACCGCTTTCGGAGGGCAAGAGTGCAGGGACGCGACGTCCGTATTAGTGGGAAGCCACTCTACATCGTAGGTTCCGTGGCCTAGTTCATGCGAACAAAGTGTCTCATGTCACACAAGATCCTTCAGGGTCTTTCTTGGTTCTCTAGGTTCACCACATCCGTGCTCCTCGTTCTGTCAACGCAGTCTTCGTCTTGGGACTACCTTGACATCACTGCCTACCCATTCTCGTATCCCGTTCGCGCATATTGTTCACTATCACTCGTTATTGAATTGTTGGTACGCACTACGTTATCCTTTCACTGATCCTTGATCTATCAATACAAACAAAACAGGTACTCTCCTCGTCATTCACCATCCTGCATCTACAACGACCTCCGACAATCCGCCTCGTTGCAACATCTTCCGTACGTGGGACCCCCGAAACACCAGGACACAGCGCACGCGCCTCTCCCATGCCCGCGGTCCCAGTCAGCAACGAACCGGACCTTTTCGCCTCGCTTACGCTGTCCTCGAAACCGCTCATCTCCACCAACATGATGTTTGGTCATCCTTCACTGGCACCACCGCTCTCTGCCCCCTCTCAGGGATCACCAATGAAGATGGACGACACTGCTGATGAAGATGCGATGGATTGGACACCGACCAATCCATCTCCTGTCAAAGCCACGAAACCGGTTGACGATGATGGGACCTGGTTGCGCCCCCAACGGTTTTTCCCACCAGAACGTCCCACAGGCCTCGAGAGCTTGTTTGCAAGCACCAAGCTTGATGATAGAGACGCGCATTCCACCACCCGGACTGCTTTCGTGCAGGGTGGATTTTGGCACGGCAAGGTGATTGGATGGGCTACTGCGATCACCGTTGTTGTTGTACCTCTAGCAACTCTTGTCTACCATAGGTGGACCAAAGGATAGATACAGTGATTGGTACACATCCATACGGCAGTGCCATCGGAATGACGCTGGGCATCGATGAGCGCCTATCAAAAGCAACCTGACAGTATCTGTATGTGCACATGAGGAATTGTATGAAAGAAGCGTTTGAATCTATGGGTATGAACACCGCATGGGTCAAGCGGTGCGTAGGAGAAAAGGATGAAGAAATTGAATTGCGTCGTCCAGCAAGCATATGAAAGTCAAAAGATGTACTGATGTCCAATGCAAACAAGACCCACTCCACAAGCGGTGCCAACATACAACCTCAGTATCCATTGTAACCATGGTGAAGAGGAACACCATATTGATCGTACTGGACGGGCCTGTTGATGCTGGGTGCATGTCCAAAAGATTCTTGCATCATCGGTTGTGGACTGGGACCACGAGCAAGGTCTGCATATCCACCAACCGGCGCAAGATGTGCCGGACCTGCAGTAAAGTCATGGTCGGGAATGGGATTGAGTGCCGGAGGCCCATATCCTCCGACAGGCCCCCGCATTTGATCATCGACGTGACCAGAAGCGGAGCCCGAGTGGAACGAAGACGCGCGCGAGAGGGAACGTTGGACGCCGTCTTCATCATTTCCACCAGGCTGCCAGTCGATGGGTTGCATGCGACCCTCAAAGTCAGACGAGGGCCTAAACTTCCACTTGCGAATGATGGTCCACACAATGACCGCCGCACCGACAGAAGCAGCGATGACAATGACAACCGTCATAGCCGCATGCGACATGCTTGAAGAGGTCGAGGTCGTGCTAGTTTGCGTGGGTGTCGGCGTATGGCTCATAGTCAAGTACAGAATGGACTGAGTCTGGGACGGCGTTGCGCCATTTGTGGGGGCTTGGCTAGCTTGGCCGGATGTCTGAGGCGTGTTGGACGAATGGCTTGAGGCGGGCGTAGTTGACACGGAAGATGGCGTGGCACTCGACCCTGTGGGCAGAATATCACTGATAAAAGGACCTAATAAACCGCCCCCACTGGTTGTGGATGGGTTCTACAAGGATCTCTCCTGTCAGGAATCCAAACATTGTAGCACTGGACAGTGAGGCTCACCGCTGATGCAGTAGCATGACCAGAAGTCGCTTGGGCTGACGCCGAGTTTGCGGGGGTCGTTTGAGCTGCAGCCGAGGAACCTGGGGTTGACTGAGAAGCTACGGGTTCCTGCTGGGAGGGCTGATCGGCGGGTGATCGTTTCTTCACCAGACGGCCGAGGTTTGCATGGTCACGGCGGTGAGGGCCAAAACCGTCGGCGTTGGAAGAGGCGGCGAGGGCCAAGACGAGAGAGAAGTAAAGGAGAGTAAGATTGAGTTTTGCCATCTAGCAACGGTTATTTTGACCAACGGTCGAGAGGGCGGAGGCCAAGCAAGGGTGGTGGGTACCGCACGGCTTGGGCAACGGCGATGGGGGTCTTAATGTTGAAAGGAGCGACGGCTGAAATGAGAGAGGGAGGACGACAAGCGAATGTGACCATGTCAACCGCCACACGCTTAGACAGCCGCTACACTTGTCATTTTCATTCCACCTTACAACGCCAAGTCCATTGGAGTAGCTATCAAAGCCGAACAAAAACAAGAAGAAAAAGCGTTCTGGCGTTACTGGAATGTCTAAATGCAAAAAATATACTAGGGGTGGCTGCTCAGTGACCACTGACCGAGCGGAACACTGCTTGGTTGCGCGTATGATGAACTCGACACTCCTGGCCACTGGGGAGTGACCAGGACTTCCAACGTATAGCTACCAGCAGGTAGACTGATTGTGAGAACCGTTACCCCGGTGTTGGGTGAATCGGGCGATCCAGCAGGGGTGGATGGGTCAGTGGACAAACGCACAGCGTCCATCGTAGAGAAAGAAGCACCAGATGGTGGATTCAAGAGATCAACCACCGTTGTAGCAGATTCGATCGTCAATGTAGCCCTTAGGTTGTTGTTACTGAGCGCGACACTGGCATTCGTATGTGCTCGCCACATGACTGATGCTGATGCATTTATTTCGTCTTGAAGAAGCACTTGCTGGCGTCGATTTATTGGCCGAATTCCGCGTGAATAAGATGTCCTAGTGTACAAGTCGTGACATCTCCATCGATAAAAAGGGATAACGGACGTACACATTGAAATATGCACTGGTCAACACTGCAGTAAAGTACGCCGCTGAATCGTTCGGTACGTCGAACACAGTGCTGGAACCCTGCAGGGTTCCACTAGAGTCAAAGTTCACGGTCGGCGCAGCTAACACGTCTTGGTTGGCGGCACCGACAAGGATCACATTCTGGCCCTCCGTCCGCTTGCGATAATATAGCCACCTCTGGCTATCTTGTTCGTCGTTGCTAAAGTAGCCAGCAGAAAGATAATTCTCATTCCCTAGTTCCCCAAACCAGCGATAGCCCAGAGCATCCACCACGAAATCACCACAATCTAGGTCGTTATGAGTTTCATGGCCCTGAAGCGTCCCAGCCTTCATAGCAACATATAAGGCATTTTCATCTGTCCAGGAGGAGCGCATCGAACACCACTGATCAGTGTTATTGTTGAAGAAGTGGTCCAAAGCGAGACTATCCCAAAACGCGCCAGTAATGGACGGTTGGTACCAGAACATGCTCCATGGCTCCGGAGCATCTGGCTGATCACGTTGGAAGAGCTGGTATTGAGGCATGTCAAATTGTACACCATAGAAGAGCATAGCATTCGCGGTCGCACTGAACTTGTTTGGGCCGGTGTCACCCCAGTTGAACAGAGAGCCAGGGCCGAGGGCAGACATGTGGAAGAGCCCTGAAAGTTTGATTCCGGGATTTACGTCAAGAAGGTTGAATGTAGAGCCAGTGGCAGTCAGGAGCGAGGCCGCCATTTCCGCATGTCCCGTTGAACCAAAGTACCAGTAGTCATTGGTCTCTGACCAAGTCCCATCGCTGCTAGATGACCGGGCGCAGTTCTCGAGAGCGTTTGGGACTGTCAAGCCAAGGAGTTGCTGGGCAATACCAGTGGTATCATCCCCGAGGATGGCCAGCGAGCCCAAGGTGAGTCCGGCATTACAAACACAGTTCCAGTTACCGGTTGTGGCATTTGTCCACCAACCATAGTATAAGGGATCGTCGCTGCTGTACGCAATAACACCATTGCTAAGACCGTATTCAACCATGGTGAAGCGGATGCTTTCGAGCTGTGTTGAGGACCACTGATCATACAACCAGTCGTACGCGACAGCGTATGCTGCTATTAATTCTGCAGTATCAAGAAAATGAGTGGGGTTCCACCTGGTGCTGTTACTCGGCCCAAAACCCCCTGTCAAGTTACCAGCAGCATTCTAAAAGTACGTGTGAAGTGATGAAAACTAGAGGTCAAATGAGACAAACCTGGAGCTCGGTCCAAACCGCGTCCAGCCATTTTGTATCATTGGTCATTCGATAAACGTATGAGAATGCCTTGACATGTTGCTTGATCTGTCGAGCAGGATCCAAGATGCCATTACCACCGTCCATGACATATGAAACAGGAGTGTTGGTCAGATATTGTGAAGCATTTTGAAAAATAGACGTGTTCCATGAAGAGAGGTATGCATCATTTGAAATTAACTCAGGAAGGACCTGCCACTGGTACGAGGGTGCAATGAGACGAGGGCGATCAGGGCGCACTTGCGTCGGGCTTGGGTTGGCAGGTTTGTAGGGATCTTCTGGCCAAGAATGGCCAGAACCCGAAGACGGGTTGAACGTAGGGGTAGAGAAGGCTGCGGCGTTGGTCTATATAGAATGTGCTCACTTAATATTAACAAGGACAAAAATGAGAGAGATACAAACAGTAGCGGGGTAAAGCGGGAGCATATAAAGGCCGTCAGTACCAGTTGGATAAATTCCAACAGCATTCTTGGCTTGGATGGCGGAGGTAGCAGCGCTGGTGACCGAAGAGCTCTTACTGGCACGAGAGCCAAGAACACCACCAAGAACTGCGCCAACAATCACAAGAATACTGACAGGCACACCAAACTTGATCCAGTTGCTGACACTTTTCTTGGGTGGTTGAGGTGGAGTGATGTAACCGGTGGATGCGTTGTAATACGGGTCACCAGAACCGTAAGGGGTATTTCTGTTGACGGAGGAATAATTAGCCATTGCAGATTGGAGGCCGGTAAGCGGCCTCAGGACAAGAAAACGAGAGACAGTGTAAGGACGGACGAGGAGGAAGGGTAAGGCTGGAAACGGGCAAAGAGGAAACAACGTCTTGTATACGATTGTTTGGGACCTTTATGTCGATCACGGACAACTTGAGGTTCATTGGTACGTGGTTGGGTCTTGGACTTGAGTTGCTCACGTATCACAGATATTGGAGGTATAGATTGAATCTGAGTAGTACTATGACCTACCGATCTTGTCGCTAGTAAATCTTACCGATCCCACTTTTCGTGGCGTTTATCACGGCAAGAACAAACATCAAGGCATGCTCTATGAATCTGGGCAGTGACAATACTGATATCGACATCTGCAGACGACCTGGGTGAAGTGCTAGAGCGATCAAAAATTGCCGGCGTCAAGTCGATGATCATTACAGGGGGGAGCCTGCGCGACTCTGAGCTCGCGCTAAGCATCGCCCACCAGAAAGGTTGGTATTCTGTCGGACCCCCTTAAACATCACGTTCTTCTCGCGAACAGGGCTTTATACGACCATTGGGTGCCATCCAACCCGTTCAAAGGAATTCGATCAGCATCCCGAGGGCCCAGATGCTTATTTGCGTGCATTGGATAAACTCGTTGGCGACAATTTGCGGCCAAAAGGGAGAGTAGTTGCTATAGGGGAATGTGGTCTAGGTCTCCGTTCCATATTCTATCAGAACCAAGCAGGACTTACCCTCAGCGCAGACTATGACCGAACACACTTTGCATCCCAGGAAGAGCAGCAAAGGCACTTTCGTGAGTATAGACTGTATAGTGGATCACCCTGTACATCCAGCTTGCAGGTGCACAGCTCGTATTGGCCAAGAAATACCACCTTCCTCTATTCCTCCATTCTCGGGCTGCCCACGTGGACCTGGTCAGGATTCTCAGAGAGGAAGGGTTTGGCGAGAATGGAGGAAAGAATGTTGGTGCGAAAGGTGGAGTTGTGCACAGTTTCACTGGAAGTAGCGAAGAGGCTGCCGAGCTGGTGAGTGCCCCTTGCACACTAGGAAACTCGATAATCATCTTCCGGGGCAAGATCAACATGGGATTTTACATCGGGGTTAATGGGTGTTCCATCAAGAATACACAAAACCTAGAGACATTGATGACTATCCGCCTAGACAGACTCCTTTTTGAAACTGGTAAGGCGAAGCCCGAGAGTATACCAGTCTGAAACGGATTTTAGATGCACCGTGGTGCTCTATGACAAGCACACATGCATCAAAAGAATACCTGGATGCTTTGCCTGCTTCTCTGCGCGCCCTTTACCTTCCCGCGGCAGTAAAGCCAGAATCCTTTGTCGCAGGAAAGGCCGTCAAGGGTCGGAACGAGCCATCCGCAATCGGAGGGGTAGGGTGGGTAGTGCACAGGGTAAATGGTACGGTACCGTTCGAGAGGGTGGCAGAGACGGTGTACGACAACACCATACGACTGTTTTCTCTTGACGAGCTTGTATAGTTACGTATAAACTTCCTGCTACAGGTCAAAATCTCAACTTGGAAGCGAAATTGCCTTCATGTCGCAGTCGACGCTCCATGTCGTCCTCTCCGTCGTCGGTCTGGGTTGGTATGTCGTTCTGTGGTCCATTGGCCTACTTGGATGCCGCACGGGGTGAGCCACCACTCAGGAGAGACAACACTGAGTCGATGTTGACCCTGTTTCGGTAGTCGTGTGCGGTATCGTCTTCGCCCTCGTTCACCCCTTGCGACATCCCCCAATGCACCGGGCGTCTCGATTTTACGGCCTCTTAAAGGGCTCGACACCAACCTGTTCGAGAACTTGGAGTCTACATTCCTTCAAGAATACCCTAATTTCGAGATTTTGCTCTCTGTCGCCAATAGAGATGACCAGGCACTGACGGTGGTCAGTGAGTTGATGCAGCAATACCCCCAAGTAGATGCCAAGATTGTCATCGGTGCGCATGGTACATTCTGCACTTTTCACCCACTGAGGTCTGCCGTTTCCAGGTGAGGAAGTTGTCGGCGTCAATCCCAAAGTCAACAACCTCGTCAAGTCCTACCGATTGGCTGCCCATGATATCCTTTGGGTCATCGACTCCAACATCTCAGTCGCGCCGGGAACGCTTGCACGCTCAGTAGACATCCTCAACGAGGTATCTAAATCACAAGATCCTTTCAAAAAGCGCGTGGCTCTAGTCCATCACGTCCCCTTTGCAACCGAGCACGAAGGATACCTTGGCGCGCAAGTTGAAGCAGCATTTTTGAACACCAACCACGCAAAGATGTATCTCGCGATTAATACTGTGGCAATCGAGTCCTGCGTAGTCGGGAAATCAAACCTGTATCGCCGTTCCGACTTGGAGCGTGTCAATGGATCATTGAAACCCCACAAGGACACCGATCTAGGGGAGGGCGAGCATGGACTTGCCGCTTTTGGGTCCTTTTTGGCCGAGGACAATATGATTGCCAGTTCTCTCTGGCATGAACTAGATTGCCGACATGACCTTTCTTGCGACGTTGCGCACAATGCAATAGGGAAAATGACGTTGGCAGATTACGTCTGGCGCCGCGTTCGGTGGATACGCGTTCGTAAACACATGGTCATCGCGGCTACTGTTCTCGAACCATTTACAGAGAATCTAGTGGCAAGTGCTATAGCCGCTGCGAGTGTCAAGTATCTTTTCGGGATATCTCCGTGGATCTTTTTGCCTGTCCATCATGCTGCATGGCTTTGGGTTGACTTGGACGTGTACGAGTCATTGGCTGGTTATCCGCTGCCTGAACACAAACGGTGGGGGTTTATCGGCGCATGGTGCATCAGGGAGGTCTTGGCACTGCCCATTTGGATGTTGGCCGTGTGTGGAAACGAAGTTACGTGGAGAGGCAAGCGATACCAGGTTCTACAGGCGGGACAGGTACGAAGGACGACGAACGCTGGCACACGGAATGGGGGCTTCTGGAGATGGTGGGGAGATCAAGAAGGGGATTCCTTGTCCCAGTACGAGTCCCTGCCTGCTGATGAATGATGTGATGTAATGCGACTGCACTGAGATTTACAGCAACGATAAGTATTACGATCATATTATAAGTGATACACATACAGCCAGTGATGATTAGAATGTACAGGAAATGAGCATGGTTGTGTGTATGCATACAGGAGATGAGTGGGTGTCATGCGAGGCGAGATTGGGTCTGTGGGAGGTCCGTCGTACCAGGTGGAGAATCAAGAAGGGAGGCTCTTGCCTCGTCCTGACTGTGCTTTGCCAAGAGACGGAAGTTGTGAATCATGACCACTTCGTCAAAGAAGGTATCAGACCATTCATCGGCCGCGCACACGTCAAGAGCAGATGTTCGGATTCTCATATCCCGGCCATCGCACGTTATCTTGCACAGGGAGGATTCTAGATTAGAAGGCTGTGGACTTTGCCGTGAGTCCCGGGCATCTTTCTGGCGCTGATTGGAAAACCAGTTCTTGACTTGATGGTATTCTCTTGCAAGATGGTGAGAGATGACCCGGATGAGGAATGAGGGGACACATACCTCTGTATGATGATGCCGAGTTGAGCAACCCAGGCTTCGTCTGGATAGGGGGTGATCTCGTCATAAACCATCTGCATGACCATGCGTTGGCGGACTGTTGCGGGTGTCTTGCCAGTAGAGGGGATCGCGAGGGCGCGACCCTTGAGCTCGCGGACTCTGGTGTCGCGTTCGGATTGAGGCTTTGGGGTAGGATGGGATCCGGTGTGTTTTTGGACCCGTTTCCTGAGACTGTCCTCGGAAGCACCACGGAGATGGGGTTTGGATCGAGCGGGGAGAGAGATTGAACTTGGCCTGAACCTGAGAGACATGTGAGAGGGAGGGGGACGACTTCTGAGCGACCGAGCTGGAGGAGCGTCGAGGAGGAGCGATTCACGAGACGAGCCGAGGTGGTCGTCGACATCCATGGGGTCGTGGACGTCTACGGAGGCATCTCTGGATGAGGAGGATATGGGGCTATCGGGGGTGAGGGCGTCGTCGGGAGCATGGAATGAAACGGGGTCTTGGGACGACAGGGCGGAAGGTAGAACTGGGAGGGAGAGCATGGGGATGGGATGAGCTGAGAGAGATGTGGAGGAGATAAAAGATACCTGGTGTGGATCCACCTGTGGAGGAGTGTAAGTGATTGGGTAAACTTGGACCTGCTCATGCTCATATCCACCCGTTTAGGTCACCATGGCGGACAACGATCGCGCCAGGCAGCGCATCATCGCCTCCGTATTCGACAAGCGCAACGCCGCCCAGGACGTGCTCGAGTCCTACGTCGCCCACGTTAAGATCTGGGAGGACACCGGCGAGGGACAGGGAAGGAAGCCACGCTACATCCTCATCTCCCGTACGTCTTTCCGACCCAACCTGCCCCTGCTCACCCCTCCTAGGCGCATCAGACAACTCGGGCTTCATACACAAGTCAAAGCTCAACACAAACGGCACCTTTTCGGTCGGAAAGACGTGGAGGCTCACTGAGCTCAGAGGCATACACATCCTCACCGTGCGTCTCCTCCTCCCATCTCTCCCGCCGCTCATCCCACCTCCAGTCCGTCTCGTTCAACATCACCCTCGCGAGAACATACAAGTGGCAGACAGAGAATGCAGTCGACCAGGCCGCATTCATCAGGACAGTCGTCGACCTCTTCCGTTCCCTTGTCAGGGCTCCTCTCCATCTCGTCGGTGTGGACGACCCACCACGTAAGTCGCTCCCGGCATGCACAGGAACCCCTCCTACCCTCCAAACAGATACAGACCCCCCAGATGAACCGCCCGTACCTTCCACTCCACCCCTCGCCTTGTCAAGTCGCGTGCCTGACAGCGCACAAGCTCCCCAGACCCCCCGCTCTCATATCCTCAGAGCTTCATCACGTTCCGCGTCGCCTGCAGATTCCATGAGGAACCATTCTGCCAGGGAATCCGTCGTCTCCAGTGCTTCGGGTTTCCGTCCACCTTCCCCTACTGTTATGCCGCACCAATCGCCCGTGCCAGGCCTGCCCAGTGCTCTCAGACCAAGAGTTGGCCGTCGGCCATCGATTGCAACACCTCCCCCCTCTGCTGCGAGTGCTGCAATGTCTATTCCGTCCAGTCTCGTGCCAGCTCGTACACATGCTGCATCCCCGCGTCCGGCCCAGACAACGCACACACCTACCAGGCCATCCATCGACTTGCCTCGTACGGCAAGCCCATCGATCGAAACCTATCCCTCTGCACACGTAGAATCCCCCGCATTCACCCATAAACCCTCGTCACGTGCCTTGTCCACAAAAGAGACCACACAGGCACGCCGCGAGCACAACAACCGCGTCTCGTTCTTTGATCCTTCAAACCAAGTTGCCCTTGACAGACTTGTAGCAGGTGACTGGGGCTCCGAAGAGGGTGCAGAGGGTGAGGAGGAAACTGCGGATGCGACAATGATTAGTGTGGAGGAAATGCTCGAAGGTTACGAGTGGGCAAGCGACGACGTGTTTGGCCGAAAGTCTGTCAAGGGGGCTGCGGATCTCGTCGAAGCGCGTTTGGTCGATGAACTCCTGGCACTGGACAAGGTCAGTCATCAGACTTTTCATTACTGGCTTGTCAAGTGACTTATTCGGTAGGCCAACATACATTCGTTTTTGGAGTCTGATGATCGGGTAAACCTCGTCATCAAGTACTTGGATGAGGCTCTTGGAGAGGTCGACACAATGGACACCTTGATATCCTCGTACAAGATCCATTTAAACGTGGGCACATGGTGGTGACGGTTTCATTGTTCTGACAGTTTAACAGGCCGTGGCAGATGATATTTCTTTTATCCAGTCTCAGCGACGGGGCTTGCAAGTCCAAATGCAGAACCAAGGCACGCTCCTCAGTGAACTTGAAGATCTGCTTGTATGTACCTTGACCGCCGTACCTTGTGCACACTTTGACGCCGTGTGCTTTTAGCAAACGGTTCAGGTTGGTCAAGAAGCATTGATTACCCTCACTCAGGAATCTCTTGAAAAACAAGCTGGAATACAACGCCTCGAAGAAGCGGCGACAGAACTCTATAAAGCGCTTCAAGCTAGCCAGGATAGAGGTCAAAACGTTTTTTCTTTTTTGACCAAGTTGCACGACCTGATTTCTGCTCTTAGAAATGGCCGCTACTATGGAAAGGTTGGACGAGTATAGGACCTATAACGCACAGTTTTGCAAGCGCATATTTGATTACCTCTCCATCATGATAGTTGCTCAGGTCAGCGGCGTTCATTGTGCACTGTAAAGGTCTCATACCGTTTCCAGTGCAAACTTATTCTCGATGATAACGGGGGAATCACCCGACCAAAAGGCCGCGGGCGACCGATCATATACAACCACCAGGGGATGGAGTCCTACCTTGGCAGATACGCCGGTCTTTTATTGTATCTGAAAGAGATGGATGAAACCATGTATTCCAAATTCTGTGCTGTGAGTCACTCGAGAGTGCAAGCATTCGAAACTAAATTTCCTTCAAGGCGTACTTTTCTGCAGCGAGCGACCTTCACAACAGCCAGATGAAAGGTTTGTTCGCTATTTATTCAGGCATGTTGAAGAAGGCGCCCGAGGAAGACATAGAGCAAGGTGAGGTATTGTGGTGTCTTTTACTCGCGCGTTGACATGCTCCTCGAGGGTTTGCACTTAATAACACAAGCGCGAAAAGTGGTGCTATCCGGCGCGCGGGTACCCTTGTGCGTGGGCCGGGAGAAGCACGAAATCGGGAACGAGAACGAGGCGGACAAGGAGGCGACGAATATGGCGCGGCTGATGTTTGTGTCTTTTTTTTAGTGAGACGTGGATTCACTCTTACTCGGACACAGGCTCTTGGGTATATCCTGGAACAGATCGCTCCTCAGATCTACCGGGAGAGCGATTTTATTGCAGACTTTCTACAGATCAACGATGCGGGCCTCACGTTTGCCGACTACGCCGGACTGGACAACTATTTTCGACGGCAGGCGGCAAGAACCGTGGGACTCAGTCAATCCACTACGAAACTGGTGCGCGGTGCCATGGACTTGATATTCGGTTTCCTTCCGACTGAACTGAAACAATGGATTGACATTGCGATCGCGAAAGATGCGCTGTGAGTAGGTGTATTTTCCAGGCACGCACCCACGCTCAAGTCAAGGGACAGGCAACTGGTCGGTGTTATCGCATGTCTGGAGCGATATCTCGCAGACGCCGACGAACGTGGCAACACGTTTTTCCTGCAAATCCTAGACAAGCAACATCTCCGACTCAAGGGGGCATTCGACCGGCATATTGTAAGCAAACAGTCTCTAAACGGGGATGGATGACTGATACGTGAGACAGGGCCAGCAGATCAAGATGGTTGATGAGACGAAACTGACGAGCAAGAAACGGAAAGGCGTTGCTCAGTTCATCAAGTATTTCCCAGTCTATGTGGGCCGTGTCGAGCAACAACTGATCGGTGCGGATGTACTGGAGATCCGGGGACAAGTTGACCTGGCGTATGAGAAGATTGTGCACAGCATGTTTGAATGTCTGAAACAGATGGCCACGCTGGACGGAGAGGGAGAAGACAAGGGCCAGCTCAACTACCACGTGCTGCTTGTTGGTGAGTGTAGGCGGGGCGGCAAGATGATGCGAATGATTGAATGATCTGCGCAGAAAACATGCACTATTTTGTCGCGGAGATCTCACGATTGCAGACTGGATCTGTTGTAGGATTTCTGAAGAAGGCTGAGGGGATCTACAACGAGAATTTGGCTGCATACGTCAGGATCGTGCTCAGACGACCATTTGCCAAGTTGATCGTATGCGCTGTTATGTGTGTGCAGAGACACGATCTGATCAAGGATTTACAGGAATTCTTTGAAGGCCTGGAGAGGCTGCTCAAGACGACTGCACCAAGCGAGGTTGCCAAGAATGCAAATTACAATAAATCATCGTTGAAAAAGGTGCTCAAGGAATTTGACGGCAAGGACGTGCGCAAGCACATTGATGTGCTCTTCCGACGGGTGGAGAAGCACTTTACGGAAGCGGAAGAAAAGACGACACGGGAAGAGAGCAGCGGGATCGCGGCGGGCACGGTGATGGTGGGTGTATGGAAGGCGTGCGAAGAAGAGCTGCAACGGATGACGGAGAGTTTCAAGGGGAGGATAACGCAGTGTTATGGAGACAGCGGTGTAACGATGGAGTATGCGACGAGCGACGTCGAGAGCGCATTCAAGAGACACGGACATGGTGGATAGGCTCACTAACAATCTATTTTTTGACGAATCAACAAGGTACATGTTTGAGATTAAAATAGGGTGTCTCAGTTGGCGACGTATGGCTGGGGCATATCCTTGGCAGTGCTGCTGACGTGGGCATCGCCGTTGGGAGCGAGTGCGGCAAGAGCAGATGGCGCATAGGCTGCCCAGAGGCCCTTGAGTTGGTCGACAGGACTAGCCTGCTTTTGACCATCGCTGGGGGTGGAGTGGGCAGCGTTGGTGACGAGGTCGATCAAGGCAGCGATACGGGCGCGACAAAAGGCAAAGGCGTTGGAACGGGCGGCGTCGATGGTGGCATCAATCTCTGCCTCGTTCTTTGAGAGCCAGGGATGCACGAGCGACGTGTAGAGATAGGTGGCACCCTGGAAGGCTGTAAGTGGGAGCGGGCGGGAGCGAGAGAGACGCACCAGAGTCTGTGGGAGAGAGATGTAGAGGAGAAACGCGGTCCTGAGTTCCCAGTAAAAGGGGAGCCTGATGGGGGTTTAGAGAGGGAAGCTGCGCGGGGGATGCGACTGACCAGGCAAGGACAAAGCCGAGGGCGTGCTCGACGGCGAGGAAGAAGGCGAGCACGGACCAGTACCTGGCGAGGGCGGGGATATCGTCTGGGTTGTGTGCGAGGGCCTTGTAGGTGTTGTAGGCGGGGAGGGCGAGGGCGAACCAGGCGCTGTGAGGGGGGTGGTCAGCTGGGGCTCAGACCAAGCCAAGGCGTACACGCGCACCCGAGCCAGTGGGAGACAAGAGAGAGCAACATTGCTTACGTGATCATGGAAGGTGGTAGCGCATTTATTGACGTGTGTTGTGGTCCGACTCTGCTCGACAACCCATGGAGCAGCAGGACAAGAAGGAGGTGAAGCCACAGGTAAAGACGCTCAACCGCGTACCCCGTACGTCGCTCGCTCTCCTCACCGACCCCGCGCTCACATACACAGCAGGCGCATGTGTAGGCTCTTCCTGTTTACCTTGTAGCTCTCCCTCATACCAGCTCTAGAATGCCTGTCGCAAACAGAAAATGCGCTGCGAGGGGGCGGACAACCCCCCTTGCCGCAGGTGTCGCCACGCAGGTCTCGACTGTCTCTTTGAGAAGCCATCGAGAGAGGCGACGCTCACTGGCGAGGCCGGTCTCGAGTATGTCCGTTCCACCCCCGCCCGCCATCGCTCACTCCCCACAGGCGCATCCGCAGCCTCGAGGCCCACGTCGCAGACATCAGACACACACAGACCGCGATACAGAACACCCTGCTCGAAATCGCAGCACACCTCCGCACCTCCGCACCCTTTCACCATCGCTCCCCTTCCTCCTTCTCTCAGGCCCAGTACTCGCACTCCCCCACCATGCCCCCCACCACATCCCCCGCCGCATCCGCGCCCCCAAACGGCGCACACATATCGGACCCAAACATCCATCGCGGCCCTCCCACCCCGAGTACCTACCACCCTACCATCCCCCCAATCCTCACCGGCCCCTCCCGAGACACGCGTCCTTCCGCTTCCCACCCAGGCATTGTGGACCTTCATTCTTCCCATCTCTCCTCCTCCTCCTCATCTCACCCCACAGGTCCTCAGCCCTTCTTCTCCCAGCATTCAGGTGCCGTCCTTCCTCCCTTTTCTTCGATCAGCGGAATTGGCACAGTGTCTCAAGGCTCTGCTATCCGTCCCATCGATGACTCCCAGCGCTCTCATAGAAATTACCCCGTTTCTGCACCGCACACCATAAAGCGCACCTTGGCGCCTACTTCGGATCTCACTGGCGGCGACTCCTCTGAACTCGAGGATGAAGACGACGGCGAATTGCCAGCCTCTGGCCTCGTTGCACCTTGGGAGGTCTTGCGTGGATTAGCAGATGTCGCCATCGAGAGAGCTGCCAAGGTTTGTACATGCTTCTCCTTTTCAACACGCCATCATCTCTACTTCTAGGAGAGCGGCGAAGCCAGCAGCGAGCCTCAGAGCAGGACTAGATCCCCTTCCCCTGATCGACAGAATCGTCCCAGTAAAAGGAGAAAGATTCGTCACAAGATGCTCCGTGGTGTCGCATTTCCCGATGGTGAGTCATCTCGAGTGCTTGGTCGTCAGGCTCATCATGCCACGCAGTCATCACCCAAAATCTCGTATCCGAACACGAGGCTCGCGAATTGTTCCGAATGTAACACCGTTCTTCCCAGCTTGGTATCATAACTTACCTGTCTTGGTAGATTCTATGCTGGTTGTTCCACATTCTTGCCTGTTTTTGATTCCCGAGTCGACACTTATGAAGCCCTTCACCACCGTTCTCCTTTTGCAGTAGATGCTATTTGCATGGTTGGCGCTCGCGTTCGCGATGGCGGAGGTCAGTTTACTCTCCTCGTCCGAATCTTTTCTTCACGTTCCACTTGCAGCAACTCCGAGTGAAACCTATAATCGGTGTCTGGATGCAGTCCAGAATAAATCGCGTGCCACTCTCTTCTCCCTCGTCACCGGAGTGGAAGCGATTCAAGCCATGAGTGAGCTCCTCGTCTTGTCATATCGTTTGCCTGTCGGTAGTAATACATGCTAGTTCTCGTATCAGGTTGGTCCGACAATGGCTGGCTCAGTGGTGGCCATGCCGTACGAATGGCAATGGAACTCTGTCAGCTTGTTCTCTTTCTTCTTCTGATATTGGCTCACGTGTTTACAGCATTGCATAAAGCATGGCCAAAGTTACTTCGGCGCATGCAGAACAAGTCTAAAAACTCGGATGGGTCCGAGGACCAAGAACTCGTCATCGCCTCCCGCACCTGGTTTTGTCTATACCTTTTTGAACATCAGTAAGCGCTCGTGTCCATCGCAATGGTGCGTTCCAAAACGATACCTTAGGCTGTCCTACGGTACTGGCCGTCCGGCTATCCTCAAGGACGATGAGAGTGTCGGGCAATGCCATCTACTCTTACAGCATCCTCTCGCAATCGAGGATGATATGCGCCTCGTCTCCACCGTAGAGCTCATGGGGATTCGAGAGAGTATTCATAACAAACTCTCGCCCTTTGATCGTCCCGTGGACGAGGCTACATTTCAAGCCCTTCATCAAGCTGACATTGAATTCCAAAACTGGTACCAGTCCTGGGATCATGCTTTTTCTCAAAAGTATGAAGATGCAGGTGAGTCGTGCGCCTTGCTTGGCATACGGTTACCAGAGTGTGTCCATTAGCATTTTATCGCCAAAGCCTGCAAATCCAGCAACTACATGCTGAATTATTTCACAATGCAACAGCCTTGCGAGGCATCAATGGTCCAGAAGACGTCCAAAAGATGCCGCGAGCACAGAGAGACCTTGCCATTCGCTCCATTCGAATCGCACGCCAGATTATGGATCTCACGGTCAATTCCCCTTCGTACAGTGAAGGCATGAAATATGGTAACTTGACTTTCTTCTCTCTCTTCCGTCACTTGGATATCTCACCCATTTAATAGCTGTCCATTACACCCACGCCACTGCCACGTTTTCTGCCTCTTTTCTTTTAAGGCTCTCTCGCCTTTTGTAAGTACCGTCAGTCCCACAGTGTTGTCGGCATGTACATACCCCTACAGTCCAAATGATTGCGACGTACAAGAGATCCGGTCACAGGTTGAACGCTTGGCAACTCTCATGTCTCAAAGTAGGCCCTCAATTGCGCTCCATGCCCCTTTCTGACGTTTTCAAAACAGTACCCGGCAAGCGTTACGCTCTCACACTCCAGCTCATGCTGAAGAGAGGCCAAAAGCGGAATACTTTGTCTACTTCACAGTCGCCGAGGGTACCACGTGAACCCCAACGTACCACGTCCATGGTAATGGAACAGCCTCAGCCACAGCCGATGGCCATGATCAACCACGAACCATTCTCGCCCACGTACGATCCAGCGTTTACAAGTTCCGAGCCGACGCATCAAGCGCAGATGGGGATGGTACCTGGCCACGCTGACGTGGACAGCATCTGGAGGGGGTTTGAAATGACTTCAAATGAACAGCTACCCGTCTGGATATCGGACCAGAGCTTGGGAGGTAGCACATTCTCGCAACAAGGCATGAATGCCTTTTTCCTTCCCGCAGACTACCTCCCTCCTGCACCACAAATATGGTGATGGGCAGTGTCCCGTATTACTGTCGTGTCTGACCGTGCTGTATACCCTATGATCGTCCTGAAAGCCGCTATATATGTCTCGCTAGAAGTACTGCTGTATGTACCATCGCTTTTACCTCGACATGCGGGTACTGAATCGCATGTGCAAGATCGAGTCGTACACCAGTCTGATTCAAACCTGGACTGAATGATCCAGTTGTTGGTAGCTCTCCTGTCTCTCTCCTAGACTATCATGTCGAGCAGCTCATTGGTGAAACAGCCCAGGCTTCTCGCAACCGAAGCACCTTGGAACCCATCCGATCGCGGGGCGGATCAACCTAGCGAACCTTTCTGGCGTCCTGCGAGAAAACGTTTTCTGTCTCTTCTGCGTTCCAAGAATCCTCCAGCACTGGACGACCAAGTTTTTGACGGGGCCAAGACGGCACAGCGCCAACCAAGCTGGCCAGAGGCCTTTGATGTCCCCGAGGATGATGGCCCTCGAAGTTATGTAGCACTTCAAGGTTCGATTCCCGGTCATGCGCCACATCTTGTGGAGGAGGGACGGACCTTTTATCGAGGGGGAAAACAGCGACTCAGCGCCATGAAGCGGCGTAAAACGGCGGCGAGGATCGTCGAACACGTACAAAGTTTGTTCACTCCTCAAGTCCCAGTATGTCGAGCTGACGACATGAAACCCAAGGTATTGACAGGCGCCGCAAGTTCATGCTCACGTTGGCAAAGTGCTTGCTGACATTCGGATCGCCCTCTCACCGCATCGACGCGCAGCTGAACACGGCATCCAAAATACTTGATGCCAAAGCCGCCTTTGTACACATTCCAGATGTCCTCATCGTCACGTTTGGAGATGAGGATGTGGCTTCAGTCGAGACTCACTTCGTCAAGGCCAAGGGTCGCATTGCGCTAACCCCATTGCATCAAGTCCACCTCATCTATCGCAAGGTGTTGCATGACAAGATATCAGTTGAGGAAGGAACCAAGGAACTGAAAGTGATACTCAGGGCTCCCCCCATCTATTCGCTCTGGCTACGTTGTCTCTTTGCCTTTTTCACAGCTTCCATGATCTCTGCCATGGTCTTTGGTGGTTCTATCATCGACATGTGGATATCTGGACTGTGCGCTGGCGTTCTCCAGTTCCTGGGTCTCAATGCGGCGTCAAAGAGTGCGACATACGCCAACGTTTACGAGTGAGTCGACCGACCAGCACGGACCATTCGCTCACCTTGTCGCGGCAGGATATCCATTGCGATCATTGTCTCCTTTGTCTCACGGGCTC
Organism: Phylloporus aff. rhodophaeus; assembly: GCA_038094475.1. Taxonomy (NCBI): domain Eukaryota; kingdom Fungi; phylum Basidiomycota; class Agaricomycetes; order Boletales; family Boletaceae; genus Phylloporus; species Phylloporus aff. rhodophaeus. Next base: position 56,332 of record JBBPUD010000002.1, on the reverse strand, counting down.
TGAGCACGATCCCAGGAGATCTGTTCTGCTACAACGCGATTGCAGCCGCTGGTGTTGTCCTCATCCTGCCGGGTTTCACCATACGTGCGTGTTTCAGACCTGACACGGCTGATTCTCAACTGGTCCTGTAGTCATCAGCGCTCTGGAGTTGACGTCGCGCAACATTCTCTGCGGTTCCGTCCGCATGGTTTACGCGATCATATATACCCTTTTCTTGGTACGGTTTCACAGTAAAAAAGGACGCGATTTTCCAACCAGTCTTGTTAGGGCTTTGGATTGGCCATTGGGTCTGACATTTATCTCGTGATCAATCCTCGTGCGCGACGTGCCCTCGACAAGAGCCAGATGCCGAGCTATCGAGTACTACACGGTTCTTTTCATGCTGAAAACGGCAGTTTCCCACTTGGAGAGGCAGTGTTTGGATTTGCCAAGGCTGCATCCCTGGACAGGAATTATTTATTGAGAGGTGGGGTGTTTACCGCGTGCATGGCATCATGACTGACGGTTTCCCGAGGCTGTCACAGGGAACCAGATTGGCCATGGTGGCGACAACCTCTTCCGTGGTGGCTACTGCCCATCCTGGTCCCCTCGTACGCCGTTGCCTCGTCGCTCGCCAATATGCAAGTGTTTTGGAACTGGCAGCTCTTGGTCATGGTCATTTTCGCGTGTTTGGCCTTTGCCGCCAACAAGTTGGGCAACGTCTTCTTGCCGGACAATGGTGACCTCGTATCTGCCATTGGGGCCTTGTCCATTGGTCTGTTGGGCAACTTTTACTCACGGATTGTTCGTGGGACGGCCTTTACCTCGATGGTTACAGGTGTTCTTTTCCTTGTACCCGTACGTGGATGAACGGTCCTGTGTCTATCGCTCTCACCATCCTTTACACAGTCCGGCATCGCGGAGGGGGGAGGCCTCGTCAACACCGACCCGAGTTCGACGGAACAATACTCATCCGGTTTCTCTCTAGCTATACGCATGATTCGGGTTGCTATTGGAATCACGCTCGGACTTTTTGTCAGCCAAATCTTTGTCTATACGCTGGGACGACGAAAAAACGCAGCCCACTTTGCGTTTTGAAGGTCGTAAAACTAGTCATAATTATTCGATAGCTAGTCTACATACAAAGCAGCATAATTTCCAGTGTCGTCTATTCATTACAAGGGGGTTGCTCTACGAGTAACGATTACAGTACCAGCAGCAATTAAGAAACTCGACAAGATCAACTAAGTTATGACCCGAACAGCTGATTCAACTCTTCAATCCTCCGCTGCAACATATCAGCCTTGCTAAAGTTTTGACCCAAGGTCATATTGGCGAGCTCAGTCTTTTTCCGTTGAACTTCTAGCAGGCGATCCTCTATAGAATTTTCAATAATGAGTTTGACTGTCGTTACGGGGCGTGTTTGTCCCAGACGGTGCTAAGCAGGAGGAAGAGTTGGAGGATAGCCATTTGTGGAATAGGTGGTGACGTACGATGCGGTCAACAGCCTGGTTCTCTACGGCCGGGTTCCTTGTCGCGGGCTTAAGCATGCCCCTTGCCAAGACATAAGAAAACATACCAATATGGATCCATCAAGTAAACTCGTTGAGCAGCAGTAAGATTCAGTCCGACACCACCAGCCTTCAAGCTGACAAGAAGGATTTCGCAGGCCGGATCATATTTAAGTGCGTCCATAGCTTTTGTGCGATCGTCACGCTTCATGGTACCATCCAAACGTTCATAACGAATTCCAGCGGCGTCCAAGGCATCCTCGATTCTACAAAACTTTATGAGGCTATGGATCGTCAAAATGAAACAAAAACAGTCATACTTGTCAAGCATGGTCGTCCACTGCGAACTGGACACTACTTGATCAGTTTCTTTTCAGCTGCGGAACGTCCACTTACAACACGACAGTCTTGGTAATATCATCGTCAATCCGCTTTCCTTGGTCGTCCACGGTCTCCACCTCAATCGAGTCTGGGTCATAGTTGGCAGAATAAGGATTTGCCTTGGAAAACTGGATAAGATCATTGAGTAAAGCTTTGACTTTGGTAGACGGTGTAAATTTCTCTGGGTTGGTTCCCTTTGACTTCTTCTCCCTCTTGCCAGATTTCTTTTTCAACAAATCTTGTGGTTGGCAGTCAGAGCGCACTTGCATGGCGTCCTGGGGGGAAAGTGCAGTCTGGCAAACAGAACAAGCCCGCCGAATGTCGAAGGGTACATCTGGCCATCCAGGACATACACTCAGTCGGTAACATGCAAGGCAGAAAAGATGCTGGCAACGAGTTAAAATAAGAGATGATGTCGATGGGCTGCTGGTCCTTGTTGATGTACGAGAGGTCATTCCTTTTGTTTTCCTGCCGCGCTTTGGTGCCGATGGCCCGTCGTCCAAACATAACCCACCCTCAACGATCTGTTGACTCTCCGGAGAAACACATAGTTCTTCGCCACACTCTACACATTGTGTTGTCGCCGCCTCCCTCAATAGCGCAACGATTGCGACTGCACGGGATAGATTGAGACCCTCCTGCTCAATTGCGGCCGCGAGGTCCTCATAACGGCTGGGTTCTGTGATCTGAATACCTCCGGGTGACTTGCCCTCGACAAGCTCAAAATGGTCACAAATTTGGCGCAAGCGTAATATCTTCTGCAAGATCCCCACGTAATTCTTCATGACCTCATTTTTGTTCGACAACTCGTTGAACTCAGCTTTCGATTCCGTGAAAAACTGGTCATAGATCGTTTGTTCGCGTGGATCAAATTTAAGATAGCGGAGCTCGTCTCGGCGAGGCGGAAGATTGAGGATTCTCTGTCCATCGGAGGTCTTTGTTTCTTTGGTGCGGCGGAGGGTAATGCACTTCATGATGGTTTGCAGTCGAGCAACGCCCAGTGACTGTCCGTACTTGACAGGCGTTCCGATAAATTCTGTCCAGATAGTCTTGTCATCAAAGGGTTCTAAACGTAAGAACTTGATGAGAGCGAAAACATCGTCAAGCTTGTTCTGGACAGGGGTTCCCGTCAGGCAGAGACGACGATCAGCAATCAAATCGCATGAGGCACGGCTGCCCACAGTCCCAGTCTCCTTAATAGAGCTGTATTGTTGTGAGCCTGTATCCGCTCAAGCATTAGTCAGGAAAACCCACTGGGCTTCGTCGAGGACGACCCTAAACCAATGTATGGTTTGAAGAGCACTAGTGGCCTCCGCCGCCACGTTGGGAAGCGACTTTTTGCGCTTCACTCCCGCTCGCCTCGGTTTTGATAACCGTACTACCTGATTTCCGTGTTCATCAATCTCAACACCAGGAAACCCTCCATCACTATCGTCCTCGTCCTCCTCCTCAACTTCGAGAGAGGTAATGCTCCGGGTTTGCTTTGAGTATTCCGACGCCAACGTTGCATAGGTTGTGATAACAGCATCAAAGTCGGCTAGAAAAGCTGGGTCTGGCCGTCGAGCATTCCCATGGTATACGTACACCCGCAGCGGACGGCCACCAACAGGACGGCGGGATGACTTTACGTCAGAACTGGGTTCTTGCTGGGAAAGTGGTGTGACAGTCGCAGACATGTTAGTGGCCGCAGAACAGCTGATTCCTCCACCCCCGACTACCGATACCTCCCCCCGCCAATGCTCGCGAAATTGATCCTCCCAATTTGAAACCGTTGAAAGAGGACAGATGATGAGAGTCGCTCGGCTTTTAATCTTGATACGACATACACGTGCGTATGCAGCTTCTGCCTTGTCCTGTGCCTTTGCTGCTTTGCGTTTACCCTTTCCAGTATCAGATGTGCTGGGCATTCCCCAAACACTTCCAGCGAAATGTGCAGCTGATAGAGTATCATCAAGGCTTCTGTCTGGAGGAGCCGGAGGGGGTGACAACGGAGAAGTAGCAAAGCTACGAGCGGAATCCAAGGTAGCGGCAATGAGGGAGACGCATGTGATCGTCTTGCCAAGGCCCATCTATAAAGTACATAGTCATTACGCAATATCATTGTTCACAAGCAATAAATGCACATCATCAGCAAGAATAGCGCCTCTCGCTTCTTGCGGCTCACGAAAGAGTTCTTTTTGAGTCACGACGTGGAACCATGAATGCTGCCCAGAATGAGGGTTTACCCTTGCTTGCCATAGGGAGGAGTATCGGCCATCACCACAACGTTTCTCGCGTTCACGCTCGAGTAAGAAAGTGAGTGCTTTCTTCTGATGGGGATAAAGAGGTGTTCCGACCTCGTATGCTTTTCATAAAGGGAAACAAATCAGTGGATGAAAGGGTGGCAAACATAATAAATGAGAGGTACCAGGTTCAGTGTCAAGAAGCTCATCCCCGCTTCTCAAACTCTTGAAGAGCTCTTCTACCTGACTGCGCTGTATTTCAAGCGTCTTTCCTGATATTACAGGCGCAGTCCAACGAGGGCTGCTGCCTCCTGGACCGGAATAACCAGGACGGACGGGAGGCAATGCTTGACGATATCCTCCGGGAGGGCTGTGCGGGTTACAATAGTGATAGTTGGCAAGTCGCTGAATGTCGTACGGAGGAGATGGGTGATCGAGAAAGAGTTCACATTGGTGGAGATAATTTCCAACAACGGTGATGTTACCCTTCGGGGTGTAAACGAGCATCTGTAATGGAAGGATGGGAAGCTGTAGTAAGATGAGAAAGATGGGTTCCAGCGAAGTTGGTCAAAGGGTAATGTATGCTCACATTCGGCATGCCACGACGCACTTTGGCGTCTAATCGGATGAGACCTTTCCCTAACATCGGACCAAGGTGGGACGCCACCTTCTGCTCGACAACACCGAAAGCCTCGCCCTGGCTAACCTCACCAGTAGGCGACCGGATGTGCGGAGTCTTGATATGAATGGTTTCCGTTGCGCCTGGTTGCTTGTGGGGGTTGTGCTCGTACTGGAGACGCACACTTGCCCAATCGGCTTCTGCCTTTGTCGGGTCATATGACTGGAGATACGAGACTGGATAGAGAACCAAGGCGGTGACCGTGAGCTGTCCAATACAAACGGGAGTTCTGGGAGAAAGATCCTCTGGTAACGCATTGCCGAGCAGAAGAGGGGAGGAAGGGGGAGAGGGGGAGTGAGTAAGATCAATGACGTTGTTCGGTATGTGTGTGGTTGTGGGCCGGGTCGTGGATGGGTGAATAAAGGAAGCACCATTCTGCGGCGAGGGCAGCTGGTGTGGGCGGGGGAGTGACGGGAGTGGAAAGGCGGGGCGATAGGCTGGGGCGTGTGGCATCGGGGGCAGTTTTGGCGCGTACGACGGAATGGGGTTCGGGTACGAAGGAAAAGGGAACGACTGCGTTGGCCTGGCCTCCAGACGAGCGCGTGTCGGTGGCAGCGAGACATCGTCATCCCCAGTCAGGTCGATGTGCGTGGGCTCGGAAAGGGCGAGGTTTGACATCGACATGGACGGAACAGAGTGGGCATCGTGCATGGCGGCGGGCGGTGTAGAACGACGGCGACGATGAGAACGACGGCGGCGACGACGACAAAAGGCTCGGTGGGCAACAATACAAGGTCGTTCGGTCGTACCTTCGGCGTCGGCATCACGCCTCACTTCTCTGGATGAATAAGCACATTTCCCACGAGTAATACTATACTTATTTCCTAAATAGTACAAACCCCTTTACAGCCAACAGCCACTCCATCATCCGCCTGATCAGTGGCATCCTTTCAGAACAACGACCGTCGTCAAAAAGAACTGGACATACGAGGCGCCCATCCCATCGCATAGTATGCCACCCTCGCAGCCTCCTCTTTCGCGAGTTGCTTGCTCGGCCCACTACCCTGGCCCTTTTCTATGCCATTCACTTGTGTGATCGCTCAGCCGAGTGGCAAGTAAGAAATCATGTTTGACTCACCGACACATGCCACAAACCACTTTCCCGCGTGTGGCGGTCCGGAGAATGATGCGCGGTAGTCGACACTCAGCCCTCGCTGTGTCGCCGTCTGGTTGAATAGCGGCAGAAACGCCAAATGCGGTTGGGCTGGTGCCAGTGGGTTCCCAAAATTCGGTAGTCCCTTCGGCGGCGGCGGCGGTGGCGGTATGGGAGGTGGCATGCTTGGTGGAGGCGGAGGCGGAGGTAGAGAACCGGTACTCTGCGAGTACGGGTTGTAGTGTGTGGCTTTATAAACTGTCGGTAAATTAGGGAGTGCGTGTTGTAACGGTTGCGTCGAGAATCCCTGCAAGAACTCTTCGACTTTGGGCCGCTTGCCCGATTGTTCTTCAAAGTCCGCGGGTACAAGGTCAACCGTTACTTCATCCTGAAACACACTAACCGATAATCGGAGGAGAGCTCCAATCCATCGTTGGACGGTTGTCAATCCGTGTTCATTGAAGACCGCACCCAGATAAGCAAGAAAGAGCAGGCTACCTTGCTGTATTCCAGTTTAGCAACGTAGTCCTCATCGAATCTGGGGGACGCACCACGTACCTCAGCCTCCCCTACTGACGATTGAAAAGACGGGTCGTAGCGTAGCTCATCGCGCAGTCGATAAAAGTTGGCCCATGTGTCGATAACGTCTACCGATAACAGCTTTTGTCTCTGCGCCTTCCTAGGACATCGTCTCATGACACTGTGAATTCATGGGAGCTGCGCTCACCTCAATTCCACTCCTCATTAACATTGGTCTTCTGTTGAACAGTAGTTGGGTTGTCATCATCTTCAGTATGTGGGACCCAAGAACTGATAGACGTTCGTTGTCATGATACTGAGCGTGGCATGCAAGTCGGAGGGATTTGTGAGTAAAGACTTCTAGCATAATCTGTCCAGAAAGCTTGGGCAACTCTGGCAAATCTTTTGCAGCTGCATCGTACGTCACAGATCGCTGCCGTTTGCGGGAGCTGGAGTTTGGCCCAGATTCGGTTTCCATTTCCATTGGTAACAGTGGATCCGCGATGTTGAACGTTCGGAGACGAGGCGTAAGCACCATCGGCCTTGTAATTATTTTGATTGGCTGAAGTACTTATTTTGCCAGAGCGTCTCGCCTGGCAACCGTTTACTTCGAACCGAGCGACGCTTTCGTGAGGTGGTGGTAAGAGAAGCACGAATGCAAGTCTGTGCACAGAGAGGAGCCATCCATTTACGTACGTCCTTGATGTAGAGCGCATGACCGACTTACTAAGTTGGCGCTCTCATACTTTTAAGGGCTCCATTTGAGTGGCATACGTACATACAAGTTAGAATAATGATTACCGGATTGTCTACCATAAACTTTCTCGGTGCAGGGGGGGGGATTGCATCTAAGACAATGGGTGCATCGTAACATGGCCACTTTCCTCGGCCTCCCGATTTCGCTGTCTAAGAAGTTCGCTGGTCACCTGCGCTTGTGATGGGTCCCCAGACAGCCATATTATATGTTTCGCCATACTAGAACCAAAGTTAGAAAAACGATATTCTTGTTGGTCTGTGAACGGACCCTTGGATGTCTTGCCGAAGAGCTGGGCACGTGTCAAGAGGGTGATGAGCTCCAAGGCACACCGGGCAAGCCAAAGAGCCGTCCTGTCTTTGTTTCTTCGATGAGCTTCCGGACGCTCCACTAGGCGAAGACATGCGCTTGTAGGGTAGCACCATTGGCGAGGAGTGGTCTGATGGATGGGCAAGGTTTCTGTCCACGTTGCGTCCCCTATCTTGGGGGATAGGATTCCGATTGTTCTCATGTACGGTGGGCTGAAGATTAATCGGTGTTTGCTGTGAGGTCGGCTGGTGATGCTTTTTGGCACCCTTGACGCGACTACTTGAAGTGCTGGCTTTCATTGAAGTCGAAGCGGATCCGAGCTTGGAAACTAGCTTAAGAGGTTGACCAGCCAATAGATCGCCTTGACCCCGGTCGTACAACGTTTGTTCTATAGCCTCGATTGCGGCTTTCTGTACATGTGCTTGAATACGATGTTCACAAATATCAAAGAGACACGTACTCTGTATTCCCATGGCTCATCATCGGTGTGATTCAGTAAGATTGCTCGATATTCCATGAGGTTAGCAGAACTGCCCATCATATTGCAGGCGCCGGGCCCGTGGTTGCATCCACAAAGGCCGCACTTTTGATCGTCACGGAAGGGGAGTAATTGTGTGGTTAAAAACATGCGTGATGGGGGTTCTTGATCAACATCCATCAAATCCGTCGTGGTATCGGTGTCATCACCAGTGCCACGATGGGCAGAACCATTGTATACATCAGAGTCTGACGATTCCCCGGATTTCATTGATCGGCCCTTCTTTCCACCTTTGCCTTTGCCCTTAGCTGGGGTATCATCAAGATCTTCTAGGAAATCGAGCTGCTGCTAAAAGATACAAATCAGCCAGTAAACACGATGCAGATCTTCCGGATAAACCTTAGGAAAAGCGGCAGCAGCCTTCCGGCGAACTCCACGACCTGTCACCTCCTTTGCCATTGTCACCTCCTTCTTAGCAGCTATACGTTCTAACGCCTGGGCCCACGAATCTCCTTGGTCAACATCGGGCACAGTGTCCCCAATATCTTCCAAAGCGTCCTTCTCCGCTGCCCATACCTTGGCAAAGCTGAATTTTAAACTTGGTTCGCTGGTAATGTTCTTTCCGTCCACTTCGATCTCAGTCTTCTCAATGAGTCTATCGAGATCATGGTCGTTGTCTAGGCGACGTGGCTAAGCTAGGATTTACAAGACGAACTAGGATAATACTCACATACAATATCTTTCGACCCTTGGTCCCCTTCTTCAAAGAGCGCCCGAGCACCGAAGGTGAGAATTGATCTTAAGTCATCGCTACCATTCTCGTCGTCATCCATTTTCTGTACGATCAGGTGATCTAGAACAAGCTTTTTCTTTCCCATCAACACGATTTTTTCTGTTGCGAGTCAGCCAGGGTTACATCCCATCACATCGGTGTTTACCTTCAGCAGAACCTTTCACCATGAGCTTGAATACGAGGCATGTCTTCTGTTGCCCATAACGATGCGAGCGGGCAATTGCCTAGATAGATGATTAGAGCACGGAGGAAATGGCATAAAACATCTTCATACTTGAAGGTCCTGGATATATGGTTAGGAGCCAGGCGGCTGAAGAAAGGAAAAGTTCTCCCACCTGATGTGGATTGAAGTCCGGGTCATATATGATCACTGTATCTGCCGTGTAGAGGTTGATACCAACACCACCCGCACGAGTGGTAAGTAGGAATATGAAATATTCAGAGTGTGGCTTATTGAACTCGTCCATTCCCTTCTGTCGAGCGGCTTGCTTCGTTTCGCCATCCTGGAGAGGAAGGTAAGATAAGGGCGACTCGAAAGGCTAAGGGACGTACAAGTCTGAGGTATTTGTAGTCCTCACCTCTTAAGAACTCTTCGATTATGTCAAGAGCGATGACAAACTGATGAGAGTAATGTAAGACAAGCGAATCGGGTGGATCAATAAGACTTACTTGACTAAATAAGAGTACACGATGCCCTCTTGCCTTAAGCTTGGGTAACAGTGATTTCAATAGTCGAAGCTTGGCACTAGCGTCAATTAGTTTCTCGTGAGCTTCGCGCGGCCCTAGGTTACGAGGTTCAATTTCATCCGAGATCAGATATGGGTGTTGAATGCACCTAATACTCTTCATCAGCGTGCCCGCCGACAAACTACAACAGGTAGCACATACTTTCGTAGTTGCATTAGCATGTTGTTCATATTTGTCCTGGGGATCCCTGCGCGGCCTGCTCCAACAGTCGACACTTGAGTGAGGTGTTTGAGAATATCCAAATTCTGGCCTAAGGCAAATTATTGTCCAATCAACATACAACGCTTCAAATCCTTACTGAGAATTGACCGATAGATCTCTTTTTGCAAAGTCGTAAGGGAGAGTGGCACAATTACCTCATTCTGATCAATTTGAGTTCAGCGTGCCAAACACCAAGGAAAATATGCATGCCTTGGGTGGGAGTTGAAGGACCTCGCTCTTGATACGGCGAAGGAAGTACGGTTTCAACCTTACGTGTAGTTGGCGCACTAAGTCTTCACTGAGTTCTTCATACTCCTTCTCCAGTGCTTCAAGGTCCTGCCATTTATCACGGTCAAGGAAATTCATCAGGTTGAATAATTCACGGATATTATTGTTCAGCGGTGTCTGAGGGAAATGTCAAGCTAAGATCTGAGGTGAAGTGAGGTGACATTTGACTAACCCCTGTCATGATAATCCGGTGGACTGGCTTAAGCTCGTTCAATTTTTTGAAGAGTAAACTTCTATCGCTTTTCACTTCGAACAAAAGTGAAATCAAGAGCGAAAACTCATTATAAAGCACTTACGGCGTTGTCCCTCATCAACCACGAGGATTTCCCAACGGTCTACACTCTTGAAGACAGTAGTAAAATCTTTGGGGTTCGTGACAGTCTCATATGTGGTGATGAGAACATGATACTTCGGTTCACGCTTCGACTTATGGAATAGCTCATATTGCATGACCACATTCCTTGACTTAGACTCCCCGAAAATGGGAACCACTCTAAGTCTGGGAGCCCAGCGCGAAAATTCTCGAACCCAGTTAGTAATTGTGGAATTTGGAACAACAACAAGCGCAGGAGCTGCAGAGAACTTTTCGATTGCAGTCCCGAGGAACGTGACAATCTGAACAGTTTTCCCCTACAAGAAAATGAGAATAATCAAAAGAAAATAATAATCAAACGACGGACCAAACCCATTTCATCTGCCAGTATGGAAGGCTGTCGATTCCACCAGTTGTCACAGAGCCAATTGTATCCATCGATCTGTAGTTCATCAAGAAGGTCTCGGACAAAGTGGGGTCGCATACCTGAAATTGCATTAGTTTGAGCTGGTTACTTTGTCCGAGGTCAGGTTGTTCATCAAGATCTCGTTTAAGAGCAAAACTATCGTAACCATTCTCGGCACGATCTTCTATCGTTGCGATCTCTTTTCGCGACTTTTTGACGTGAACTTTCTGGGAATCGATGAAATGTTGAAATGCACGCCTATAGGCGCCATACCCTGGTTCTCCACGGCACGGTGGAGAATCCCAAGTTGCTACCAGGGATCTGCGTGAGGTCACTACACATAACAAATCTAAGATACTGACCTTCTTCATACCCAAGATCCTCCCACTTAACGAATACCCATACGACCTCCTCGATGCATTCAGCTGACAAAGCTTGCTCCGTCCTGGACATCCGATCATCTACGTCTTCCATTAATGACTCGTCAGGCTGTTCGCCCTCTGCATAAGCACGCTCTAACTGTTGATCGCGACTAAGGTATAACCCATCAGCCCGATCCTTACGGACGGCACCCTTCGTCCTACGCGCACTGGTCTCACTCGAGAAGGACTTCCAGAACCGCACATCAAGAATGCGGTCGATAGTTTTCCAAGCTGGAGGGATCCGCAACTCAGCGTCGGGTAAAGGACCATGTGAGACATGCTTGGGCGCCGTCGGGGGCCCAATTTCAGGTGTAGTGTCTGTGCTAGGTTCAAAAGCAATAAGTCCTTTGTCGACGTCATCGACCTTATCGACATCCATAGCCGCCTCGTCGGGTATTGGTTCGTCCAGAAGCGGGACCTTGGGCCCCTTGGCAAGAAAATGCTTTAGTTTCGGTATGTTGGTCGAAACCAACCACAAGTGAGGAACCCATTGAGTTCGTCGATAGCTGCGGTCCGCCCATTTCACCAAGTATTCTCGAGGAAGGGAAGCCTTGGGGTCAGGTATACTTGCTGAAGGGGGTTCAACGATACCAGGAGGGTAAGGCCGCCAAGCCAGGATTTTATCAAGAGGGTAAATATATGACGCGCAATCAGCGCAACGCCAACTTGTTCCTTCTTGATAGTGATTGGCGAGTTCTGCATCTGACCAAGCCGTATTATGCGGGTTGGGCAAATGTTGATAATGGGCAAGCCGTTTGCAAGAGAAGCACCTGAAAAGGAGCTCCCGGGAAGGTTGCAACGAGGTATCGTCCACGAGACGTGGATTGTCATCCACCATCTCAACGTCAGGAATGTCACTTTGCATAGGTTCAAGAGGGAATCCGTCGGGAGGGTGGTTGTTTATAAGCGATGGGTCGGGCTTGAGAGCCACTTCCAAACAGCCCATGCAGATACCTCCCTTCATACACATTCCACAGATAAACTCAGTCATCTGATCGATGCCGAGCTCTTTGCGATCTGGTAAACCGCTAGCCGGCAGTTCACTAGTTTCTCCCTCTTTTGCTTTCCATAGGTCTTTATCACGAGCGCGAGCAGCCCGCGTAATTTCGTCTCTTTGAGCTTTCGCAAGACACTTCCAGTGGGCAGCCACAGGACATTTAAGACTTTGGGATCATATAAATAAACCGAAAGAATGTAAGTAAAGTATCCATACCATCGGACCCAACCCCCCAAACTCTGAATGTATTCTTCGTCATCAGATTCTCCTTCAGCAGCTTTGGACTGGCGTCTGCCTTTTTTGAATCTTTTCAACTCCTCGTGCGTAGGACGCTTGTGACACTTCTCGCAGATATCTCTGTGCACGCGAAGGGACGACGTTCCTTCGTCCTCGATGAAATCGAAATCAAGATCGCTGATATCACGGAAGTGTCCATAGGCGGGGCGAGTAGTAGCAAGGCGTTTCTTTTTCTGTTTTTTCACAGTCTTTCGTACACCGGGCCTATATCCAGGACTGTCGTGATAACTATCCCCTTCTGACTCTTCATCATCGGCGAGGTTCGCGCGAGTGTTTCTCCGTGGGCGAGTCGACCTTCTAGTAGTGGGCACGGTTTCTATACCAGAATCCACTTGATTGTAGCCACCCAACTCATTTTCAGAGTCGGAAACAACGCGTTTTTTCCACGGATGACGTCTGGAAAGTTTTTTGGGGCTGAATGGGAGCTGGCTCTGACGCGGCTTCCTGTTACCAGCGGCGGAACGTTCCGACTTACGAGATGCAACGACGTCATTGTAGTCCCCATCGTCACTCGTGACATTCTCCTCTTCGGTGAGAGGAGAGTCGGTGGCGAACGAGTCGCTCTCAGTGGACGATTGCGATCCTGCAATATTAGAAACACTAGCTGTGGGCCTAGCAATCATTCGAGAGTGTTCATGGACCTCTTCGGAAGCAGGATCAAAGCCATCCAACAAACCCTGGGCCTTTCTGTGCTCTGGGTAGGCTATGAGACAACATGAACGAAGGCAATTCTTAAGAACGTACGGTATTCATTAACGAGGTCACTGTATTGGACGAAAAATGTATGCGCAGAGATCTAAAGAGAGTTCAAATAACGGAGAGAAAGCAGCTACGTGACTGACCCTGCGCGCAAGCCCATCCTTGAAACGTACAAAGTAATGTGAAGGTCTACCATGGCCGTCCAACGGATACTCCCCAACGACAGTATCGAGATCACTACGGGTGAATTCTGGATCACCTCCGAGATAAGCCGGAGTTGGCTGGTAAAGTTCTTTGATGGATGGGGAAAGTCTCGGGAGGGCTACGTAACACTGCGCTTTTAGACGCGTCGGCATGGGCTGAGGACTAGGGGAAGGTGTCCTGGACGCTACAGAAGAGAGGGGGGAGAGCTGAGAGGGGCTGAAAAGCAATGCTGGGTCAGAAAGTGGGTCAGCCATGATGGTGACCCGCAGACGACAGCCAGCCCTTGCGCGGTACCGTGACGCGTTCTGGGCACGCCACGACAAACAATAAAGTCACGTGAGATACCGTCTGGTGCAACGGAACGACCACCGGATGAGTACCATTCAGCGAACTAGGTCTGAGCGGAAGACAAGAGTAATAGAACCCATGCCTCTCTACAGAAGACCCACCGCAAGAGCTAGAACGGGCGAAATAGACGGTTAGTTCAAAGCGTTCATCATACCCTGCGGTTCAGTACATCCTGAATGTACAAACGCCTTCCTAGCTATCCTGGACCAGATCAGGGATGATTGGGAGTTTGTCATTGATCCGGATGTAAGTGTTTCTGCTGATGACCGAATCAATGATGTTAATGACGCGTCTCAGTTCAACAATGTAGACCTAGCCCTCTCGCTTCTGGATGAGACTTCTATCGGAAAAGACATGTATTCGTTTAGGAAAACGAAGGAGATGCTCTCAAACGCACTCAAGGGCTCGGTCGATCGTCAGTAGTACTCCTTCTCTCTGGTATCTGACCGCTCAGGAAACTGAACAGAACATTACAAGGCTTTCGCCGATGCGTTGCCACACCATGCTGCTCTGCTGAACCACCTTGGCCAGGCCCAAACACAAGCCCAGGAAACACGGGCTGCTCTGCAAGAAACCAAAGAGTCGCTCGGTAGCAAACGCGCAGACCTCGTTCAACTGTGGGCTAGGGGACAAACTTTGGAAGAAATGATGCAATTGTTGGATCAAATGTACGTCTAGCTTCCTTCCCCGCACGCGGATGATGAATGCATTCCAGTGAACATCTGAAATCTGTACCAGATGCCCTCGAAGCTTTAATGTCTGAAAAGCGACTTGTACAGGCATCAGTTTTGCTGATACGAAGCCTCAAGCTAATAAATAAACCGGACATGCATGAGATTGGTGCCATTACAGACTTACGTGCATATCTTCTCGGTCAAGAGACTGTGAGTCCTGCAGACCATGGTGTTATCTGCCAGGAGGTTTATCACCTTCAGGCGCTCCGAGACATCTTAGTTGATGAACTTCATAACCATCTTTACCTCAAATCATTTTGGTGCGACGCACGATGGGCTGCGTATATACCCGGTCAGTCTGTGTGTATGTGGCTTCTTATACGGCTCGTGTATTGCCCTCAATCATGAGATTTAGTGCCAAAGGTGGAGTTCGAGTGCCATTCAGCACAAATGAGTGTCTCAAACGGTCTTGTCCGAGCCCCCTCAACTCCTCAAAACGTTCAAAACACTCGTCTGTCCCGTTACCTTAGCGATCTATCTAGTCGACCGAATGATGCTCCATATGACCTCGATGATGCTAATCTTCGTAGTAGTGTCAGTATGCAAGAGCTGTCGGCGTCGATATCTGCTTCAGCATCATCGTCTTCAAATCTTGGTATATTGGCTGTTCCGAACTCTCTGCATCTTGGCTCCTCCAACGTCAATCCTGAAGCAGACTCGTTCACTTACATTGAAATGCTTCTAGAATCTCTCGCCGTTCTAGGCAAACTTGGGAGTGCCCTTGATTCTGTCATGCAACGGTTGCAAAGCGAGATTTTCTCATTAATCGAGTTGACCATTGACGAAGTTGAAGAACGAGCAGAAGAGTCGAAGAGAAGTTCTATTCTTCTCACAACTGCGGCGTTCGGACCCAGATCTGATGGAGGGTATATCTTTGCTACCGATGAATATGTTCCGACGAATTCTGTTCATGCGGCTCTTACTCATAAAAGTGCGTCAAAAACGGTGTCTAGTCTTCGCCTTGCCGCGCTAGAGTCAACATCGAAACACCACGATCAAGAGATTCTGAAGGACCTCTTTTGGACAATTTATTCCAAACTGGATGCCATAACTCAAGGTCTTCGTGTAGTCTTCGAAGTCACCAACCGTATTGGATCAGTGAGTGTGAAATGGTTTTATGCCTAATTTAGTAATCCATTCTTAGAGACGAGACTTCAAGGATTCCTCTGGCGCCAAGCCTGGAACACTCTTCCCTATTGCTGATGTGTGGCTGCCAATACAGGCTGAGGTCCTCTTGGCATTGAGTGTCAGAATGTTGCTTGTGCTGACAAAACGAATAGGTTCGCACTCTACTCAACGACTATCTGACCGATGAGGAACAAAGCGCGGTCACGGGTCGGAACCCAATCACGTCCATTAACGAGGCACTTCGAGAAGGTCGATTCACACGAGACAAATCCAAGGTATTGTCTAACACCGACATTAGTCCCCTTGCTTATCGTCGACTACAGGGAATTTTTCGTTTTGCAGACACTAATACTAGATCGACAGGAAAAATTCTTCGCAGGCACGCAGATGAGCTGATGCGGGTCCTGCGAGATACCATGCCGGGGCTCGTACAAAGCTCTTCGGAGAATGCGGTACAAAGTGCTTTGTCATCTCTTGGTTCTGATGAACGTACTCTTGGGGCTGGACAACATCATCGCTCGTTGATCAAACCAGACGCATTTCATGTCAGTGTTTTGTTCCAGCCGACCCTGGCTTTCTTGGATAGAGTCGCGAGCGTGTTACCTGATGGCCCGGAGAGCGCACGATCAGCAAGCGAAGTATTGGATGACTTCGTGCTCAAGGTATTCTTGCCACAATTGGAAGAGAAAATATCATTATTATTCCATCATGCGGTGTCTGGTGCGTGTGTTGGGTATGATTACGTCTAGGTTTGTAGATCAAACACACACAGCTGCTGATGCATTTCAGCCTGACATTTCATCTACGCGCTTCAGCCCTCGGCCCATTCTCAAGGTGCACTGCATGCGTTGTAAACCTTCTCGCTTATTGAACACCATCCTTAGGTGGCAACACAGCTCATGGCCTTAATCAATTCCCTGTGTGCGATGCTTCGCACGACACCATTCCACCGCGAAAAGTATTCGAGGCTTATTGTTGGGGTTATCATCCAATTTTATCAGCGATGCAGCCATCATTTTCAGGGCCTTGTGTCCAAAGATGCGGTTGAAGGACACTCTTCGCCATCACTTGCTGCCGAGTGGGCCCAGAGATCCGAGCTAAGTCCTTGTTTATCAGAGCTTTTTGTGGCAGAGGTCAGTTCGCCTCAGACTCCATCATAATGGTAACTCACTTATTATAGGATCGTGTAATTAAGCAGCAGTTATGCAGACAGGAAAGTCAACTAGAAATGGATATCCTGTCTCGATGTTCCGTGGATAGAAGTGATCTTAACCCTTCGGTTCGCAACATTTCTGCGCTATGCAGCCTCTATCGCAGTATCGTACGTTGTTCAGCTTACTCAGCCTTTGTACTTTATTTGATACGTGTGCATCTCTAAGGCTTGGTTCACTCAGGGATTGGATGCCCTGAAATCCACCCCCGACGGTGCACTCTCTTCATCAGCCATCTCATCAGAGATGACACCATCGTCTCTGCCTTTCCTACAAGGCCCTTCCAAGGACACCCAACTCAGCTTGCCGCTATCCCGTGAGACGGCACTGTAAGTCCTTAGGCCTCTAGATAGCTTGGCTAATTTTGCAAAATCCCAGACGTTTCGGTGCACTTTTGAAAACGTATACGCAGTTAGCCGAAATCATCCTGCATACAATTAGGATAGAAGTTCGCTGTAGGACCATCTATTATCTTGGCGCAGCATTCCGCCATGTAGGTGCTCATAAGCGGTGGACGCACTCGCTGACACTCTGGTTCAGGGGAACTATCAAGTTGATCATGAAGCAGGAGAACCAGATCCGTACATTGTCGACCTGAACTCGGAGCTCGGTGATTTTGACGAATTCACATCTACAACGTTGCTGAAGAACGAGCAAAGGTCTGTTGATTCTTCACATTCTAACCGCTGGCTTCTAAGAATGACAACCATGCAGCTTTATATTTTTCGGCCTGGAAGACTTGGTGGAACAGTTGTTAATTGGAAACGCTCGCCAAATACGTGTCGCAAATGACTTTGGTATGAAGAAAGTCGATCGGAACATTCGAGCACTCCAGCAAAGTATTCGTACCATCGGTGACGGAGAACAGTCAGCACAATTTGAAAGGGTTAGGCAATATTATGCACTCTTTCCGCGGGGACCTCAGGTATGGATTCTTATTCGTCCCTGGCTCTTACTTTATAAAATTTGTGCAGGGTATGCTTGACAGCATTCGCACAAAAAGAGTGTTTTCCTTTGACGAGTATAAGGTCATCTTGAACCTCCAATGCGGCGTAGATCAGAGCCTTGGTGACTCTGAAGCATCCAAGGGTGCAGACCGCAACTACGGCATGTACAGCATTGAGCTTCACGGGCTAGAACTAGAGAGTGCCGAATCAAATGCTTGATGTATCTAATTGATCGTATCAAAGGAGGCTCCTACTCCGGAACCTGAGTATACATACTGTCGAAAACGCGTGAAAAAAGGTAGCTCGGGATTACTTGCGACGTAACTGTTTTTCAGATTGGACTACGAGATGAACGTCGCTTATCCATGAAACGTCTTCGGCATCCACGAAACGAAGTCGTGAGGGATGTGGTCTCGAAGTGGTTATTGCATTGCCTGCCAGTCGAACGTCATAGATGCATTTTGAATTGTCTTGTGGTGAGGGTCGAGGTACTAGAAGCGGAACCCTACCCAGGAGTGCCTGATATCGTCGTCGAAGCCATCGAACCGGCAAACTTCCGTCAAACGGGTTTGGGTCAAGCGCTTGGATTTGCTGCCTGCCTAGGGGTTCGAGCGACATCGAAGGCAGTCCGGCCAACACATGCAAGTCCTGGAGAAGGCTGACATCCTGGTCACCAAAACTGGTAGGAGGGTTTGTGCGTGTGTGCGCGGTGGTGTGACTTGTAAGATGATGAGATACTTCAAGAGGAGGGTACACCTTCATCCATTCATTTTTGAAGAAACGCCATTGAATGTTGTGCCTGCGCCGCGTGCTCGATGGCCCCAACAGCACAGTGTCTTCGGAATCCGTTTTTGCATGACCGGGCAACGGGGAAGCAAGCTGATGCTTTTGCAACGGCTTCGTCGTGCGGGAAATGCCCGAAGTAAGAAGGGCAATGAGCTCCGGGGAGTAAGTTGGTGAGCACGTCTTCTCTGTTTGTTTGTCTTCCGAGCAGATGAGCAGCGCCTTCGAATCTGAGAGTAGAGGCTGGAAGGCTTTATGGGACTTGGGCTACTAGACATGTTCAAGTGTGCATACCTCCATCAATTCCCAACGCAACCTACCAATCCTTCCATAAGCTATGTCAAGCATGCGATCGAAGGCAACAGATTTTCCCCTGTTAGCTGCCTGCAGCAGGTGCAGATCCTGAGGTCGATGTATAATCAGCCAAGCGAGCTCGTAAATCTTGCCAAAGCACCCACTTTTGAGACTCTCCTTAATTTTGTTTTGCGAAGTTCGACCGCTTTGGTTTTGAGTACCAAGCGGAAATCATCCGCGCCTTTGATAGTGAAGAAATGGCTGTTGCACGGTATTAGATAAAGTTACTCGGCCAGTGCGGCGAGGTATTCACCGAAGATAAATATGTGGAAGGACTCTGACCTGGCGAAGGTAGGATCGATAGAGCGAGAGGACGCGTTGGTTGTTCATGCAAGTCCTACTACTAACCTGTCGATGTCAGCGGACTCTTGCAGGATGCGCAACGCCATTTCCCAGCGCCTCGAGTCTCTGCCAGCTGCGCAGAACAACATGAAGACCAACGTCGGTCTTTCGAGATCACTTACACTTCCCCACCAACTGCACCACCACCGTCCTTGTACTCACACCGCACCCCTTCTGCGCTTCCCTTGTCGCTCTCGTGCTTCCTCCCATTCCACGTCCCCATCTTCTTCTCGTCCCCCCTCACCAGTACTGAACGCACTACATGAAGCTCTTACCGACAGCATATTGCCCTCTCCACCTCCCCCGGCCAGACTCGCCTCCCGTCGCACTCATTCCCCTTCCAGGTTGCCACCTCTAATATCCAGTTTCAGATACACCTCTCCCTCTGCAACCCCTCCAGCCACTTTTGACTCCCCTGTTACACTCTCTCCCTTCTGGTCGTTTCCCACCGTATCATTTCCGCGTTCGTCGCTCGATACTCTGCGCTCGATACATACGTCTACGGTCCCACACTTCCCTTCTCCGCCACCCCACAGATGGTGGTTCCAGCCAGCCCCCGATGCGGCAGACGTATTGAGAGAATCCGATGACATATTCGGAAAGAAATGTATGTCCCTGTCTACTCTCATTCAATAGTTACCAACCTTTTCTCCTAGTCCGCGCTCCGATCGCTCCCCTTGTTTTTTGTCATGGCCTCCTGGGCTTTGACTCTGTCACAATTGGGCCTGCTATAGCACCCTTGCAGGTTTCCCATTGGCGTGGAATCAAGGAGGTTCTCGAAGCAAATGGATGCGAGGTCCTCATCACTCGTGTTCCTGCGACCTCTTCTCCTGTTGATCGTGCCAGGGTCCTTGAACGTAAGATATCAGAAACATATCCTGGTCGGGATGTGCATTTAATAGGTCATAGTATGGTACGTTTTCAAGTCACCAAATTTCGGCATCTTACGCCAGTATCAGGGTGGGATCGATTGTCGACATCTTATTGCACATCTCACCCAACGCTCCTTTCGCGTCCTCAGCCTGACCACAATTGCCACACCACACCGTGGTTCTTCTTTTGCTTCCCACTTTCTCTCTCTTGCATCTACTCGCCTTCCAGCGGTCCTTGCGCTTCTGGAGCTTCTACCGAATGGCGGTGGCAATGGCAAGGCATTCGAATCTCTCACCAGGGAGGCGATGAAAGAATTCAATGATGCCACGCCGGACGTAGAAGGTGTAAGGTACTTCAGCTGGGGGGCAGAGTATGAACCTGGGTTGATCGATACGTGGAAGTGAGCTCACACCGCTGTCTCCTCTGACAGACACTGACATATGCTATAATGACTCGTAGATATCCCCACTCCGTCATAGCAGCACATGAAGGGCCAAACGATGGCTTAGTATCTGTACAGTCAGCACAATGGGGTACTTACCTTGGCACGCTGCGCAACGTCAACCACCTTGACCTGGTGGGTTGGACAGGTGGTCTTGCTGGAAACCTTACCAGCCTTGCAGGTAAGTCACTTCTCCTTGGTGGCCTTTTCGATTCTGATATTTAACTCAACAATCAGGTTTTAAAGATATGCACGCCTTGATTCGTGGCAAAGACGTAGGGTTTAGCGCGGAAAGGTTTTATGGCGGTGTTGCAGATTTGTTGGCTGGCGTAGAAGAGGAGGAAGGATATGTCGTGGATGGACGATGGGTTGGTTGGGAAGGCAAGGAAGAGAGGAGGAAAACAATGGGAGTGCTCGCTCGAACCAATACTGGAATGAACGAGGCGGCTAGTTCGGACGTCATAAGGCGTGCTGCTTCGGATAAGGAAAGGAGGAGGATGGAGGAAATATTGTCACCCTCACCTCCGCAATCTGGTCCCTCACGGCCTCGTCCGGAGGAAAGGGCAGTGGCGTATTTGGAGGAGGCGCGAATGCGGGGGGGTTCCCCTGACAATGAAGGCGAAAAGTCAGGATGCACCGTATCTAACTGTGCAGGTGAAGGACCGACACCAAAGAAGTGAGGGCCAGCCCAAGACCTAGCGACGTACTTAGAGTTATACTACCCCTTTATTCTAGTATATCATACCTTAATTGTTGGCTGATAGTCCCCTCTCTGATCATAGTAACATCCCAAGATCAGACCGGATGGAAAAGACGCTTGAAAAAGTAACGTCGAGCAGGCATTACGGGGGGACATTGACAAAGTACAAGTTCAATGTAAGCCGGTCACTGTTGTCCAGTCCTGCTGATTTTGGAGTCAATATCGCTTGTACCAGTCAACCGTCCTGGGCGACCTGGATGCCCAATTCAATATCTTTCTCCCCGCAGATACAGCCAATGGCAAAGTACCCATCTTGGTTTACCTGGCCGGTCTGACTTGTACTGAAGACAATGGGTGAGTGGCAGTAGTTGGTAATCAATAGACCCTTCCTTGTAACCTGCGGCAGAGCACAGAAGGGCGGGTTCATGCGCGATGCGGCAACAGAAGGAATTGCTATACTCTTTCCCGACACATCTCCTCGCGGAGCTGGACTGGACGACGAAGAGACTTCCTGGGATTTCGGGGTTGGCAAGTCTGGTGGTCATATCAAATGGTTATGATGATGCTAATCAAACCGTGTCACAACAGGTGCAGGCTTCTACCTCAATGCCACCTCCTACAAGTGGGCCAAACATTATAACATGCTGGATCATGTCACGAAGGAGCTACCAGCAGTCATAGAGGCCGCAGAGATCCCTGTTGTAGGTCCCCTGTCTTACCTTGGTTGATTCAATGGTTGGTTGAGTCGATCGCTGTTACTAGGACTTTTCTCGCCAGTCCATCTTTGGTCATTCTATGGGTGGTCATGGTGCACTCACCATTTATCTCAACTCCTTGCTTGCAGGCACAAGGCAGTACCGATCGTGTTCCGCCTTCGCCCCTGTTTGCGAGCCATCTGCTGTACCGTGGGGCCAAAAAGCATTCAAGGGATACCTCACGGGCGGTGTGGAAGAGGGGAAAGCGACTTATGATGCGACTGCGCTTGTGGGGAAAGTGAAAGGGGCCGTCAACATCCTGGTCGATTATGTTTGTACCGTTTTATGTGAATACTTGGGTACTGATCATTGCTAGGGAACTGCGGATAATTTCCTCTACCAACTCCATCCTGAGGCATTTCTCAAGGCTGCTCGTCTTGCCGGTCATGACGAAGTTCAGGTCCGAGTAAGGTGTCACGAAGGGTATGATCATAGCTACTATTTCGTGCGTACTCTGCTATTCCTCAGATTAAACTGACAACACACAGATCTCCACATTTGCGCCAGATCACATCCATTGTGAGTGTTGCATTAATTATAGGTCGCCCACCCGTCTGCTTAAATGCGTATCATTAAACAGTCCACGCCAACTTCTTAAAGGCATGATTGTCGACGAGAAAGCAGACCTCACAGACTGTCGTATCCTATAAGATTCGATGCATGGTACATGAAAATTGAAAGCAAGTCTGCAACTGAGCGATGAGAATTCATCAGAGTGACATACAGATAGTATATAGGTGTGAACACGTGACGGCGGAATGAATATGCACCACAACCAAAGCGAATTCACCAGACACCAGACAAACCAGAACGCAAGGCGAGCCGTCGATGAATGAGATCGTCATGCAGTCGAGCGAATTCGTTCGCGGTACGCCCGTTCAAGCTCTACGAGGTCCGAGGCGATCCAGAAGCTCTTGAGTGCCGTGTATACTGTAGCTCGTTTTTTCGGATCGGGTATGAGGAGGTGGGTGACGAGATTTTTCGCTATGTCAACGGTGCGAGTAGACGATGGTGTCAGGGAGAGAGTAGGGAGAGGGAAAAAGAGATTGCCTGTCATCGCAGACAGGACTAAGGTACGTACCATTTCTTAGTGTAGCCCAGATAGACTCACAAAAATAAATTGTTCCGTCGAGAATACGCTGTTTTGTTAGTTCATCCTGGATACACGAACGCTGAGAGAACCCCATCAAGTCGAGGCTATCCTTGATTTTGTTATCCTGTGCGTTCGGAATCATATCATCGTCGCGCAAATCCCTCTGCTCGCCGTAATCAAATGGATGGCTGCCCCTACATGGCCATAAGACACATATCAGTTCCGGAAAGATGTACTGGGAAATCGAGCTGTAAGGAAATACCAAGGGAAAAAGGCGCACGTCAGCATTGCAAAGATGACAATTCCTGCGCTCCAGCAGTCCGCTGGCATTCCCACATAACCCAAGTTTTTGTTTTCCAATGCACGGACACCCTCTGGGGGGAGATACGAGATTGTGCCACAAACGTGGAGAGTCTCTTCCCACGCCCTTGGACGTGCAAGACCGAAGTCGGCAATTTGAATGCGAGGATAGGGACCGGGGGAATGCAACAGAATATTCTCGGGCTAATCCAGTCGGAGATATGAGACGAGAATGGACACGGAGAAGCAAGACAAGTAAAAATTTTCAGGGTCAGTCACATAAGTGAGAAGAAGTATTGACCTTCAAATCTGCAATCCGTGTGGTGATCAGTTTCAAAAGGTCTGGTTACCGGTGACAAAGAAACACTTGGGGAAGTAACACCGAGAAAGGGGGATGCTTACCGCGATGAGAAACCATCTTGTCATGCAAATACTGAAGCCCCTTGAACAGCTGGAATGTTATATATTTGGCTTCACCTTCGCACAACCTTCGCCGTGGGTTATTTGTGATATAAGTGAAGAGATCACCGCCCGTTGACAGCTGAAGCATGATGTAGAGAAACTGTGAGTCATAATCAAAAGCATAGACTCTGTTGATGTTTGGCTGGGTTGGGGTTTAGTTGGTAGAGTTAAGAAGTGCGCAGGGACGTGTACGTGATGGAGAGACGTCAACAGAGTAGCCTCTTTCATCTCTTTTTTCAAATCGTTGCCACCCTTTCTACGTATGATCTTGCACGCCACCTGACGATGCGCAGATGTGTCGAGAGCAAGATGGACCGAAGCATAACTGCCTGTACCGAGGCAGTGTGAGGTGATACGATACCTACCCAAATCCTGAGTAGGAGATCATTAGGAACGTTACAACCTCTGTCTTATGGCATACTTTGAACGAGTGGTGTTGAGAGAGCGTAGCATGTGTCCGTGAGGAGGGAAGATGTCTCGAGTTTAGAATGCATTGGAATTCTAACCGGGAACAGGTTGGAAGGATCAAAACAAAAAGGTGGTTAACTTACCTTGTGAGGCCGGGATCTTGAGTGTGTCCCCATGCATGAGGATAGAAGAGGTCTTGCGAATTTTATGTCCATTGATGACTATACCGTTAGTAGAAAAGTCCTAGACTCTGCGCATGAACGAGACCATGAGGAAGAGTAAAGCAACGAGTACTTGACACGATATGATAATTCCCCCTGCGCCAGAGCGGACACTGTTGAGAAGGGATTAACAGTGTGAGAATACGATGGCGATTTTTACTTGCGCATATATCTTGCAATGGACACTGGAAACGACGATGTCGGGGATAACATAGGAGCTATTTGTACTGGTTGGCAAAAGGCTAAGGAAAGACTGCTATGCAGACCAGAGTTTTGGACTTCTTCCGATTGTTATGGGGTTTCCAATGCTCAGTACGAGCGCTTTGGCGTCGTTTATGAGTGGTGACACAAGGTGAAGAGATGAAAAACCTTCGGTGCGACCATCCACGGTGGTGGTCATGAAACTGGCGCATACATCCGGCGAAGAGTTGGCCACTGAGTGGGAGAGAGAATGGGCTGAGGGAACTGGCTGGGTGAGGACATCAAGAGTCTCACATGTCTTCATCGTGGAGGTCGACGAGAAAGATTAGCGAGGACAAGAGTTAATTAGTGAGTGGTCACGTGCTATTCTGGTGGCTGTACAATTATACGCTTGTCTCGCAACTTGCAGTGCACACGCCAGCAGAGGCAGCGGGCAGCGTGGAACGCACAGAATCTGTATGAAAGTAGCTGTATGGGCATGGAATGGTCCCATTGCGATGGCGAGTTTTAAGCGGGTGTTTTCTGAGTGAGGCGTTCACACATTTGCCGCGTCTGATCTCTTCCGTCTCTGCAATTGACCGTTGCAGTCTCCGTCAAGTGCAAGTTCGCCTTTCCTTCTTTCCTCCCTCCTTCTTCTAAACGCTGGCTTGCCCTTCCGTAACACCGCATAACTCCATCTTTTCGTACCATAAAACCGTGCAACCTCTACTTTTTTTTGAGCCCGCCAGCCATACCGTCCATCCTCGGAAACAGAGCAAGGCGAATGTCCTTCTTCTCTAGGAAGAAGCACCCCAGTGCATCCCAGCTTGCTGCATCAAGTGTCACCGTCGCACAGACCCCTTCGCAAGCTCTCGCTCAGCTGGGGTCCAAGGAGCCTCTACAGCAGTCGAACGATGTGTGAGTGCCTTTGCTTTCGTTCATAACTGTTCACCCAATTGTTTCTGCTAAACCTTCGTCAAGCACATCTACCCAGAACGGTCCTCAAACTCAGCAGCTCCGTCAACAGCAAAGTCGTACCCCAACCGCAAATGCTGCCCCTCACTCTTCGCAACCCTCGCCACCCCAGCAAGGTCAATCACAGCTCCAGCAGCAGCCTGTACAACGCCCTGCTTACCCTTGGTCTGCCCGTCGCCTCCTCCTTCCCCCTCCCCTGGTTATGTCAAAGCCTGGCATAGTCCCTTCGGCTTCTCCTTCCCCACCTCCGTTCCCTCGTTACGGCCATGCACTACCTGCGACAGCCAGTTCTAATGGCGAACTCTACCTGTTTGGTGGACTTGTCCGTGAAACAGCCCGTAATGATTTGTACCTCTTCTCGACTAGAGATTTGAGTGCAACTCTGGTACAGACTGCAGGAGAAATACCTTCACCCAGGGTTGGCCATGCTAGTGCCATCGTCAGCAGCGTATTAATTGTGTGGGGTGGTGACACCAAGACTGATCCAATGTCTGACCCAACTGAAAAGCAGGATGATGGCCTTTATCTCCTCAACCTTGGTGAGCAGCTTCGATCCATATTGTCCCCATTGGACCTCTACAGCATTTTACTAACCTCGCTGTCTACCCTAGTGTCGAAGGAATGGACAAAAGTAACCATGTACGGACCCTCACCATCCGGTCGATACGGTCACGCTGTGACTATGGTCGGAACAAAATTTTTCGTCTTCGGTGGTCAAGTGGACGGTGAATTCCTTAACGATCTGTGGTCTTTTGATCTCAATACATGTAAGCCTTTCATTGTATCGTCCGATTGGCTTGATTCATGGAATTGGTAGTGAGGACTCAAACTCAATGGGAACTCTGTCAGCCTACGAGTACTGATCGACCGGCTCAACGGACTGGTCATATTTGCGTGACTCATGGTGATCGTATTATCGTGTACGTCGTTGCAACTTCCCGACTATCCTTGACCTTACGTCATGCTAGGTTTGGGGGTACTGATGGTCAGTACCATTACAATGACACATGGGCCTATGATGTCAATGCGCGCAAATGGACGGAACTCCAATGTATCGGCTTTATTCCTTCCCCGCGAGAGGGACACGCTGCAGCCGTGGTGGATGATGTCATTTATATCTTTGGAGGGAGGGGCGTGGATGGGAAGGATCTAGGAGACCTCGCCGCATTCAAGTTGTCTAGTAAGTTTTCTTCTGCAGACGTCATTCCGGCTATACGATCCGTGTCGTTGGCCATGTTCCTGTCGCTCGAACAAAGTTGGTGCTGAATATGCTGGCTTCACAGACCAGCGATGGTATATGTTTCAGAACATGGGTCCTGCACCAAGTGCAAGGTCCGGTCATGCAATGGCGTCGATGGGAAGCAGGGTATTCGTACTTGGTGGGGAATCATTCACGCCTACAAGAGGAGATGACCACGGGATAATTCATGTTCTTGATACTAGTTTGTTTCTTATTATATCCTTCTACTTTCTGACCTGTTGACTTCTCTCTCCCTAGAACATATCAAGTATCCCGAATCGAATAAGGTAGCACCATCCAATCCAAATGCGGCTATTTCTACTCGCAAACCATCCACAACACCCACTCCATCGAGTGGCCAGCCTACGCTAAATGGGAACCGTGCAATGTCCCCCACGGGCCCACAGTCAGAGACGGAAGATCTTCGCCGTGCAATGTCCCCGCCAGGAACTCGCCCAGGAACAAGAACGCCAAATGGCGCGACTGTATCTGCACTGACCCAGGGACTTGTAAGCCACTCAAGCCCAGGCACTAACACGAAGGTCAAAACTCCAGTCCGCCCTCGGCGGGATGAAGATGAAACCTTAGGGACAGACGATAGTCATGCTACAGACACGGTCGTTGCGTCCGAGAGTGCAAATGACGTTTCAACGGGCACGAGGGCAACAGAACGATCACCCACCCCAACAGAACCACAGATTCAAGCGCATCGCGCGAAAAGCCCCACGTATGGGACTGCCAATAGGGCAACTTCGCCTGCAGGAGGCAGCGTTGATGGCCAGGGGCAACAGGGCCAGCCAGCTTTGACCAGCGTGGCTATGAATATCAACGGTCATCTGGCTCGCAGCCCTTCGCCTGTCACCGGCAGGAGTAAGCTTCCACTGGATGCACTTTATCAGAGTTCTCCCTCTTCCACTCCCTTGTCCAACAGCTATGCGCACTCGCACAGTCACTCGCAGCAGAAGTTTGGCAGCACGGGCAATGTGACGGCTGACCTCATTCGGGATTACAAAGCAAAAGAAATGGAAGTAGAAATGTTGCGCAAGCGTGAGGCTTGGATGAAAACAGCGCTTCTAAAGGCTTCTCGGTTAGGCTTTGTGCAAGTGGATGAGGAGCTCCTTGAGGTTGAAAGTTTGAAGCTTGAATCATCGGTCACTGACGAACAAACGAGGATAGTGGATATGGTTCTGAACTTCAAACATTTCAAGACGCAAATGCAGGTAAATATTTGAGTGTTATCCATTTTGTATTTAGCTTGTTGACCTGGGATGTTCAGACAACACTCGCTACCCAGGCGAGAGAGGCTTCAGACCGGATTGCAGATGCGGAACGCATGAAATCGAGCGCCATACAGGAAGCAGCGTATTACCGTGCCAAGCTCACTGCATACGAAGCTGGTACAAATTCGGATGTCGCCCGTGCCGAACGTGAACGCACTGCCGACCTTGAACGACATCTTGCTACCCTGATGTCCGAACAAACAGTTATGCGTCGCAAAGTCGATGAACTGAGCGATTCTCTATCGTTACAAACGACTCTGCTCGAACAAGCTGAGGCGCGAGCAGCGGATGCCAACAAACGTGCAGATACCCTCGAGGAATTTCGCGATCGTAATATCCATGCATATTCAGAACTCCAGACTAGTTACACTGCCATGGAAACTGCTATTCGAGATCATGCTGATCGACTGGTGGCGCAGACGTCGTTACTCGAGCAGAAAGATGCTGAGCACAAGCAAATGAAGAGCCAGTTACAGGACCTCGGCCTACTCCACGATCAGCATATCCGTGCCCTAGAGCAAGCACGTACAGCGCTCCAAACGCAGACTTCTCGCTCTGAGGAGGTGGATACGGCTCACAAACGGGCCCGGGGTCAGGTCTCCCAACTAGAGGTTGAACTCGCAGAACTCAGAGGCGAGCTGGAAGCGCGCACTTCAGAAGTAGAATCTCTTCGGATCCGGCTCGCGGAGGTGGAAAATTTGTGGGCCAAGTCGCGCGAGGAAGCAGACTCCTTCCGAGCTTTGACAACTAGTAGCCTCGGAGAACTCCTGGATTCGCATCGTGATCTCCAAGTGGACGAGGACAGGCACGCACGTGCGCATGCTGAAAAAATTGAGGCAATGGAGACAGAAGTTTCGTCACTCAGACAGATGCTCAGAGAAATTGCGCAGCGTTTGGAAGAGGCTCAAAATGAACTTGGCGAAGAACAGCGGAGAGTCCGAGACTCTGAATCTGCGCAAGCTTTTCTGCGCTCTCAAATTGTCGGGCTTCGTTCCCAGCTTTCTAGCTCTACTTCAGAACACGGGCGTCTACGCAAGGACTTTGCGGAGAAAGAGAAAGAGCTTCAAGAAGCCGTCAAGGGGGCTGCTGATACGAATGTTCGGTTGGCAATGCTCCGCAATTACCTTGCTGAAAATGGACTCAACCCGGAATTGGAAGAGTCAGTGGGCCGCCACCCTGATATGTCTCGGATAGCAGAACTTGAGAAACAGCTGGATGAGCGTATCCAACTTCACGAGACCTCGGAACACGAACTTGCCCAGGCTCTTCGCAGAAAACAAGACGCCGAAGCCCAGATAACTACCTTAGCATCACAGCTAGACCGTTCGCGGTCTAGGCAGAGTCCGATTGTTGAAAGTGATTCTGCAGCCGAAGCGCGAGCTCTCGAGGCTGAAAGTAAGCTCGAGGAAACTGAGCGTAGCTTTAAAGCGAGGATGCAGCAGATGGAAGAAGACTACCAGCTTGCTGTTCACTATGTGAAGTGAGCTATGATAAAATCATGCATGAATGTTCTCTTATGTCTCTCCCACCACACAGAGGTACAGAAAAAATGATGCGGAGGATGAAGGAGGAGCTGACGAAGCAGAAGACAACGAATGCCACCCTTCAGGCGGAGCTTGATGCAGCACGCGGACGCTCGAGCGCTGAATCTGGATCACGAACACGTGCTAACGGGAGTAGTACACCTTCTGACGACGGCCACGACCTACTCCGCTCCCAGCTCATCGAAGCGCAAAAGCAATCCCAACGGTTAACGAACGAGAACATGGACTTGCATCAACGTATCGAGGCTCTCGAGAAGGACTTGTCGTCAGTGAGGGAGAGCTTAATGGCCTCTCAACGAGAATCGGACGATCGATATTCACGAGTGGAGGAACTCGGGCAGGAGGTTGAAAGGCTTAACGCCACGTTGGCAATTTACCGGAAGGGTTCAGATGAAACGACTGTTGAACAACTCACTCAAGAAAACACAAACCTCAAACGGGAGAACGAGCAGCTTTCCCACAAGATACATCTTCTTCTAGAAGTTGATCAACCTTCGTTCAATCGCCCTCTTAGCATGTCCAGCTCGGAGAACTTTGAACATCTCTCCAACGAATTGGATGACTGGCAACGACAACTTGCGAGCTCGATGAGCACGCGACGGCCGATCAGCGATTTTGAATCTTCACCTCTTGGGCACGGTAGAGCAGGCTCACGGTCATAACATTCGCTCGTGGCATGGTTGCTGATGTTTCTTGCATATATACATTCATACCATTATTACCTTGTTTGCTTTTGCCAATACTTACACTCGTTCGAATCTGCAAATTCGTTGCCATAATTTTGTTTCCCATTTCGTTTCGTTCTCCAACCCAGATATGTTCTCATATGGGTGAAGAATTTTGTGTGGCCCCTGCAGCTGTCTGGGTCCATTCAATAGCTTTTTGCTTCACTGCGATAGCACCCGCCTCATCGCCTAATTTCTGCTCAAGATCTAGCCATTTCTTGAAGAATGCCCTGTGGTGATTCGAGGTGAGCAGTGCTTCCAGGCATGGATATAAACATGTACTTCGCCTTATGACTCGTCATCTTGATCGCCAAGACATGATCGAATAGGCCTCTGCAATGCCGTTCAGTATGTTTTACGTATAGAACGTTGGGATTTACCGCAAATGTTCGATATTCCCTTTGCCAGCTTCCATGTCCGTGTAGACTGACCAGATGTCCCATCGTTTGGGATGCGAATCTACGATACCTTCGAAGATTGTTCTCCCTCGTTCAACGTCCCCAAGCTTGTACTCAAGCTGCGCAAACTTGGATATCGTTTTAAGATCTGGCAAGAAACATTTATTCATCGGGCAACCCACGAAAACGTCCACCTACGTTTCCGCTTTTCGAGGCTTTGCAAGGCCCGTGGTAACAATTTGCGCGCATTGTCTGCCAGCCCTCGTCGGAGGTAATGTTCACAGAACAAACTCCAAACCTTGGAACTTTGACCAAACTTTTTACATGTTCGCTTGTATTGCTCTTCCGCTTTCTGTTCGAATGTTCTGAACAAGAGTTCCACCAATAGTCTCAGATGTTTTGGCGCACCTCATATTTTCCGCTCTCATCAAAAATGGCTGCGAGCCGTAGATGAATAGTCTTCGAGTCATTATGGCGTACTGCATCTTTGAACGTGAAGTCCGTGGTAGTATCTGTTCCATATACATTCTCCAAATTTAGAAGAGCTATCCAGACATTAAGCTTTTCTTGCTCCTCTCGGAAATGGATGGTTTGGATAGCACGTTTGCCAATAGCTCGTGCTTTATCGATCTCCGAGAGTTGCAGCTGGAAGGACATATACTGCATCCACAGATATGAGGAATCTGGAGACCCTAGAAGCATTCGTTCGAAATCGGCGTTCGAATCAGGTAGCTTCGTGTGCATATCAGCAGTAGTGTCCATTTCTATTTCTTTGCGCCTTTTTCTTTTCCTTTTCCCCGTCGGGTCTTCCTCGTTGTCATCCGAGCGCTCCGATTGTGGCTCTTCAGAGGATGCTGCGTCGTTTACAAACCACTGAAATCCGTCAATCCTGAGGGAGGTCTCCTGATTCGTTCGTACTTTCGCGGACTCAATTGGATTTGGATCGGGTGATGCGAGGTCAGCTTGCGCGGTGATGTTGTCTCCATCGTCACTGTCGTCCCCATCACTGTCGTCTTCGTCGAGAACCTCAGATAGCTCCTCATCCGTATGTTGGAGTTTTTCGTCAAAGCTAGTTTCGTCGAGCATTCCACGAGAACTCAAGTCGGCCGCAAGAGCACCATCCGGAACTGGTGCAACCTCGCCATTGTCGCCAACAAAGTAAGAAGGCTTCAAGCCCAGCGAGAGTTGCTTCTTCTCGAGATTGCGAGAAATAATGTAGGCTCTCACACGATCGCCTTCACGAAACGTGCGGAGGGCGATTGTGACATTAGCGTCCTTATTATCTGAGAGCTGACGAAGAGCTGGCTCAATATAGTAGAATAACAGGTTGGTGACTTGCCTGAGATTTGTGACAAAGACCACTAATCCTTGACCCCTCTATCTCAACGAATATACCATATTGCTCAATACGCTTAACCCGACCAGTAACCGTTTGACCTTCTCGGAGATCGTCGAAAGTCAATGCGTCAGGTGGTGTACGTGTCAAGTCGCCTGATCGAAAAGTCATCTCGATCTTCTTGCTCGTGGTATCAACACTAGCTGTTGTTAGTGGCTGACTCAGCGATCTGATGAACTCGCGTACTTCAAGATTCTACCCCTGATCAACTGATTCACAACGAACCGAGCCTTCCAATCCTTAATGTACTACAAACTGTTTTCAGCACATCAACCATTCGGTAGCTAATCCACGGCGTACCTCGTCAAACAGCTCCTTAATTTGAACTCGCGCCTCGATCCCTCTCCCCAGTGTCACGAACAGTCCATGTTCTGCTACACTCTTGATGAAACCCCTCACGGTGTCTCCAACGTTAAGATCGCCAGTACTATTTATTTCACGGTCCACCGACTGTTTAGCCTCATTTGGTGAGAGTCTGGAGGCGCGCATGGAGAGGGACAGACGATTGTTCGACTTGTCAATATCGATTACGGCAGCCCTCAAGATAGAGCCGACAGCAGGAAAGGGATCCCCCGCTTCGTAGTCGTCTGTGGCATCGGTTGGATATAGAGACCCAGAGATCCGAGTGGTGAGCTTGACGTGGGCACCGTAACGCGTATATTTGGTCACTCGACCGCAGACAATTTGCCCAAGTGTGACGCTGTCCATGGAAAGAGTGTTTTTCTTCGACCGATCGCGTTTTGAATACCCAGAGACAACAACAATATTCTTCTCGGGGCTGCGGGATGCCACAACTAATGAAGCAACTGAAGCGCCTGGTTTCAATGACGATTGAAGATCTGGCACGGTTGTATTCCAGTGGCGTGCCAAACCCGAGAGTGAGATGAGCGCCCGAACATTGGATGGCTTAAGGGAAAGCACGGCATTTAGCTTGTGTAGCTGCGTGACAACACCCTCGACAGTGTCGCCTACGAGCACGCCAGATATGTCGGTTAAGTTTGAAGTGAAAGATGGTGTAGCTTGCCGGATGCTAGCCACGATGCGTTGTTCTTCAGAGTATACGGAGATTATGCGCACTTGGACTACTCTTCCAGAGACATATACGTCAGTGAGCTTTGCGCCAGTTTCGCTAGAAATTTTTCAATCCACGTGTGACTTTATCA
This sequence comes from Phylloporus aff. rhodophaeus, assembly GCA_038094475.1. Lineage (NCBI taxonomy): Eukaryota > Fungi > Basidiomycota > Agaricomycetes > Boletales > Boletaceae > Phylloporus > Phylloporus aff. rhodophaeus. The sequence continues at coordinate 23,038 of JBBPUD010000002.1, read as the reverse complement.
CTCGTAAAGATCATACCTAGCCTCGCGCGCAGGCACTATGGCTTTCACATTATTAAAGAACTCGATTAAGAGATGCCTTTCCGTCACGCAAAAAATGATTGCATGGGTAAGAAGCCCGACCTTGGCATCAGAAAATGAGGTCAATATGGGGAACTCAGTATCCAGGAGTGTTTTTTTAGCCGTTAATACAATCCGATTCCGTTCCGGATCAACTGCGAGCACCTGGGAACCAATGAGTGTACATGGGACGATGCAAATGACACCTACACGACACTTTATATGCCCACCTACTTTGAACTTCTTGGAAGGATGCTTTAGAGGGACGTCAGCGTAGTGTGCAGGCCAGATCACTCCATCCACATTGCCAGATATAGACACAAATAGCGCCGAGTCTGTCAGCTGCTTGATTATCCCTTTCAAGGTTTCGCCAACTTGTACCTGACCAGCTTGTAGAAATTTTTGCTCCAAGACAGATGACCGCAGAGAGAGCTGTAAAATACCATCAAATGGATGATAACCAATCACACGTGCTTTGTGAAAAGTATTTGGTCCCCATGCTCCGGACGACAAAGATAAGGTGATATGCTCATCTGAAACCTGTGAAATCTGTGCATGATGAATCGAAATCAGAACGTCGGATAAAAAATGCTTACATGAACGAGACCCTCTTGGTTGGGTTGTATCTCCACGAGTAGCCCTCTTTCTGCCTCCACCCGGCGTACTTTAACTGGATCAAGTACAGCACCTATGGGGAAAGCAGTATATAAAGACTGGCCCTCAGATGTACTTTTGGGTTGAAGCCCGATGTGGTGTTCTGTCAGGGTGACAACAAACTGCGGTGGAGTTGTCCCTGGAACATCATACAACACCCTTGCCTTCACTTTTTGCCCTACTTTGAGTGTTTTATATGCATCCGGCAAGTGATATTCGTCAGCCGTGGCGTCAAAGAACCCAAGAATTTGCAAATTGAGTCCATCTGGACTGACGGCGGTGACCAGAGATTGAACTAATGAACCAGGCAATACAGATGAAACGCTAGTCACTTCCGATATCTTGTAACAGCTCTCAAGTCAGAGAATGGGACAGGTGAACAACAAACATACCGACGCTGACACCAGGACATCAGGGTCATTGGTAACAGTGCAAATACGACCGTTTGATGACATTCTAACGACAGAGACATCTATAATCGATCCAACAGGCAGTCTTGACCGTTTGGAATGGGACTTGTGAGCTTCCTTAAATTGCAAGAACCCAGACACTCCAGATACGCCAAGGTCGAGGATGTACCCATGGTCTTCGACGCTTTGCACAGCCGCACTCAAGGTCTGTGGTATGTAAGAAAGGCATTTCTCATTGCATCACCGAAAGAACTCACGTAGCCAGCCTTCAAATCGGCTTTCCGCACCCCAATGTTGACCCTTTCTGGGAGGAGACTAAGTTCAACCCTTCGACTGGCTTTAACGGCGTCGTCACGAATGCGGCCAAGTCCAGCTACATCGCTTATGCTCGAGCCATGTACGCTCGTTACAACAGCGCGGAGGTATTGCCCGACATGGAATAGACTGATTAATTCTGGAACCAGAGAAGAATTTTCTGAGCTATCATCGTCAAGCTCTCCATCCTCGACGGCACTCGTGGATTCAAGCCGCTCAGTAAGCTGAGTCGTGATTTGGGTAATTGGGACATGAGCGAAGAGTTGATTCGGCAATGAGACGACGATAGCAAGAGGCTGTATCGACATCACCTGGCCGAGTATTTTCATCCCCGGGGCGAGTCGCTACAGAAATTGAGCTTCGACAGCGCGAATTCAGTGAAAACATACTTTGTAATTCAGGTGCTCAATGCGGACAGCATATGTTTTCTCAGTGTCAACTTCAGTGACTTTTCTCTTGATGTCGGATTTGCGATGTTTGTGCCGGACTTGAGTCTGCTTCGTAGATTAGGACGTAACATATGTTCGGTCCTCGACCATCTACTTACACCAAATAGCTCCTGATCCGCTTCCCTGACCGCCTCCGCCCGAATAGTTTTGACTTCAAGTGGTGTCAGAGTAGTCCCACCTCCACGCGGAAAATCCATCTCGTCCAGTGTCGTAGCAGATGTAGAAGGAACCGGAACCCCTGGGTGACTCTTGCTTTCTGGTTTTTCCGATGAAACCTTGATTTTCTTTGATTTCGGAGCGATGGCCTCATTGTCGGAACCCCGTTTTCGTCTTGCCATCTGGGTAGCTGGAAATATGAGCTAAGTATCAGATTTTAGCAAGAGGCGTAAATTTTGGCCTAATTGGGGAAACTGACTAAGGGCTTGTCGTTTGACCACCAACTGCTCCTCAACAAACTCAAGAATGGGTACATTCTCGTCTAAACTACGGAAACAACAGCTGACCACCGTTTCTTCCAGATTACCAGGTTCGAATAACACCAGGTTGGTTCCACTTGATGCTTACCTTGCCTCTTTCCTGCAGAACCGCGTGGGTTCCAAGTTTGGGGGTGGAGGCGTCGCAGGTGCATCCGAAACCAACGTCGATAGAAGGGAGCGCCTTAGAAAGCTTGCATTGGAGACAATTGACCTCGCAAAGGTACATTTGCTTCCTCTGCCTGTTTGCATCTCTAATCCCTCGTAGGATCCCTATATTCTACGCAACCACCTGGGATCTCTCGAGTGTCGGTTGTGCCTAACTCTCCACACGAATGAAGGATCATACCTTGCACACACACAAGGGAAGAAGCATCAAACCAACCTCGCTCGACGGGCCGCCCGTGATGCGAAGGAGACCCAATTGATGGTGGCCCCCGCTCAGTCTAATGTGCAGCGGAAAGTCTTCCTTAAAATTGGCCGACCAGGCTACCGCGTAACAAAAGTTCGTGATCGAGACACTGGAAAGGAGGGTATGATGGTACAGGTGCATCTTCCCCAAATCAAGCCAGGCGTCATTCCACGACGGCGATTCATGAGTGCTTGGGAACAAAAACGGGAGCCACCGAACAAGGCATACCAATATTTGATTGTGCGTCTTCACGATAGCAGATAACAAGTTCTAACATATCATCAAAAGGTTGCCGCTGAACCGTATGAGACAATTGCTTTTCGTATTCCAGCTAGAGAGATAGAGGATGAATCTGATGATGCTGGATACTGGAATTGGTCACATTGGGATCCTGATACGAAGCAGTACACGTTCCAGTTCATGTTTCGCATGTCTTACTGATTGCCCTTCAAAAGTAATTCTAAGTAATGACATTCATCTCATCCTGCGCTGCTGTGCAAATGCTGAGCAGGGATTGATACCCGACGAAGCGTTGTTACATTCACGATCCGACGGAATGTCAAACGCTTTGGCCCCATCATTTCTAGCGCGCATCTCGAACACGAGGTTGATCGCGTTCTTGGACCCATGCCTCAGAATACTGCAGAGAACGAGCCTGACTTGTTGATGCCAGACGTAATCTTCTGCCACTCGATATGACAGCCGATTTACGTACGAGACACGCAAAAGTTACCACCAAGAATCGGCCAAGGCTGCGCCTTCACCGAGTGCTTACATTTCAAAGGACCTTATATCAACCGTCCCGAGTTATGGCGTCGTCTCGATGAGGGATAAAACATCGTTGTCGCGGAAAGTAATTTGTAAAACAAGAAACATGATTATGAACGCCTGAACATGATCTCCGCCGTCCGGTTGGGTGAACAGTTCATCTGAAACCATCGGTCTAAAGGCCGCACCCCGTCCTTCAGCTTTATATCGTAATTTAGCACCAAGTGGGCCGTCATCGTGGTCATCATGGTGGATATAAAGAACCGCACAGGGCTGCAAAACATCACAATTCGCGATAATTAATAGAGAGCAAACTCCATGGTAGACAGCAGACGTACCAGGCTCGATTTCCGTGTCCAAATACCAAGTACAGCAGATTAGTAGATGCAAGCCTGGATTTTTTTCGAATAGTCCTCTCCAGGATCCTGGCTAGATAAGAGGCGGAGTGCATCAAATTCGGATGCATTTTCATAATAGCGATCATCAAGATGCATGGGCACTGACGCTACAGCCAGGTGAGTGCCGGAAGGAATTATTGTTCCAATGGAGAAGGTGATGTCTTCCATGGCTTTGCGAATGATAGGAACTAGGCCAACGATCAACATCTCGGTTGTAATAATCATAGGTACACCCACAAAGGCTCGTGCCGCTAACTCTCTGGGACTCCCTTAAGAAGTTTTCACCAACATCGCCATCGAATCCTTTGTCCACCTGTACCTCTTAATCACGTCTCGCGCTTCCTCTCGCAGGGATTCAATATAGTGTGCATGTGATGCCAGATTTAATACGGCATGAGTGAGTGTCTACGTCAGAATGTTGAGTGCGAGCAATGGGACCATATACCAGGGGGTAACAGACCTGAGCCGAGGTATGCAAAGACGCAAAATTCAACACGAGTATACGTAAGCAGACACTGCACAAATTCCTGTCATCTGGACTGGACACCTGAAGGAGCCACATCATCCTAAATTAAACGTATCAAATCAAAAGCGATCATGAGAGTTGCAAGGCTCACCGGAAGACCGGAGAGTTCATCGTCATGGTTATTATTGAATTGCTCCAACCGTTCCTCTACGATAGGCCGCAGTAGATCCATGCAGTGCTTCAGACTGCTCGGCGCGTTAGTCAATATGCGACCAATGATTCTGCAAACCAAGTGATTCGAATCACGGCGGCATTAGTCGCAAATGACTCACGGGTGCATCAACCTTGGAAAGAAGTTTACCAAACTGGCCCGGAGAACTACTTGCAGAGCGAACCCTGTTTGAACCTCAGCAAATTTGGGAGATTGGCCTATGGATGGAGCTAAATAGCTACTTTGCAGTAGCAAGAGTAGCGACTCACAAATAGGTAGGCCTACAAAAACACGATTGCTTGTACGGCATGTCGCTTTCATCATTGCTGAATACACAGGGACAGGTACCCAACCTGTGGAGGTTGGAATTGGAACTCCCAGAAGTATCAATGGGTAACACTCACCTGGTTCACTGAGTGGTAATATTCGTTGAATGTCTGACACATCTCATGATAGATACCAGAAAAGACATTGCCGAGCTTGCGTTTGAGCTGGCCTTGAATGACGGTGACATGATAGGGATGTGTCTGAGTTTCGAGGCCAAAGGTATACTTGACTTGAAGGATCTACGTTACGGATGTATATAATGAACATCAACGTTTTTAAGGAAGAAAGGTGATACATACGTCTCTCATTGCAAAATCGAAGGAGATTTTTTCGTCGGGTATCTCGCGGAGCTCTTCCACTAGTTCCGGTCCCGTTAGTACAACCATCCATCGATCGGCACTCTGAAGAATCCGTCTTTGTGCTGACGTTGTGCTGAGCCCACTGCTAAGGAATGAAAATTTGGTGGGAAACGGACCAGATCATACCCTTGCTGGACCATGGATCTCGCATGTAGAACGAACTTGACGGCACCATAGTAAGATAGAATGGGACCTGAAGGTCCGACAGGAGGGATATCATTGAGCTGCACGAGTAGTTGGCAGTCAAGATATGATAAACACGGCAACAATGAAGGGTAGCCATGCCTTGGATGGCCATCGAATACGATCAATGACGATAATGGCTAGAAGGGTGACAGCAGACCATAAAGGAAAAGACCGACACTGTCCATGGGCAAACCGTCGAGAGGGAGGCGGAGGACATTTCGGGTATATTCATGTCGGACTAAGATATTAGATTTGCGAGTTCTCAAAAGGTTTTCCAGTAAACACTGAAGAGCAACTCGTGTCCCATGAACAGCGCCCAGCGCCGTAGGTATAAACTACTACACAACTGGAGTCCTCATACACGAAAGTAGTGTCAAAACGGACAGAATAAGAGGCTAATATGACAACCATTTCAACCACATCAAAGTTATACCTTAGGTCGAAACTCAGATGTCGTTCTTCCGTTTACTGAGTCTTCGCCGACGCTTCTTCTCTTTGTTTCTTTCGGCGTCGTTCTCCATTTCTGTTGGAGTATCTCCCATTTCCTGAGCGGCGTCATCCTGAAGCGTGGGCACAAGATGCGGTATAGGGAGTCCCCCAGGGATTGCAGATGACTTCTTCCGCAGGAGTCTTGGCCCATGGTTGAGCATAACAGGCCGCCCTTTAGGGTCTGCGCCCTCCAATTTACCGTACTCTGGCTCTGGGTATTCATCCCTCCAGATCGTATGTTCAACCAGAGGAAATCTGTACTGGGACTGCGGTGGTGGAGGTTGGAGTGGGGTTGGCATCACAAGATGTTTCGGAAGGTGGCGCATTCGCGGAGGTTCCAGAGACCCGTCTTGCATTCTAGTAGTGGATCGTGTAATCGTACTATTGGTTGTCTGGGAGCTATCCAACGAATGTACGCTTTTACGCCTGGCGGCGTGTGATAGAACTGCACCCTCCGTCACTCGTGTCTTTGGTGACACAGAGGGTGACGACACAGGTTGGGGCGGAAGAAGATCCGGATGGTGTAGCCGAGACTCAAGTCTCGGTGGGGGGAAGATAGTCATTGTGGTTTGATTGGGGAAGTCAGGAACACCATCACGCTGGTGGTAAGGTGGGGGGATATTGAGAATGTCGGTAGTACTGCGTCCGATATAACATTGGGAGGGAGTACGCGGGGGTGACATTGGTTGGTTTCGCAAGTCATCCAAGGGGTGCGGAGGGGGATTTCTTTGGAGATTTGATAGTGTACGACTTCGAGAGCAGTCTGGTTGGGCAACGACTGCAGGTGTATTCGACTGACGAGAAAGTTGATTGGGGCCTGAAGTTATACTGGAAACATGAGAAGTATAGATAGTGTTGTGTTGAAGAATCTGGCCAGGCCTGAGGTGTAATGATAAGCCCCTTTCACCATGGATCAACGGCACCCGCGGAGGAGACTATGCCGCACCGGTGTAAGGAGGGTAAATGGCGCTAGTGATAATAGCACTTACTTGGTACCGCGTGGGATGCAAGGAGCGGGGGTTGAACTTGAAGGGCACCGTGAGCGAGATGGACCAATGTAAGCAGACAACGGACACACCGCGCGCTTTGAACGGACATTGGTACGAGGGATAGTGGTATGCGTGTGGGTGGACTGTGCATGGGCGCCATCGATTGCCTCGTAGGGGCCATTATGGTGGTAGTTGGCACCAAATGGGTCTGTCTCATCCAATTCATCAATACGATCGAGACTGTGATGGCTGGTGAGGCGACGGACGAGGGCTTTCATACTTCCTCTGCGGGTGGTCTCAGGGCGGGGCTGGCTCGGCTTTGTTCTGGCTGGTTGCGTGGAGATGGGCAGGTGTGGGGCGTCGAAGGCGGCATTGAAGTGGGGGTGGGTGCGAGGGTCGGAAGAGAAAGCTGGATCGCTGAGTAGCGCTGTCGAGAGAGGGACTTTGAAGCCTGGCTGGTCGAGGTTGACTGTCTCTGGTCGATAAAAGACACCCCACATGAGCGTACAGGACAAGGCGCTGTTTGGTTACTTCCATGTCTAGCCTTGACCTCGTCCGGGCAGAGATCAAGTCTTGGGAGCGCGACTTTGCCTCAAGACACGGCAGAGACCCCTCCGTACAAGACATCAGAGACCAGCCATCCATCGGTACGTCCCTTTCGTTGTCTTATTACTCGACCTCAACCCCCTGTAGCCGAGAAATACAGGCTCTACAAGAAACTCTCCAAGTCCTTTCCAAAGGCCCGCTCGGGCTCACCCAACCCCGTTCCTCCCCTCCCCGGTTTCAACCCTTTCTCGCCCACCAAGAAAACAGCTCTCCTCCGCCAGACCTCTCGACACCCAAATCCTTTTGCGACTCCAACCAAGAGCGTTCCAAAGCCTCGCACGCGCATTTCTCCCGAGCCACCCGCAAATGTTTGCATCTCTTCCTCTCATACTCCCCCGGTGCCCACGACGGCCGTCTCTCGTGCTCGAAAGCGCTTACGCGGAGAACCCGTCTCGCCCTCTCCCAGCAAGCCAAAACGCCAGTGTATCCGCTCACAAGCCCTACCCTCTTTCCCCAAATTAGAACAAGACTCCTCCAATAGCGAGTCCGACCAGGAATTACCACACTGTGACCTTTCCTCATCTTTCGTAGCCGATTCCCCCGTAAAGGCGCCTGCGGGTGGCAAGTCGTTCAAATTGCTATTCGATGATGCTCTTCCCGCCCTTTCCATACCCAAGAGACCTATTAGCGCGTTTGTTGCGGACGACAGCCCTCCTTCAGACGCCAGCTTTTCTCGAGTCTCTACCGACCCTCCAGTAATAACTTCTCGCAAGCTTCACAACGATCTCACATCGAGGAAGAGCGTGATCTCTGGCCTCGTTCATCAGGCTAGTCGCACTCAGAGTACCATCTTTCCCACAAAGGACCACCTACCTGCAACATCACACAGGTCCTCTTTCACAACTCTTACTTCTAGAGCACCCCAACCACGGACGTCGATGAAACGTGCCCTGGATAGTGATGACCTGGCGAACGAGAGTGGAGAGCGCAGTGCTTCCTCGCGGCCAAAATATCCTTTGATACCGCCGTCTCCTCCACAAGAGTCAATCAATCGGGATACTGGCAAAGGAAAGACAAAAGTGGTTGCTAGCCGCAAAAAGTTACGGTTTGAGGATGAAGAGAGCGACGAAGGAGTGGAAGATGTCACGCTCAGGGTAGCGATCGTCGGTTTGAATCGGGACAAGCGTTTGCACCGACATGCTGATGTCCTCGATTGGGATCCATCACTACGTCTTGCAACCCGCAACCACGATCCAGCCTTTACGCAACCGAGTGATGCAAATCATCACGTGTCTGGCACGTTCAGTGTCGACTTGCCTGAAAAGCTCCGTCGCGTGCTGGCAGTTTCACCCTCGCGAAATCATGATCGCATGGAGGAACGTGTGGTCCGTGGATTGTTGTATGGAGATCGTGTCGGACATTATAACCCCTCCCGAGGGGGGATCATATGGGATGCCGGTGAGGTGGACGATGCCACCGACCGAGACGCAGAGACGGAAGACGATTGGGAAGGCGAACCTGTTCCCTGGGAAGTCGGTGAACTGTAACACCATGCATCGTATGTGGTTGTGCTAGTTGCTGTGCTTTCACTTTGCAGTGCATATCAATTCTTTCACGCCGTCTTGCGTCCCATGAAATGCGGGATCTTGCAGGCGACGCGTGTCTTCCACATGCCTTCAGTACTCAGTGTTGGAGGTTGCGGCCCGTCAAACACAAGGCGGTACCGCACCGCTCTTGGACGCTGGGTGAGTGGATGTGTAATAAGTGCACCGCTGATGGTCCGATAGTCCTTCCACACGAGTGTGAACGCGCTTCACTCGCTTTGATTGCACACTATCGGGCCACACCCCTTACGCGTGTATTCGGACCTCCACTTTTCAGTAGGGAGCGTGGCTCGCCTGTTCGATTAGTTCATTCCTCACATCACTGGTCAAAGCAACCAGGCCGCATCCGCAAGTCAGTGACCAGAGCCACCTGCAAGAGTTTACGGCGTGAACGCAGTGAAGGGTGAACCTACCTATTTAACCTGCTGACCCGTGTCCCCAACTCCTTGTTCTCCGACTCCCTAACCGTTATATACTTCCACCGTAGCATCCTCGAGAGGAATCTTAGTCCGCGCTCGTCTCACCATCCGACACCGTCCACGACCAAATTATGTTTGCCGTGTTGTCCCGCGACCCCGACGCCGCGAAGAGGCTCCTCGATACTATCATCGAGTCACCCAATGGACGCCGCTCCATGTCTCGATTGGCACGCACATGCAAGGCAATGTGCGAGCCTGCGCTGAATGTCCTTTGGAGAGAGCTCGACTCCCTCCTGCCGCTCATCTCATTGTTCCCCAACCATATCATGAAAAGGGCTCGTCGCCCTGGCCTTGGTTTGGTTTGTCGCAACCCTATGTATTCTACGCATTATTGACATGCCGTAAATATAGGCCAAGGCACCAAACGCCGAGGACTGGGAAAAAGTCCTCGCATATGGAGAACGTGTCCACCGCGTTGCATATATCGAGTCATCTCCGAGTGTCTCACCTTCCGTCTTCGCGATCATTGCGGAAAACCGCCCTGTGCCCTACGTTCTGCCTCATTTGCAGACGCTCATATGGAGGGTAGACACCGCGGCTGGTCTGGAACGCTCCACACTATTCTTAAATCCGGAGTTGCAGAGCTTGATTCTGGAAGTCGGTACCAGGATTCCACAGCTAAACGCCTATCTCGCCAATGTTTGCAGCCAAACCCAACTTACAGCCTTCTCGCTCACCTCCCCCACCAGCCTTCCCGAAACCTTTACAGATCTCGTACGTTCGCAGAACACGCTAGAGAAGTTGGCTTTGGTTGCACCTGGTGCTTTGTCACCGCAAGTTGGACAATGGGCCGCCTCTCTGCCCGCCCTTCACACCCTCGAACTGGATCTCACTGGGAGATCGATCATTGCTGTAGAGGGTTTCTTCGACGATATCATTTCCTCTGGCGCGGCGACACCCAGCGACGCATCATCCGACAGTGGGGTTTTCTCTGGTGACGAGATAGACTTTACAGAAATTAAGAAGTCGTCGCTCCGTCTTACGGGTGACCTACACACCGGTGGCGTGTTCACGGATCTTCGTAACCTCCAGCTGACCGGCGAAGTCGCGAACATTGCCGTGTTCCTAAAACACATCACCAGCGAGCTTACCAGTCTTGAGCTCGTCATTGAAGACCCGCCCGACATGGCCGACTGGCAAGACCTTTCGGTCTTGATATGTGAGCGATTCAGCCAGTCTCTTTTTTCCCTGCGGATTGGTGCGACTGGTGCATCTCGGTTTACGGAGCTTGTCCGAGCAACATCTCGTGCAGCCGCGGATCAACCCTCTCGTCACCTTCCTCTTCAATATCTCTCTTCTCTCCCTGCCCTTGTCCGTCTCGAGGTGGACCTTCCAGAGTCAACTCTCTTCTTCAATGAAGATTTACGTTACATCGCGAAAGCGTGTCCAAACATCGAGACTCTACGATTGTGTCCTATGGCGCGGTTTTCAGGATCTTCTGGACCTAACATTACATTGGAAGGCGTCGCGACTCTTACACAACACTGTAAGCGGCTGCAAAACCTTGCGCTTGTGCTCGACGCGCGGCCGGGATCTGCGGAGACCTTGAACACCCTTGAGGTTTCCTCGAGGTCGCTGCTTCGCCTTCACGTGGGCCACTCCACCGTCAATGACCCCCTTCACTCCACCATTCTTCTCAGTCACCTTGCGCCACACCTCGAGTCGTTAAAGTGGTTCCACGAGAAGAATCGTCCGGGTTATGTAGAAGCCAATGCTCAGGGGTGGCAGAAGGTGTCGGATTGGTTGCCACATCTCCAGACTGTGCGCCTTATGGAAAGGGCCAAGGCACTTGGACAAGAGACCAAAAGGCACACCGACCAAAGCGTTGATGCTACCATCAAGAAGACCTATGTCAACAAGTTTGCCCACGTTAGACCGAAGACTTCACAGCAGGGAGTTCAGTCCGAGTCACTGGCGCCATCCTTGGTTGACCGTATGGTTCAAATCAATCCAGATCTACTCTCCGTCTTTGTAGATGCGACGCCAGTGTGTGTGGAGACGGCAGTCGATGCAACGCCGTATGTCACCCACCAGGATGTTGGTGTCGAACCTATGACGGACCACGAGCTTGACACTTTCAAGCCCCAAGACCCTATGGAAACTTCATTTGATAATACCGCACATCTCCTTCAAAGTATTGGGGACTTTCCACCGATCCCCTCTGTGCTCCCTGCTCTCGTTGTCGGGCTGTTCGCCTTCGCGTACCGCCTTGTCCTCTCCCCTCTCTCACTACCCAAGCATATGCTCGACAAGTCGCTTTCTATGCTCCACGCACCAAAAATGAATGGCGATGAACCACAAAATGAAAAACATGAGCTCCAAGGAATTCCATGGAAATCTACCTCGCCTACTAGCGAACTTTTGGACCATGATATCCCACCTGTTTGTCTATGAATTCTCCTTTTGCGGCGGACAATTTACTCATATAGTATACGGGTGCTGGCGCTTGTTGTAGGGTTATTATCACAAATATTATTCTAGCGCAGATTGGAAAGGAAGAGACTTGATTGAACACTTTGAGACTTTGCCGTCAGACGAGGTCAGTGTAAAACAAACAATGCCAAATATCCTTGCGACGCGTCATTACACGGTGAATGTCGACCAACCGTATTCGCGGTTACACTACCATCTAGCAATGGCCGAGGTCAAAAAACAAGAGAGAGACTTTACCCCAGAGGTAGACGCCTTACTTCCGGAGACACAGACACTTGTTGAGGTGCGCAATCTTGGTTTAATCTCATGTCTGTGACTCAACTGTCGCAAGTCTGGGAGGCTTTCAGAGGCCCTAGATAAGCTCTTTGCACTGGAAAAGCAGACAAGAAACGTATGTCGACAATTCCTTGAGTTAATTGTCTCACATCTTGCATAGGCTTCTGATCTACCTTCGACGACGCGTCTCGCCAAATCTGCACTAGACCTATGCTACAAAGCGCGAGATTACGTCCAGCTCAACGCTACCATCAACGTGCTGAGCAGAAAGCATGGACAGCTCAAGGGCGTCGTACAAGCTTTGGTCGAGCAAGCGATGACGTGGTTGGCAGAGATTAGACAACGAGATGGTGATGCAAAGTGGTTGGAACTGGTTGAGACTTTGCGGTCTGTCACCGAGGGTAAGGTATGCTGAAAGAGACCCCCTTTTCGATCGCTGGCTAAGTAACGTGATTAGATCTTTCTTGAGACACCCCGTGCGCGCGTAACGCTCCTGCTCTCGCACTATCATGAAAGCCTCTCGAAACGGCCGGGTGAAAAGGCATCTATTAAAGAGTCACTACAAACGGCATCAGATATACTCTCTGACCTTCAAGTTGAAACCTATTCGTCAATGGAACGGAGAGAAAAGACCGAATTCATTTTGGAACAGATGCGGTTATTGATTGCGCTCGCGCGTCTGAAGGATGCCGAGGTTGCAGGCCAAGGCAAGGAAGAGAAGAATGCAATTGGAGGAGGAGAGCCCGAGTGGGTCAAAGCGAGGGTCGGTGGCCGCAAGGTCAACGAGACATTCCTCAAAACAAAGGAGAACGAGGTCTGTCGAGACATTGTGCTCTAATTCGTCCAAACGGTTGATCGATACCACCTCATCAGGATCTCAAGCTCAAATTCTACGATTTGATGATCCAGCAAGGATTGCATCAATCAGCGTACTTGGAAGTTGCGAAGCACTACGAGAAAGTATGGGACACGCCGTCGATAAAAGACGACGAGAGTAAAAGTCGTGCTGTGAGCTCCCTGAACGTCCCGCTTGTCGATTGAATGAATCTGATCTGGAGAGGACAGGCACTTGAACACATTGTCTACTATGTCGTTCTTGCCCCGCACAATAACGAACAGTCGGACGTGTTGCACCACTGGTTCGTGAACTCCGCTCTCGAGAAACTTGAGTTGCATTAGTAAGATCTTTTGCGATGAACATAAGAGTTTGGTTCAACTTTTCTTGTAGCAATCTCGTCAAATCTTTTGTCACCCGAGAACTGATGAGATGGCCGGGGATCGAATCAATATATGGTCCCTTCCTGCGAACAACGCCTGTCTTCTCCAATGCAGCGCAATGGGAGGACCTCCACACTCGCGTGATCGAACACGTAAGTTCTTCATGGCGATCGAAGCACACACAGCTGACCCCGTGGCTCAGAATATCCGGGTTGTTTCTCAATATTATACCCGAATTAGATTGTCTCGCCTAACAACTCTCCTTGACCTCACACCACAACAAACGGAGGAGACACTCGCACGACTGGTCGTCTCCAAAACCATCTGGGCACGAATGGACCGACCAGCAGGCATCGTGATTTTCACACCCAAGCGAAGTGCAGAGGATGTGATGAACGATTGGAGCTCAGATATGCAAAGGTTGCTGGGTCTTGTGGAGAAGACGTGGATGGGGATGAACGCAGCCTTGGCTGCACAGTCACGCGTCAAGGCATAGTCGGACTTTGTTGTATTGCTAATGTATACACTCACAGAACGAGAGTGAATCCAACCTGTTTAAGCTACCGACTGCCAAAGAGCTGGTCCTCTGATGGGCTCGAAGGCGGCTTGACCTGGTCATCCACAAGGTGTGACGGTCGCACACCGTCCTTTTGACGTTTGATATATTCTTGTCCTCGACTCCAGGTGTTGCCCATGCCGCTGTCGATGGTGAGAATCGCGCGCCAACGCTTGCGAGCACGGAGGGCACTCTCATCGAGTGCCTTCTTGCGCTCGGCGGACTTGTAAACCTTGTCCTCTTTCTCGAACGTCCGGTTGATCTCTGATGGATACACGGTGCCATACGACTCGGCCTCCATGCGAGCAAATGAGTTTGCAATGTCGTACTCCGCACGTAAGGCGCGGAATTCTGCGACGGCACGAGTATAAGCGACAGTAAGAGACACCTTGTGGTGTCTATGGAGGTTGGCAGCGAAAAGTACTGCGCTAAGAATGGGAATCAGAGAAACGCATAAGAAGCAAGAGGTAGTGCTGACTCTTCTGCAGTTGGGTTCTTGGTTCGCTGGCTCAACCTCGTCCAGTTCCTCTCTCTGACTTGGTGCTCCGGCTCGACCACCTGGCCCTCTACGATAGAGACTGGTCTGAATGCCTCGAACGGGTGGTCTCTGAAGAACTGGAGACGAAGCCTGTCCTCCAGGTATCTGATGGTCAAGGGTTGCATCTTCGGGGGTCGAAGATTCGAGGCGGTTGGCTTGCGGGAGGAATTTTCGGTCTCGGGACCTTGGAAGGGTGGAGCACGGGAAGGGAGGGGGAGGGGAGGATATTGCAGGACTGCTTGGTACCATATGGGCTCTTCGCGGATGTAGTTTGCTTGCATGAGCCGCGAGACTTGCTTGTGCACTTGGGACGCGATCCGGCGTACCATGGTGAAGAGGTGGAAGATAACTAGTAACAAAATAAATAAATAACGATTCAACCAACACGATGGAGGAGGAAGAAACAGAGCTGAGGAATCCCTTTCCATCTCCCCCTTCCCATTATGCCAATTACACCCCGCACAACCTGAATCTCCTCCGGTTGCTCAGAGAACGCGTCAACGACCAAAATGTTGACATCTCCACCGTCGACCAGCACAACGCACTGTCTGACCAGCCCGATATACCCTCGTGGCCCCTGATTCAGCTCGAGAAACCCCGGGTAGACTGGATCCTCGAAGACGGACACTACAATGTCTTTGGCGATACGTGGTTTGTACGACCGGTGCTTACAAGTCCTAGTAGCGTTTAACTCCGTCTTCCAAGGTCAAGGAGACTATTCCCTCATTGGCTGAATTGGGCGGACACCAGCTGTACCCTGCCGATCCTAGCGTAGGCAAGTCAAAGGATCGACAGCATGCTATGTACCTTCTCATTGTCATATCCAGACCGCCGTCCTGCACTCTTATCCATTCTCCGCTCCCTTCTGGTCACGTACTCTAATCTCACAGGTGCCATGGTCGCCCCACCCCCACCTCCGTCCTCTACCGTTCCTCCAGAGTGGCAACGACACGTTGAGTGGATTACTGTACTTGCCCAGAATCTGATGGCTGCCGCGAACGACTTGCGTCCGGTTCAGGTCTGTCTGTTTGGTGTACTCTTCTTGAAGAACTCAAATACTATGATCAGGCGAGAGGGAATCTTGAGAGCATGATGCAACGCCAGCTAGAGCTCCGTCGTGAGGAAACGATCTCCATTCATGGGTTCGATTCATACCATCTTGACTTATTCCACCTGCTGATGTAGTTGTTATTCAGTACATGCGACGAACTCGAAGCACGACTTTCAGAGCTACGTTCCACGATTCTCGACGCTGTTCACCCTACTTCTTCTAATACGAACCAAGGGCAGGTTTGTCCCACTCGTTTATGGATCATTCAAACGTTCATCTTGGCTTCAACAGTCGGCGTCGTCAGTCTTGAGCACCGAGGACGTCTTACGCTGGGCAGAACAGTTGTATTGAAAACGACTGGGATATAACCGCGCTCTGTGGTAGATAACTTATCGTTACTGTACTGTAGATGCAACCATTGATTTTGGAGTGTCTGGGGTCCAATTACTCCTTTCCTTCGTACCGAGCACATATGGCGACTAGACGAAGAATCGGAGTGCGTCTAGCTACGACAGAGGCTGCTAGGCGTCAGCTCATGCAACCCGTCGCATGTTGGGAGAAAGTATGGGTTACTCCAGACAATACATCAAGCTCGACCATCAAGATATACAAGTGGGTGAAAACGGACAAAAAGCAGGTGGGTGTACAGACTGACGCGTAGGGGTAACTCACAGTTGACCTCTGCAAGCAATTCAGCGATGATGAGGAAGAAGCGGACGAGCCTCTTGCCCCACTCCCGGATGAGCCTGAGGTTGTCGAGGGCGATGAAGACATGGATCCAGACGAAGCAGTTCCGATGTCTGTTGCGCTGGATGGCACCCAGGAAACCAATTTCGTGAATCAGGAAACGTCTGAACCGCAAACGAAGCCCTCTTCACCTACTCCAGTTCTATCCCTCCAACAAACCGAGCCTATCTTGACCGTCGATGGAGGAGATATGCTAGATGCATCATTCAAGGCGTTGGCGGGGGGCATTGACGTGCATGGGAACGTTACTCAAGAGGTTGGTGGGCTAGATATGAGTGTTCTTGGCCCGGACAGCACACCTTTCCAGGGTGTACATGGCCTTGGCCAGTTGGATGGTACAAGCGCGTTGCTGGGTGGCTCGTTGATGGGTGATACTGGCGATCCGTTTGGTCCTCCCATGGAGCATTCACTATCGGTCCAGAATCAAGATGCTACAGGATCATCGATATCCTAGGTGGGTAAACCACGTCTTGATCCAAGTCATGGACGAAACAGAATCGATTCTTACTCTGCTACTAGTCTTACTTTTGCACCTACCTAGCACTATATACTTCTCTTAGTGTACCTCTAAAACTAAGTTCGACCAAACAACCCTAAAATGACTGCACTACAAATATCGATCGACTTCCATCTTTGCAGGTTTCATCTCGACCGCCATCATGGCATCCTCTCTACAAGGGCTTATTCTCAACAAGTATCCAACCCCCTTCTTCTCTCTGGGAGAGCTCGTCCTCGCCACATTGGCGTTAGGGCCTTTGCCCAGTTTGGTTCCTTTGATTCTTCTTCTAAGCATGCTCATGATCCATGGGCAAAGGATTGCCCACCGTCAAACTCGATGGTGGCAACTACTTTGCTCATGGATATCTGTCACAGCCGGATCTGCTCTCGCTCACTGGAGAGCAGCCATGAGTGCGCTCTCTAACCCTACCGAGTCCCTGGCAGCAATAATCGTGTTATCTGGCGCAACCTACTTGATCGTGGCGTTTTCTATCTGTCTGGACATTTACTTCAAGGGTCGAATGAAGGCTGATTGGGCCCAGCTCACCCTTTTTCCAGCGCTGTGGGCAACATGCTGGAGCATTGCACCCCGCATATCTCCTGTGGGTCGTTTGCTTAACTGGTGGCCAGCTCCTGTGCCCTCTCCATATAGTTGGCTGCTACCTTTCACTGGTCCAGTCGGAATTGATTGGATTGTTGCAGCATGGGCTGTGGTGTGCTCCGAGCTGGTGGCGCAGTGGCTGATGAGTTCCCGGGAAGATGAGCTGCAGGAGACGCACAACAACCAACTGCTCTTGTCTACAAGATCTAAAGGACTCTTATCACTTGCGACAATACTCCTCGTCCTCACCTTCCCCTCCTCTGTGTTCCATATTTCACCCCCTCATGCAGATATTGTTGCACACACACCACTCACTGTTGGTTGTGTCTTGCCCAATCTCTTGGATGGAAGACATCCTACCCTGGAGGACTTTATCAGTGAAACAGCCACAATGAACGCGGCAAACGTCATTCTCTGGCCCGAAAGCGCAGTTGTCTTCAACTCGGAAAAGGAACGCGAGGCTGCATTTGCCAAAGTCCGAGAGCTCAAGTTTTCCGCTCTCGTTGGTGTGGCCTTTGATGAGTACGTCGTCGGAGATCCGACTCACACCAGAAACGGGTTCGCGCTCGTCCACAAGGACCAAAAGCCAGGTGATGAGGTGGTTCAATATTACAAACGCAATCTCGTACCATGTAAGTAACACCTGCTGAGTCGTTTGTCCCTACTTCTCTCACAATGAAACCAGTCACAGAATCATTCTCAAAGATACCATCAATCGAGCCACCCGTGATTACCCGTTGGCAGCTAAAACCTCCCAAGGGCATCACGAAGCCTGACTGGGCACCACCGCCACACACGCGACCACTTCTCGTGACATCGTCGATATGTCTTGACTTTACATCCCCAACGGTGTTTACGGACTTGGACGCGCGACCAACGCTCATTCTGGGCCCTGCACGCACCTGGGACACTACGGTCGGGCTCGCAATGTGGGAGCAGGCCAAGACCAGGGCGAATGAGCTCGGTAGCATGGTTTTGTGGTGCGACGGAGGGTTAAGGGGTGTCAGTGGGATAGGTGGAGGGGGGATCGACGAACCCATGCAAAGTGGGGCCGGCTCGTGGATGCGAACGATCGGGGTGCCATATCCGGTGGAGGAGAACCGTACGGTCTATGCCTTGGGAGGGGACTTTTCCGTGGTTGCGTTGCTGTTCGCGTTGATGGGGGGAGGTGTCGCGAGCAGGTATGGGGTGAGGTTTACACGACGGGGGATGGAACGGGCTGTGAAGGAGGGTTGGAGGGGTGTTGGACTGCTGCGAGGTGTGATTGGAAGGCGGGGTGAGGAAGAAGAGTTGCTGGGCTGAGATGTACGTATGTACGTACGCACACGAGGACAGACACGCCAAAGTCACGCTCTTGGAGGTTGAAAGGACGGTCGGGTCACCCTCTCTTTCTTCTTCTTCACAAGTCCGTGTGTTCAAGGGCTTGAGGATACACACAACGTCGGCGCACAACTTTATACAGTCGAAGCTACCTCGCAGCCTTCGTGGCTCCCTGCGCAGCTCGACACACGCCTTTGATCCATCCCGCCTCCTCGCCCGTGCATTCCCCCGCGCTGGCCTGTTTGGAAAGAAGAACCACATCCAGGTCGACGAACCATCCGACTTTGAGCTCATCGCCCCCGACGACCTCCCACCCGAACCACCCTGCGAGTCCTCGGTGACCACACCACCACCACCACCATCGCTCACGCGCACAAAGTCCACCCTTTTCCGTCTCAAGAACATTTCCAAGGCCTCAATCCATCTCTCGTCCTTCACAGACAGCAGAGCTTCCTCCTCTCGCACCCGCACCGCGACCGACGAGTCCGACCTCTGCCTTGCGTTCCCCAAACCACCCACTCACATCCCAACCCCTGAACTACCCGCGCCGGGTCCCTCTATTCCATCTGACACTCCACTTCCACAGTCTTCTGCCCCGGACACATCCTCGTCCCCCGCTGTCAAGCACGATCCGTTTTCAGCCGCCTCGGACGAACCTGCGCATCAGGATACCTTCGAACACGAGCCTGGTCCTTCAGTTCCAGTCCCACCACCTGCCTTCCCCGTACACCCTCCGAAACTTGTCAAACGCGGCCACAGGTTCACGAGTTCTCTCAACCGTTTCAAGTCCCTTTCACAGATCCTTCGTGACTCGTTTGTTTCTCGCTCTGTTGACGCTTCCTCCGTTGACACTATCAGGAGTAGAAAACGTTGGAATCACAAGCGCGACCTTGATTCAAACTCTCTATCCATCGATCAGGCCGTCCCTCCTGTTCCTCCTGTACCCCCCTTACCAGAACTTCGCCCTAGCCCTGCCCAGTCTTCGCCTTCTTTCACTGCCGCTCGCACCGACAGTAATTCGTCACCCGCTGCTTCTATATCTTCCTTGCCCGCCGAATCCTCTCCTACTCCCATCCCCATCCCACCCCCGCTCAGGAGGAAACACTCGGCGCCAGCAGGACTTGGCCGCGAGGCGTCTCCTAACGCTCACTACCAGCTCGTCATTCCATCAGAGCTCACTGCATCCCCATCATCGTTCGCAAGGAGTTCCTTTGTGAATTCTTCTGTAAGATCGTCGTACCTGGCTCCATCTCCTTCTTGGCTCAGTCGGAACGTAAACCATCTTGATCTGTCCGAGCTATCTGCAAACTTCCCTCCCTCGCGTATCTCAGCTCTCAGCGATTCAGACCACCTCAGGATTCCTGAGATTACCACCTTCTATCCATCTGTACTATTCGCACCTGACTCACCTCGTCCACTGCCTATTCCGCCACCTATTATCACTGTCCCGCCCCCTCAATCGCGCCAATTAACGGCATCTCCTTCTAAACCATTACTTCACCCCCTCTTGACAGACGTCTCACCGGACAGCCCAGACTCAGATACAGGGTCTTTCGTAACGTCACCCACACCACTCGATAGCACTCTTTATTCCCCTACATCAAGCACCACCCCTACTACTGCATTTGCGTCAGCCCTTCCATCACCTTCGCCACAGTTCCGTCGCCGGTTATCAAGCATTAGTCAGATATCCGTCGAACGCCACCGGCAATCTATCACAAGACTTAAGAAGTCTCGCCCATCAAGCCCTCGAACTTATCGTCAACCTTCTTATAAAGCATCCAGGACATCCCTAAATCCAGTCTACAAGGTTCTTCCCAAAGTAAGACACATTTCTCGGTACTCATTGTCTGCAGGACCGCTCCGCTCGTAACAACTTATCTAACGGTCCAAAGTTTCATCTCCTTAAGGCGCCACCATCTCCAATCACCCGGTGCGTTCTCGATCTGGGGTTCATCATATTCTCATACCCAACCCCACGATCTAGTGAGAACTCGGAGCGTCGGACTATTTTCATACCCTCCAAGCGACGCAATTCTCCGTTATCCAAACAGTCACCAGACCTTGCACTACTCCTCGAGGCTTTCTTCGTCCAATCCGGCTTACTCGATTCTTTCTCACGACCTCCAATGGACTTTACAGGGAAAAGCCTAGACGTGGTCGATTTTGGTGGTGAAGTGGATTATTCTGGACATCAGTGGTTTCAGGAACCACCTCCGCGACCCGAGGTAGAGATCATGTTTTCCAAATGATCATTGAAATAATGCTCCTTTAGCCGCCACCAGTTTCCCAGCCCTACATACCAGACGACGACGTGATCAAACAGAATGAAGCATTTGACTTTGCACTCAAGGCAGCGCCAAATGTGTTATACGGGCGGTTCAAGCAATATGGACAGGTCTGTGCCTCACGCTGAAACGTGATTTTTGCTGTGATTGACCTTTCAACAGCTCGGCGTCCTTGCCTGGTGCTCAGAATTTGGCGAAATGATTGATAGCCTCAAAGACCTTGGCTTCTCGGGCAACATGTTTGTGTCGACACGGAGTCAAGCATTGCGGACGTGTGAAGAGATACTGAAACTGAGGCTGGATATCAAGATGCAGATAATTCTCATGTATCTCTCGTCACAAATCGCCAGGCTGCGTCGTTTCCTTGATGGGGGGGAACGCCAGTGGGATGATTATCCTGTCCCAGAGTTCCCTCTAGATTATCGTGCGTACTCGTCGTGACAATCGCTTTTTGCAGGCAGAATGCTGCTAATATATTCCCATGTCGAATACCCGATTCTACGATTCATCTATTACAGCATGGCTATCCATGGCATGATTCGCATATTCTGTATTATGATTCGCGCGCAAGTTTGGTACTTGTATTACACTGATTCATTTTCTCCCTGTTCACAGTGGAGTATAGTAACTCAAACGTTTTGCCATACGTGTCGTACCTCTACACTGGCCTAGTAAACGAAACTTCGTTGCTGTACTACCTGTGTGGATATTGATCCCATTATGCTGTTACTCCTGTTAAGTTGCGGTGAGCTATTACAAGGTAGAGGTCCTTAGCCCAGGACAATAAGTAAGGAAAAAGTCAAATGAGACAACGATAACCATGCGAGCAGTTCCCAGAGAAAAGAATGGTATTGAAACGAAGAGAATGTGACTGAGAACAAGTTGTGAATGTTGACGTTGAGTGATTCTAAGTGAGAGAATTGAAGTGCTGCATGCAGACGACGAAAGTGAAGGGTATCTCATGAATGTGACGACACTTGATTGAAGTTTCCCCAGTATTCTGAGGCAGACCCACTGCTTGTATCTGCTAAAACGGGTAAATGGGCGGGTTGATAGCTTGATTCCCGGGGGGGAGCAGGTAGTGGGTTTAGGCGGGCTGGTAGGTCCACGGAAGAGGTCTTGGAGGGAAATGAAAAAGAATTTGGTAGTGAGTGATATGTGCTGTAGTCCCTCGAAGATGAGGCGTGCGGTTGGCCATACGGAGAAGCAGCAGCATAGATAATTGGAGGGGGAGCAGCTGGCATGTTAGCATAAAACACGCTGGCCGGAATAGGATGAGCTTGTAATGGCTGCACGACGTACGACGTGTGACTGGAACCGTGAGCGAAGCTTTGTATCGAAAAGGCCTCCTTGGCTATTTCGTTATTGACGGTCTTGGGCTCTACGATAGAGGGTGAGGCAACCAGGCCAGTTTCTCGCTGACCTTGAACCATACTCCTACCCCTCCATAGGCGATCCATCTCCCAAGCTTCCCGAGCTTTAAGAGCGCTCATATCGGCCGCTGAAGTTAACTCGGATGTTGGTCGGGTGGACATAGGCGGCAGGTGGTCAACACGCGCAACCGTGACGATTGGACTCGGGCGTGCAGTCCTCGAGTCGCGCGCGCGATCCCGGCATGGGGGATCGTCTTGTAGAGTGAATATCAAGGGCTGGACTAGCGTTGGTCGTTGTGGAGTATCCAGACTACGCGCACGTCCAGGCCGCCCCGAGAGTGAGCTCGACTCCGTTTTTTCGACTGGCGATGATTTCGTGGTCGCATGGGTAGTTGTTCGATGCTGGTCGCCATGTACAGCAGCCTTCTCCTGCCTCCGCCTGCGCCCTTGCTCCCTCTCCCTCTCTCGTTCCTTCTCCTTCTCCTTCTCCCTCTCCCTCTCCCTCCCTTTCTCCCCCCCCCTCTCCCCCTCCCCCTCCCCCCCCCCT